>ML663010.1:12595687-12767588 GCA_007570785.1 Antilocapra americana
GATGTTTTGACCACCTAATGTGATGAGCTGACTCATTGGAAAAGACTCTGATGCTGGGAAAGATTGAGGGCAAGAGGAGAAGGGGGCAACAGAGGATGAGATGGTTGAATGGCATCATTGACTCAATGGACATGAATCTGAGCAAACTCTGGGAGATTGCTCAAACCTAGTGTGAGATGAGGAAACCTAATGTGTTGCACTCCATGGGGTCGCAAAGAATTGGACACAACTTAGCAACTGAACAACAATGATCTTAACAATTGTGTGATGATGCAAGGATTTGTTTATGTAAATCATCTGCATCTGTAAGGCTGAATACACTGAGGAGTATTTTTCTGACCTGGTCCAAATCAAAGCTAATATACTTCCTTGTAACTTGGTAAATGGGTAGAGCCCATTACTATTTTGGAATATGCTAATACCAGAATCCAGAGAGGCCTACCAGGGATGGAGTTTCCATTTTAGTACTGAGATGCAAATTGCAATAGAATATTGCATTTTGCATATATATTGTTATATATATATATAACTTTATATATATATATATATATATATATATATATATATATATAACTTTGCATAGACTATTTCAGTATGCCTCAGACTGCTGCAAACCTAAAATTCACTTTCAAGAGGTGGGTCCTTAAACTTTGTAGCATTCAGCATACCTTCTGAGCTTGTCATCTTACCATGGCCTTAGATTATCTTCTACTTGTTGAACAATGTGATTGTCTGTAGATTGTCAGATATCCCAGCACCTGCCAAATCATACTGGCTACATCCTGTAGCATTTTGGCACAATGCTTTTCTTTCCTTAGTAAGCCCTGTACTTTCTCTGCTGAGCTGAAATAAGACTTGACACTAGTTTTAAGTCTATTGATCTAGAGATGAGGTGGAGGTAAATTCTGAATGAAACATGTTGTTCCATAACTCATAAGCTTTTGCTTTATCTTCAAGTAAGCAGAATGCTTTGCTTCCCAGGTGGCCGAATGATAAAGAATCTGCTTACCAATGCAAGAAATGCAGGAGATACAGGTTCAATCCCTGGATCAGGAAGATCCCCTGTAGAAGGAAATGGCAACCCATTCCAGTATTCTTGTCTGGGAAACCCCAAGGACAGAAGAGCCTGGTGAGCTACAGTCCACGGGGTAGCAAAAGAGTTGGACATGACTTAGAGACTAAACGACACCTTCTATATAGATGTGGTTCCTTGGTATTCCCATTCTGCATCCACAGGTTCAACCAACCAAGCAGAATGCTTTATCTTTAATAAGACTAGGCAAATTTTATAATTCCAGAAGATTAAAGGGAAATTGATATAAATTTTTTTAAACTCATCTATCAAGATACCTCATTCTACATTTCAAATATTCACCTGTTTTAAATCCAGAAAGGAACTGGATTAAACTTTTAATCCAGTTTGTACAGGAGAACTGCCAAGGTTGGCAATGCAACTTTTTCAAGAGATCTTTTCATTTAATAAGTGAAATTCTTCTAGTTCAGATTCTCATTCTCCTTCTGTCCTCTACTTCTTTATATGCAACTAAGTGAACTGTTGGCTTTTTCAATCTACTTTATATTAACCACCTAGCCTTTAATTTTTTTTCTCTGTTGTTTTTCAAGAGCACTTAGAAAAAGTCATCCAAACTGAATGCCAGTTTGTACCGGTAGCCATTTTTAGGGACCAAGAGTAGAAATTCTAATCAGTATAATCGTTTTGTTGAAGGGAAGCTCCAGTTCTGACTCCATGTTGGACCTGTTTCTTTCACTTGCTTCTGTTATTACAATCATATATAATGGCCTGCCTCAGAGAAGCCTGACCCTCTGTCTGACTATTAAAGCAACTTTGTTCAGCTCACAGGGAAATAATCTGACTCTACCCATTTGGGAATGGCTGCAGGAAAGAAGAAATTAACACATCGCTTCCAGAATGCTGGCTGTCCTGTGAATGTTTTGTAAGATGGATGACCCTTTTTACTTTACTTTCTCACCACCTCTCCCTCTCTATTGTGCCTTTTTTTGCTTTAGTTTCTCACCTCCCCCATCTCTGTTCTGTAAAACAACCTGGCCCTCAAGAAGATGATTATTTTGAGACAATAGTTTGCCATCTTCGTGGTCAGTCAGTTTTCCCAGGATCATATTTCTTGCCTAGTCTCTTGGTTAATAGGGCTGCCTTGTGGCAAGCAGAGCAAACTTGGACTCAATAACAATTATAATCTACTTCAAAATCTAACATATGGTTAACAAGCCATTTGAAATAACATGCTATTTGACTGAGGGACAAATAGCTTTGTGTAGTTACATAACAGTGTTGCAGGGGAATTTGAAGTTGTTATGTTTGTGTGTGTGTGTGTCACAAAAGAATTCGGAGATGAATCAGAGAGGTTAAGTTTACCAAGCAATGATACACTCTCAGAGGGAGAGTAGGCAGGCTGGTGAAGACCTACCACCCTGAGTTTCTTTGGCAAGCTGGTTATGTTGTTGCTGTTCAGTCGCTCAGTCGTGTCTGACTCTTTGCAGCCCCATGGACTGCAGATGCCAGGCTTCCCTGTCCTTCACTGTCCCCTGGAGTTTGCTCTAACTCATATCCAATGAGTCAGTGATGCCATCCAACCATCTCAGCCTCTGTCACCCCTTTCTCCTCCTGCCCTCAATGTTTCCCAGCATCAGGGTCCTTCCCAATGAATTGGCTCTTCACATCAGGTGGTCAAAGTACTGGAGCTTCAGCTTCAGCATCAGTCTTTCCAATGAATATTCAGGGTTGATTTCTGTTAGGATTGACTGATTTGATCCCCTTGCTATCCAAGGGATTCTCAAGAGTCTTCTCCAGCACCACAGTTTGAAAGCATCAATTCTTCAGCACTCAGCCTTCTTTATGGACCGGCTCTCACATCCATACATGTCTACTGGAAAAACCACATCCTTGACTTACAGAGCTTTGCTGGCAAGGTGATGTCTCTGCTTTTTAATATGCTATTATGAGAGGCATACAATTGAAGGGGCAAAATATTCACTGGGAATGGAGGATTTGGGGGATCAACTTCCCTGTTTTTCATCCCAGCTCTATTTTCTTCAGGGGAGAAGGGATTTCTGTCCCCATTTAACTTGTATCAGAAGTATCATGGCCTAGTTTCATGATGGGTATTTCTTATCTATAAGGCTAATCTTAAATATAATGAGAACACAATGAGCAAAAGTTTACATTTGGATGCAAGAGATAGCTGCTTTTCCCCATTTTTTTTTTTTTTTTTGGTCTGTGACTGGGGTGGACACATATCACCCAAAATGTGTGGTTTCCTGCCAGTCTAAAGGTTCCTCCTTTCCTTTTTCTGCCTATGGGCCTCCACTGTTTATAAGATGTGCATTTCCTATCACCTGTCCCCTGCCCCCATTTCTTTGCTCATACCTAGTTACCTGCCTGCTGTAACAACAGAACATGAGCATCTCTGCCTCCATATAACTCTGATTATGTAAAAAAAAAAAAAAAATTACCTTGTACTTGTGATTCACCTGCCTGTGGATTTTTATTCAGGTGTTTCCCAGCATTTTCAGATATTAAGTATTCTTAAAATCTTTAGATTTTTAAGGCTAGTTTTAAGTGAGTAAAATGAATAAGCTGGTTCACATCTCTTCTGAAACATAAAGTGGGTGGTTTGCACTATTAATGTATCTTTCCTGGAATTCTGTGCTTTCTTGACCACTTTGCTTATTTTAAGGGTTGGCTAGTTGCTTTTCTCCCTAATTGGTGCTTGTACTCATGAAGTGTGTCATCATCATTAACCAAAGTCAATTAAGTGCCGCCATGAACATAGCCTTTCTCTTGGGCCCTGGCTAATTTACACAAGATTTTGTGCTTCACTGTGAAGGATTTAGCCCTTTTAACCATTCCAATCTTTGAGAAAATTTCATTTCCAGCGTTAGACTTTTGGATGATGAGAAACAGTTTAGGGAACTAAAAAATAATTATGCAGATGATAGGTGTCATGTAAGAAACACAAGTGATCAAGGCATTGTTTGCCCTTTATGAATGGTACAGAAAATAGACTCATTGAAAATACTAGTGTATTCATTAATGTTAACTTCAATAGTTTTTATTCCACTTACATTAACTCTCCTCAGTGACATTTGGCCATAATCAAATAATTGCTGGAATTTAGAGTAAAACTGACTTTATCCAGCATAGAGACAGCTTAGCTGTGAGGTCTTAGACTTGAAAAAGGGAATATCTGTGGACAGAAGCATTATTTCTGTGAGGAAATTTCAAAGAATTGAAATGACTTGAGGAGTATAGACCGAGGCTGTACTATTCTAATTCTCATTTCCAATCTTTATAGTATTTGCAAAGCTGTAATGTCTTCTTTATAAATGACAGAGATCCTGTATCTGAGAGTTACAGAATTTATAACCTTCTATTTATAAGTATAGGGACTTCCCAGGTGACTCAGTGGTAAAGAATCCTCCTGCCAATGCAGAAGACACAGGAGATGTGTGTTCAACCCCTGGGTCAGGAAGATCTCCTGGAAGAGGAAATGGCAAACCCACTTCAGAAGTCTTGCCTGGAGAATCCCATGAACAGAGGAACCATGGCATTGCAAAGAACCAGACACGACTGAGTGACTGAAGTGTACACATTTAGATATATAGGATGATATTGCTATTCAAGGAGTTTATAGGTTGTACTCAGCCATTTTCAGCATTATTACAGAATTTCCAGTGCATTTTACATTGTTACTGTTGTTGTTTAGTTGCTAAGTCATGTCCAACTCTTTTGCAACCTCATGGACTGTAGCCCACTAACATCTTCTGTCCAGTGGATTTTCTAGGCTAGAATATTGGAATAGGTTGCCATTTCCTTCTCCAAGGGATCTCCCCAACACAGGGATGGAACCTGCATCTTCCACATTGGCAGGCAGATTGTTTACTATTGAGCCAACTGGGAAGCCCAATTTATATAGTAGGCACTAGTTAAACATTTGATGATTAATAACATTATGAATAGATTCATATTTATTCTTTTAAAATCATGCAGTTTATAATAAACTTATTATTTTATGTTATACTTACATTATTAAACCTCTATTATTCATATCTCTACAATGAATTAATAATTAAAATAATAAACATTAATGAAAATTATGTTTGTTGAGTGCTATGTGACAGACATATTTTATAAGTGCTTAATGACTGAGCGTCTGAACTGAACTGAACTGAACATGGATTAAACCCCCTTAAGCATAGTTTAGTTGCTCAGTC
Organism: Antilocapra americana; assembly: GCA_007570785.1. Taxonomy (NCBI): domain Eukaryota; kingdom Metazoa; phylum Chordata; class Mammalia; order Artiodactyla; family Antilocapridae; genus Antilocapra; species Antilocapra americana. The sequence continues at coordinate 12,600,941 of ML663010.1, forward strand.
ATGTCTGACTTTTTGAGACTCTATGGACTGCAGCACACAAGTCTTCCTTGTCTATCACCAACCCCCAGAACTTGCTCAAACTCATATCCATCGACTCAGTGATGCCATCCGACCATCTCATTCTCTGTTTTCCCTTTCTCCTGCCTTCAGTCTTTCCCAGCATTAGAATCTTTTGTAATGAGTCAGTTCTTTGCATCAGGTGGCCAAAAGTTTTAGAGCTTAAGCTTCAGCATCAGTCCTTAAGGACAGAAGAGCCTGGAGGGCTACAGTCCATGCAGTTTCAGAGAGTCAGACATGATTGAGCAATACACACAAGTCCCCTTAGGCTTCATAAAAATGAGAGAAGTAATATTTTGATGAACATTTTACAGGAGGGAACTGATATAATGAGATATAATGCTGATATAATGCTCCAGATCTCATAGCCAGAAAATAGCTTGGATTTGCTCCCTACCAGCTGATTTCAGAGCCTATAAAAATAATTTAATAAGAAATGAAAAAGAATCAAATATACAAATGAAATTTTAGATGCTTAGAAATTATGAGATGAATTTTTGTGATAACTTGGAAACCTGAAGAAAACTTTGGAGAGATTCATTTTTTTTTCTCTCATACCTATTTATCTTATAGGGTTCTGAGATAAAAATGGAACATATCTGAAAGTAAGGAGACAGTACAGTTGCACTGTATTTATATAAGTTGTAAACACTGGGGGTGACTGGGTAAAGAATACTGGGGATCTCTCTTTACTAACTTGTCAAATTCATGTAGATGTAGAATTATTTAAAAATAAAATGTTTAAAATGCCACTTTTAAGATAAGTTTTTAAAGGTTATTTTTAAGAATAAATTCAACACAAAGTAACTATATATTACTAATTCAACATAAACTATATATTATTTAATAAGAGATTAAAGAATACTTAAATAAATGGAGAGATGAACCATGTACATTGACTCAAAACTCAATTATTTGAATTTGTTACTTCAAATTTTGCAGATATTCAGTAAGCAATTTCTGCAACACAACATTAGAAACACAAAATTTACCAGTATAAAATAGGTCAAAGATTTGTGCAGAATTTCACATGCAGAAAAATAAAGATATTCAAATGGCACATAAAATGATGCTCAACATCCTTAGACATTAGAGAAATGCAATTTAAACCATCACACAATACCAACATATACTTTAGACTAATACTGATTACAATTAAATAAGGCTGATATTAAGTATTGTAAATGATGCGAAGCAACTGAAATCATCATATATGTTGCTGTGGGATGAAATCATACAACTACTTTGAAAAAGATTTTTGAAATTTTTCCTAAATTGATGTATATCTTTCCTATGACCAAGTCATTCTACTTAATGCTATTTACCAAACATAAATGAAAACACATATCCACAGCAAATATTTTTACAACAGCTTCCATAGCATCTTTATTCATTATAGACAACACTGGAAAAAACCTTTGTGCTTATGTCCAGATTAAAAAAAAATGTTATTTATGTAATGGAATACTTATCAGCAACAACTAAGCATTAACCACTATTATGTCTAATAATGTCAGCAAATCTCCAAACATCTTGTGTGAAAGAAGACAGAAATAAAAGATCACATACTGAAGTATTTCCCTGGTGGTTCAGTGGTTACAAATCCACCTTGAAGTGCAGAGGATGTGGGTTTGATCTCTGGTTGGAAACTGTGATCCTACATACTGTGGATCAACTAAGCCTGCGCACCACAACTAGAGAATCCATGCACGGCAACTCAAGATTTTGCATGCTGCAGTGAAGATCTCGCCGAGTGCCACAGCTAAGACATGGGGCAGCCGTATAAATAAACCCATATTTTTTTAAAAGATCACATAACTCTGTGGTTTCATTGATATGAAATCTTAGAACAGGTAAAACTAATCTAAACAGATGATAGGAATCAGATTGGTATTCACCTCTGTTAGGTTAAGCAGTTTTTGGAAGGGTCATAAGAAAGAAGTATTCTAAATCTTGACTAGGGTATTGGTTACATGGGTAAACATATTTGTCAAAACTCATCAAACTGTACTCTTTAGATACGTGCATTTATGTATATAAATGACACTTCAATAAAAAAAATTAGGTGTCCTATGTGTCTATATGATGAATGGTTAAAGGAGATTTGCTCCATATACACAAAGGGATACTACCCAGCCATAAAAATAATGCCGTTTGTAGCAACATGGATGTAGAGATTATCATACTAAGTGAAGTAAGTCAGAAATAGAAAGACAAATATCACATATCACTGATATGTGAAGTCTAAAATATGATACAAATAAACATCTCCAAACAAAAACAGACTCACAGATATAGAGAACAGAATTATGGTTGCCAAAGGGAGGGGTGGGGAGGGGAGGGACAGATTAGGGGTTTGGGATTAGCAGATTCAAAGTAGTATATATAGAATGGAGAAACAAAAAGATCCTTCTGCATAGCATAAGGGACTATATTCAATATCCTGTGATAAACTATAATGGAAAATAACATGAAAAGGAATGTATATATATATATATATATACACACATATATATATATATGTATATATGTATATATATTATATGTATATCTGCATCGCTTTCCTGTATAGCAGGAATTATCACAATATTATAAATCTACTATATTTCAAAAAAGTAAACTAAAAAAATTAAAAGTTTGATTTTTCACGATCTATTGTGTATAGCTATGGCAGTTCCATTGGAGTTGACAACTAGACAGTTTTTTGGGTCCGTGGTTCTGGAAGAGTTCTGTGCTATAGGAAACACTTGAGAGTTATTCACATGTGTGTCAGGAATCAGTGTTATCTCCTCTTTCTCAACCTCTTTTTTGCTTATGTCAATGAAAGCAGGGTAAGTTCCAAGCTTTTCCTTTTTTCTTCTTAAGCTCACTGCAAACCCTCCTTTACCACCGAAACTGATATGGTGCAATGATGGCCGTAAGATATGTGCGCTGGATCCTTTTAGGACAAGACCTTTGTGTCTGAAGAAAGGAACTGGTAATTTTGACCTTTCTGAGTCTTTCTAATGGGATGGCCTTTCTTTCTAAGCAAACCATCTCTAATCTTATCTTGGCCATGCAGTTATCTTAGAGACAAAATTCTCCCCTGTATTTTCACACATGCCTTTGCATAAACTAAGTTTTATAACTTTAGTTCACCTTTAAGTCATATTCCCCAGTAGCAACTCTATCCTAATTAAGATAATAGATTGATCTTTAAGTATACAATTTAGAAATTTTCGATGGATTCCAAACTTAAGAAGGCAACTGCACCATCACTCATTAACCCCTAAAACTGCCGCAGAATCTGTATTCCTAACTCCTGATTCTCCATTTTAACCTGTTCTAAATATTAGTTAGTTGCCTACTTGAAACACTCTATAGTTCAAGGAAATAATTAGAATTTGTGAGCAGTTTGGGAAATAATACTTCAGTCCTCTGTGTGTGTGCTCAGTCGTGTCAGACTCTTTGAGACCTCATGGACTCTAGCCTACCATGCTCCTCTGTCCAAGGGATTTCCCAGGCAAAAATGCTGGAGTGGGGTGCCATTTCCTGGTCCACAGGATCTTCCCATCCCAGGATCGAACCCATGTCTCCTGTATTGCAGGCAGATTCTTTACCACTGATCCATCAGGGAAGCCCAAATTAGCCAAGTTCGCAATAGAAAGTTTAGTAATGATTCTGCCTCCTATTGTTTATAGGTTTAGATACAGAGAGAAGATATAAAAGAATAAAATTGTGCAAACACAAAAAAAGGAATTCTTTTCACATTAAGCAACATTGTTCATACTTTTGTTTAGGCCCCTGTAGACACAGAAGATCTTGTCATTTTTTTTCATCACTTCTCGCTTTGTGTTGATGTCAGTCCCAGGCTGGTTCCTTCCTTTTTGTCTTCAGATGACTGATAGCAGCTCCAGAGACGACATTTACCCAAAGTCACTTTTGATAATTAACAATTACCTATATTTCAGAATTTCCAGATAATAGTACTGGTACATATGATGTTAGATCCAATTTATACTGATCTCTTAACCAACCTCGAACTATAAGGACATGATGATCTGTGTGGCTTAGGCTTAAATCATGTGCCCTGCTCCTAAAAGTAATTGTGATTAAAGAAATATAAATTCTCTCAGGGTGCCTGTTTGCCTACTGAATTATAAAAGTAAAATAAATGCTAATGCCTATCCTTCCAGATAGTTATGTGATGTTGATTCATACAGTAAACTAGAGCAAAGCAATGTAGTTAGTGTGGTACTTCTAGACAATATAGCTCAAAAAGAAAAAGAAAAAAGGTGAACAAAGCTTTCCTTTTTTGACTCATCATTTTAACACACAGAAATCTATTCTAAGTTAAACCCAGAATTTAAAGTATGGTACTAAATTATTCAGTTTTAACCTATTTAATCAGGAAAGTCAAAAATAGTAAAAATTTGAAAGTCAGTGTCTGCAAGAGGAATTATGGCACATTCTCACAGTCACTGACAGAGAAGTGGTTAGAAAAATACTCTAATTATGAAACAGTGTATCAGTATAAACCGTGAGGTTAGTTTAGCCAAGTTTCATAAATCGTTTACCTCTAAGACTTATCTCTTGCCCTAAAAATTTGTCACAGTAGGGACTTCTTTGTCAGTCTAACGGTTAAAAATCCACTTGCCAAAGCAGGGAACATGAGTTCCATGCCTGGTTCAGAAGGATCCCACATGCCATAGAACAGCTAAACCCACGTGCCACAGCTGCTGAAGGCCATGCTCCATAGTCTATGGTCCAAAACAAGAGAAGCCACCACTGCAATGAGAAGTCCTCACACAGCAACAAAGAGTAGCTCCCACTCCCTACAGTTAGAGAAAGCCCATGCATAGCAGCGAAGACCCTGCACAACCAAAAAAAAAAAAAAAAAAATAGCAGCCATAGGGAACCTCTGTGATAGAGTAGTGTGTAACATCTGGCATTTCTATGAGCCATATTACTTAAACATCAGTAACCAGCTCCAGAAGTAATACATTACAAAGCAATTTATATGGCAATTTTGAAAACTAACAAGTGAGAAATATTTTATATGATAATGTTAAATGTAAAGACAAATAAGCTAGTGCATTGTGTTCATACCTTGATTGCAATCATAAAAAAAAATATGCAGGAAGTTAATTCAGTTTTGGCTAAAGAAATCAAGAATGATTTAATAGGGGCTAAACACTAATTGCATTATTTATAATACAGTTATATTTTAATATAGTTTATTTTTATTACAGATATAACTGATAATTATATTTTCTCTTTTCTACACAGAGGCCCATATATAAAGAGAAAATTAAGTTAATAAACAACAGAAATTGCAGACTGCCTTATTCATTTAAGTTGTACTTAAAGGTCATACAGGAAAAGTCAATCCCATAATGATACCATGATACTTAATAGAATTCATTACCAACAATTCTTTAAAAGATAGTAAAATTTTGTAAATAGACCTATTAACACTAGGCTATTGTATCATGTTCAGTCACTAAAGAAAATTCTTATCCTATGAAATATGGTTTCCAAAATGAAAGCAGGAAATTAAAATGACTACTTTGCGGTAAAGTACCTGCTGCCTCTTAAGGCACACTAGCAGAAAGGTGAGCGGTTCACACGGTTACTTAAGCTTGATTGTCTGCTTTTCATTAAAATTATCACAGCTAGGAGACATCATGCTTTGAATTTCCTTAAGGATGGGAAGTTCCTGGAACCCATCAACTTAGTGAGAATGTTTGAGGAACAAAAGTTTGAATTTAAGGGGAATTTCTTTATTTTAAATTTCCCATGCATTTGGCAGCCAGAGAGGCTAACCAAGACCTTAATATTTCCATTTCAAAGGGATTAAAAAATGTCCTGTTGAGGTCTTGTATTTGGGTTTTAGTATATGCAAGAAGATGTGTGACATTAATAATTTTTGCCTGTAAAACATGAAATCCCTGCAGTTCTTTACTTCACAGGGAGAAAATTGGATAAGGAATTGTCACTGCCATCGTCCAGACAGATTGATAAATCATTTTCAATTATCTAAGAGTCTATAAAAATGTGCGAATGTGCTGATTATCTAGTTCTAGGATGACTTCCTGAAGTTTGGTCAATTGTGCTGATTTTTGGTTAGCATCCTTTATCAAGGATGACTTTTTTAAGGACTAAATATCAGGAAGCTTCCAGTGGAGCTTCCTTATATGTAATAAGAACATTGCCATCTCTATAGAGCATGAACTCCCTTGGTTATTCCCTCAGTTGATTTCAAGGGGCCCCACAGTTGGCCAAATGTTCTTGGCAAGGAAAAATATTATTCAATAGCATGGTATCTGGTAAAGGACTGAGGTCAGGGGAGGTCATATTTTCCTGAAGGTGGGTTATACCAGAATGCTCGAATTTGACTCTATGCTGTAGGTAACATTTATACTGTAGCAGGATGTTTTGGCAGGCTTATAGAATGCTGCTTCCATGGTTCAAGGCATCAATAATGGTCACCTGGGAACAGATGGTCATGAGTTTAGGGTATGAGAGTCTCAACCTCAAGAAGATCCCAATAGTAGCCTGAATTTTCACTCTCTGACGTGTAGTATGGAATCATGAAGGGTAGTTTTATTATACCAAAACATGAACCTGATGCAGTAAAACTTTCAGCCATGATAGGTAGTCTTGAGACTCCAGTAAAGGAGTTTACCACAACTCCTATGGTGAAGAAATCTCTTGTTTATATCTAATAGACGCACTAACCATATTGCAGCTGAGTGCCCACTGTATTGTAATCTAGGCAGATTTGAGAGGTTTTCTTCTTGTTTGTTTTTTAATGGGAATTCTGTTCAAAGCGGACTGATTTGTAACAGAATAAACATAATTAAATAACATTTGTAAATGAGGAATATGTTACCTCCAGAATCCAAAAAGTCCCCCAAAATATTGGCTTTGTTTTAATGCTGTAAAGGCTATAAAGGTCAATAATTGCTTCTTGATACTTTCAAATATGGCATGGCCTTTGATCAAATGATGCCCATAAAGTTAAAGTTCTAAATTTATACTTATATACTGGGGAAAATAAAATATCATCTGTTTTGTGAGATGATTTGTGAATATTTATCTGTCTTGAATTAGTGTGTCAAATGGATCTTCTCAGAGGAGGATGGCAGGAATATAATGCCATACATGTTTTCCTGGAGAATGCTGAATGAGTTTAAGATCTTGTTTGCAATGATAGAATACAATGGCCAAGCTAATGAGATTTCTCATGAGTAGTTTAGCGAAGGCAAACTATAGCTGAGAATCATTAAAATAAGCACTGAAACAATGAAGTAGCCAAATCTATAATAGCAAAATAATGACCAATTAATGATTGGACAGAATCATTAATTTCAATAATACTGAATATGGGAAAACCTGGTGGTTGGGATCATAGAACTAAAGTCATGGTAAACCACTAGGAGGATCCATTCAACTTTTTGAGGTTTAAAAGAAAACCAAAAGGGCTATTAAACGGAGAAGCAGTAGGAATCATCCCTTTGCTAAATAGGACTTAACTGAATTCTTAAAAGCCCGATTCTGATTTAATTTGAACCATGTACTGAGAGTTGAACTATAAAGAAACATGAGCAGCAAAGAATTGATGCTTTTGAACTGTGGTGTTGGAGAAGACTCTTGCGAATCCCTTGAACTGCAAGGAAATCAAACTAGTAAATCCTAAAGGAAATTAGTCCTGAATGTTCACTAAAGGAGTGATGCTGAAGCTGAAATCCCAATACTTTGGCCACCTGGTGTGAAGAACTGACTCATTGGAAAAGACCCTGATGCTGGGCAAGATGGAAGGCAGAAGGAGAAGAGGATGACAGAGGATGAGATGGTTGGATGGCATCACTGACTGGATGGACATGAGTGTGGGCAAGTTCTGGGAGTTGGTGATGGACAGGGAGGCCTGGTGTGCTGTGGTCCATGGGATCACAAAGAGTCAGACACGACTGAGGGACTGAACTGACTGACTGAGTGGTATTTTGCAGCTGCTGTAACAAATGACCACACATTTAGCAGCTTGAAATAATACACATTTATCTTATATCACAGCTCAGAAATCCAACATGGGCATCTGTGGACTAAAATCAAGGTGTAAGAGGCCTCTCACCCTTTCTGAGGACTCTAGGGAAGAATCTTTTTCCTTGCTCTTTCCAGGTTCCAGAAGCTTTCCATGTAACTTAGCTCATGGCCCTTCTCCTCAGTCTTCAAATTAGTAAATATGAGTCAAGTTCTTACATCACATTGACCTAATCTCCCCTTCTAAACCCTTTTCCACATTTAAGGACACTTGTGATTATATTGACCTATACAGATAATCCAGTATCATCTCCCTACTTGAAAGTCAATTGATTTGCCACCTTAATTCTCTCTAGTCATATAACACAGTATACTCACAGTGCCTGGAATTAAGAGAGACATCTTTGGGGGACTATGATTGTGCTTACCACAGGCCATATTAACTATTTTAACCAGGGAGGAAGGTTATAGAATCCTACTTTATAGAACCAACCTTAAATGCCAAAACATTTTATTTTAATGTGTTACTCAGCAAATCAGAGTTAATGTTATTTTTAAGGCAATGGGCGCCATAAATATGAAGAAATTAGGCAAAGGTTAATGTGAAGCATTCTTGTTTATTCTCTATTTTATGTTTGGTAACTTCCGTGAAAGTATAGAAGATATCCTGTTCAATTGTAGTGAAATTCCCAGGTAATACTGATTTGAGACTCACTGTTCATTAAAGTAATCAGGATTTGTCAAATGGTACATTTAAGCAGATATTAAAGTAAAATTCAAAATCTATGTTTTGAGATGCAGAAGCCAACCAGTGTCCATTTATCTTTTTGTTATGTAAATGATTTAACATATTTTTGTATATCTGATTGGGTCAAATTGTTGACTATTTTTAAAGAGGTGTTTTTTTTTTTCCCCTTCTACTATATACCCAGGTATTTATTTATTTATTAATTTATTTATTGATGGATTTTTGTGTGGTTACTGGATATACTTCTAAGGATGATTCTACTCTACCTGCTAATATTTATTTCACCCTCTGAAGAAACTCAAACCAGTGTGTCAAGTTTAGGAGCCTTCTCTATGTCAATAATGACTTTACTGAGTTTTTGGACCCTGGGCTTAAAATTGTTTGACCCAATCCCTTAATCCCTTTGCTGTGGCATGAGAACGACATCAGCATTTTCCTTGAGTCTGAGCATTGGGAACATCAGAGCCATTCCATTTGTCGGGTCCTAGGGAGCCAATTACTTTTAGAAGTATGAACCTCAGCACGCCATATGGTGACTATATTTCCTCCGTACTGGTGACCACCTAAAGGGCCTCTATGTGGAGCAGATTATCAGTCTTTCTCTTGAGCACCCTGTAGAATAGGGGCCAATGCCTGATTAAGACAGAAACCATGGTCACAGGGTAAGAAATTTCCCCCTTGTGCCTAGCATCAGCCATATCTTAGGCTGGAATCGAGACATACAATCCAATCTGAGACACAGATAGTATTAAACCAAGACACTTGGCCAATGTACATTCAGGAGGTCCCCAGTCCCACACTCCTGTGCCTAAATGTCAATTATAGAAGCTTGCATTAGGTCAGTTAAACCTGTAATAGAGGCTTGGTAATATTCAACAAATAAGCACAAACCACAAGCTCTTGCAGGCAGCAGCACAGCTCAGAGAACACACTAGTCAGCAGACAGACTTCAGCGTCCCTGCTCCTCCAGCATGTTGCAGAGCCAGGTATCAAGGCAAGAGGAGACAACCCTTGGTTGTGATCATTATTGCGATACCTGCTCATCTTGTCAATTGTTTTCATCACCTGGTAAAGACAGGACAGATCCTCCACCCCAAATTTTATTTGGATGTGAAGACTGATGATTTTGTATATGCACTATATTAGCCTGCTTGGGCTTCTATAACCATATAATACAGCCTGGGTGGCTTAAATAACAGAAATGTATTTCTCACAGTTCTAGTGGCTAGGAAACCAAGATCAAGCTTTGTTCTGGGGCCTCTTCCCTTGACACCATCTCACTGTGTGCCCAAACAACTTCTTTGTGTGTCTACAGGTGGAATGGAAACCCCCAAATGTGCATGAACAAAGGTTAGAGAGGGAGAGACAGAGACAGAGAACAAGAGTGATAGAGAAGGATAAAGCTCATGCTTCAGTGTCTCTTCTCATAAAGACACAAATCCTATGAGATCAGGTCTCCATACTTATGATCTCATTTAATCTTAGTTACTTCCCTAGAAGCCCTATCTCCAGAAAGACCCACACTGGCACAATAAGTAATTGCTAATCCAAGTAAATATTAGGAATTGTTTGTATTTTTCTTGCATGTATGTAAATTTGATACCAAGTAAAAGTTAAAACTCAACAAATACAAAACATACTTTACAAAATTAATACAATGCATTTTAATGGTTTGTTAAAACATCTAACACACTCACAAAGATGGATAGTGGCTTCCCAATTTAACTTAGTATTGTAAGTGTCCAATTAGTTTAATCATTACATGACCATGATCTGAAGGGTATTCAAGTCCCATAGAAAAGCCAGGACCACAGGACCCAATCTAAAAGTGAAAAAAGCATAATTCAACATAAACATCTGTAGAACATCATAATCAATTTATTCTTACACTGAAATATCTTCACAACTTAAGCATGGCTTTGAAAAAGGTATCCAGAAAATTGCATGTCAAAATGATAAATCTGTCAATTTGTCCAACTTCTTATTGTTATGGGCATGACACTGATGATAAAATGGAGGAGGGAAAAAAAAAACAAAACAACTTTATCCCTGAAAGCCTCATCCAGGGAAAATATGGTGCACCTGCTCTTCACTTACATTACCAAGTGCTTTCCTGAATTTATTTGGTACAATTTTTTTTCTTGCTTTCAAACTTTTTATTCCTTCTTCTCTTCCACCCTCCCTCCTACCTTCTCTCCCTCCCTTCTTCTGTTTTTCCCTCCATCTCCCTTCCTTTTCTTTCTTCCTTCTTTCTGTCCTTTCTTCCACCCTTCTGCCATGCCTCTTTTTTTTCCATCCAGGTATTTAATTTTATGAATTCATGAAATAAAATTCTACTTATCACAACCTCATTCAATTATGCATTTTTCTACAGAGCTTATGGGACATCTTGTCAGAGCTCTTAGATGGGACCTAAGTATCCTTCTTGATTATAATGTATTTCAATTTCAGCAAGACAATAATGCTCTAATTTAAAACTAGGAGAGGTCACTTTTGAACAATAAGTAATTTCACCTCAACTTGATGAAAAGTAAGAGAAGGTTATTGCTTCAAATATGCTATGAAAATTTACTGCTTTATGGTTTATATGTGTGAAATGGAGTTTACCTTCCAGATTTATTGGAAAAGTTATGATTTTTTAATCTGAAGAAAGATTTATTAAACATATGATTATATAAATATATAAAAATTATGTATATAAATTATATATAAAATATATATGTATAATTGCTTAGTCACTACACTGTTTCTGAGTCTTGTAACCTCATGGACTGTAGCCCACCAGGCTCCTCTGCCCATGGGATTCCCATGGAATACAGTTGTGGGTTGCTATTTCCTTCTCCAGTGGATCTTTCCTACCCAGGGACTGAACCCCACTCTCCTGCTTGGCAGGCAGATTCTTCACCACTGAGCCACCAGGGAATATATATATATATATATATATATATATATATGGTGATGATACAGACATTAAAACAAAGCAAAGTGGATTTCACTGGGGGACCAGTGGATAAGAATCCACCTGCCAATACAGAGGACAGGAGTTCGATCCCAGGCCTGGAATTTTCCACATGCCCTGGAGCGCCTAAGCCCATGTGCCACAACTACTGAAGCCCAGGCTCTAGAACCTGTGCTCCTCAACAAGAGAAGCCACCAAGCTGAGAAGCCCTGGCACCACAATGAAGAGTAGCTCACAGTCGCCACAGCTAGACAAAGCCCACTTGCACAGTAAAGACCCAGCACCGCCAGAAGAAAAAGGAAGACCATTACTGCCTTGATCCTTAGCATACATTGCTGCCTGACTATATAACCTCCGCTCACCAGGGCAGGGGTACAGTTCTTGAGATGCTAGCCTACTGCATTCCTCCTTTAGTCCGCAAAGTAATAAAGACCCTCTTTCCTTTTTCTCCATAAAGAAAAAAAAAGAAGTAAAACAAAACACCTTCCATGACCCCCCCATTGAAAACATCAAAGTAGATTTTACGAATATATGGTATTCACTATATATTCATAAATATATAATTCATGAATAATAAATGCTCTGACAGAGGTGACCACAGAGTGTTATAGAAGCATAATGGAAAAAGAACTGACTTTACCTTAGAGAATTAAGCTATTTGTGTACATGGCTGTAGTATTCAGAGATTGCCCTTATTGTGGACCATGGACCTGTCAAACCCAGGGACGGCGATAGTTTTTTTTTTAAATAATTGTATTTATTTATTTTGGCTGTGCTGGGCTTTCGTTGCTGTGCAGGCTTTTCTCTAGTTGCAGGGAGCAGGGACCACGCTCTAGCTCAGTGCATGGGTTTCTCGCTGCGGTGGCTGTGGGTTTCCTGCTGCAGAGGGTGCGCAGGCCTCTGTAGTGAGGCCTTGGGCTAAGCAGCCCTGGCTCCTGGACTCCAGAGCACAGGCACAGTAGTTGTGGCCCACTGATTTAGTTGCTCTGCAGCACATGGGGTCTTCCCCACCCAGGGATCAAACCTGCATCTCCTACATTGGCAGGCAGATTCTTCACCATGGAGCCACGAGGGAAGCCCAGGGCTGGCGACAGTGTAAGGTCGCCTTAGCAAACCAAGATTTTTCTGTGCCCAGGAACAGACATGACAGGGATATTTAACATATTTAACACATGACAGGAATATTCTTTCTGAACGTAGCCCCTGGAGAGTCTTGGTTTCATGTAAAGGGAATACATGCAGTCAAAGTGGAATAACTGCCTTTCCAAGTCAATTAAGGGGAACTGTCTGTTGGAATGCCCAGAAGGTGCCTACGGTGAATATCATGGAGCATATGTAATAAGGCAAAGCTCCTGAGGAAGTGGGGCTGGAGAACCGTATTTCCTCATGCTGTGTCCTTCTTATTCTTTGGTAGTGTAGTGCTCAGTCACTCAGTAGTGGACGGTAGCCCACCAGTCTCCTCTGTCCATGGCATTCTTCAGGCAGGAATACTGGAGTGGGTTGCCATTTCCCTCTCCAAGGGATTTTACTGACCCAGAGATTGAACCCAGGTCTCCTGCATTGGCAGGTGGATTCTTTACCATTGACCCAGCTGGGAAGCCCCTCTTTAGGCCTTTGATAAATTTAACTCATTCTCTATATTGAACATAAATTCACCCTTCCCAAATGAAAACCGAGTATACAACCAAGTTAATATTCCTCTTGGAGCATGTACATTGGGTACTAGAAAATAGAGCTGTGGTCCACTGAGATTTTCATGTCTCACATAAGCCACCCCCTTACTAGAAGGAGGAAATGGTAGGACTGCAAAATTTTTTACTCTGGCTGTAGCATAGTCCAGGCACATGCAAAATTCACACTTAGTTGTCACATTATTTTATTTGGTGCTCACTGTTTGTTTTAATATTCCATCTCTCTTTCTTTTCTTAAAACTGGGAATGATGGCATACTTGAGTTGAACCACATGGGCAGGGAGGGCAGGGTTGCCACCAAACTTCAATCTGTGAAAAAATTATACTTGCAAAGCACAATAAAGCAAAGCAAACTAAAACAAAGTCTGCCTGTCCTGCCTTCATAGCATGATATTCACTACATCTAATACAAATGAAACTACCTTAAGGTAGCCAAGTTTACAGCAATTTTTCATGTGCCAGTCAACAATTCAAGTAGTATCAAATATATTAGATGAGAAACTTTATAACTAAATAGTGATCTTTGCAGGTTACCTCAAGTTATTATTCATGGAAAAGGAAGAGAATTCTCTAGTTGAGCAAAACTTCTGAATAATGCCCTGTTGCAGTATTTATAACACATGGATGTTAACTTGAGAATTAGAGCAGAATGCAGTAAACCTGAACAAAGCTCTACTGGACAAAATACTGCTTGCTCAGTAGCTAAGTCATGTCTGACTCTTTGCGATGCTATGGACTGTAGCCTACCAGGCTCCTCTGTCCATGGCATTTTCCAGGCAAGAATATTGGATTGAGTTGTCATTTCTTTTTCCAGGGTATCTTTCAAACCCAGAAATGAAACCCTTAACTCCTGTGTCTCCTGAATTGGCAGGCAAATTCTTTACCACTGAACCATCTGGGAAGCCCATGGACAAAACATAAAGTGTGACAAAATAACCATCTTTAATAATTATTTTGTCACACTGTGACAGAAAAAACATATTTAGTAACATTTGTAAATGTTGAATATTTTTGTTCTCATAAAAGGACAAAATATTTTTTGGTGCACAAAATTGTCTGCCTCTGTACAAAGGGCTGACTGTGATACCTGTCTCTTCAACCTAGTACAGGTGGAGAGTTTAGAATAAAGTAACTTGTTTTGTAATATTTACATAAAGAGACTAAAGTAATTCCTGAATTCCTGTACAATATTTACCAGATGTTAAACTCAAACTAACAAGATTTTAGTATTTTCATAGATAATTTTCAAGTTCAAAAGCTTGGATAAAATTAGATCATCCTTCTTGAGGAGTTTATGACGATATCTGTATTTGTGAGGTTTCCTTTAAAAGTGAAACTATATTTCCATACACGTTTCCATTTTCCCACATTCATTGCAAGGGATAGTTGATGATGTTAGATTAGTTGATATTCTCCTTTGGAGGTAAATGAGACTAATACTCAGGTATTTTTCTCAAGAATACCAAAACCACTTTATCTCAGATTCTCCACTTATCAGAAACTCAGTATTTTAATATTGCACTTCCATGACCACATAAAATTTGTAAGGTGATTGCCACTGCATCCTTAAGTGTAAATATCCTGTGATGTAGGGAACAGCCTCTGCCTTATTTTTCTGACTGTTGTTATTCATTTGCTAAGTTGTATCTGACTCTGTGACCTCATCAACTGCAGCCTGCCAGGGTCCTCTGTCCTCCACGATCTCCCAGAGTTTGCTCAAATTCATGTCCACTGAGTCAGTGATGCTATCTAACTATCTCACTCTCTGCTGCTCCCTTCTCCTACCGCCCTCTATCTTACCCAGCTTTAGAGTATTTTCCAATCAGTTGGCTCTTCACATAAGATAGCCAAAATATTGGAGCTTCAGCTTCAGTGATAGTCCTTCCAATGGACAGTCAGGGTTGATTTCCTTTAGACTTAGCTGGTTTGATGTCCTCCAGTCCAAGGGACTCTCTAGAGTCTTCCCCTGCACCACATTTCATAAACACCAATTTTTCCAACTAGCTAGAGGTAGTAGAGGATGAGGGTGATGAGGGTATCTTCCATGATAAAATAACTGTCAGTGACAGAGAAAATTTTTTTCAGTCATTCTATCAAGAGGAAAAGATAAGCCCATCCATTTAACAGAGTGGATTTTTTAATGAAGTTTTAGACTAATAACTTTGATAAATTTTGAATTCTATTTCCAGTAAGATGTATGTTTATTTTAATCAAATTTATGGCCAGATTACTTAATTCTCTTTTCTAGACAATAGCATTCTTGTTCTTTTTTCATCTTTGGTTTGATGTACTGCTCACACACTACTGCATCCCTTACTCTGACAATCATGGCCAAATGTCTCACTGAAAAGGATAGACAAAGCTTCCTCATCTAGTAAAATTATATTTAATATAGTAATTTAAAAGTTTAAATGAATATCAGTTTAGTAAAATTAAATTTAATCTGGTAAGATTAAAATCAGAAAAAATGTTAAATATACAGTTAAATGTTTTATTTAATAATTTTGAGAGCAAGTAAGTTTTATATGGAAAAAAACATTGCTTTTATGTTTATCTACATATTACCTGGCAC
This sequence comes from Antilocapra americana, assembly GCA_007570785.1. Taxonomy (NCBI): domain Eukaryota; kingdom Metazoa; phylum Chordata; class Mammalia; order Artiodactyla; family Antilocapridae; genus Antilocapra; species Antilocapra americana. The sequence goes on from ML663010.1 coordinate 12,616,990, forward strand.
CTTTTTGAAGAGAAATGAGATTGAAAGAATCTTTTAAAAACTCAAATAAAGTTACTTGAGAGAAATGTCTTCTTTGTAACTGATAAAGTTTGGCTCTTTGTTTGCTCTTGTAGCCAAATTAAAGAGGTGAACATGATCGACTATTGGAATCAACATACCTGCAAAATTAAAACAAATGAGTTGAGCATTCGATTTCTTTGCATATTTTATATCTAGTTTATTTAGAATGGGTAAGATTTTATGGTTACTGCAGTTGTTAATGTTTTCCTTTCTCTGCATGTAGTTTAAGCTGTTAGACATATAGGCACTATCTGCAAGTTCTCTAGAGTGTTTTACATCTTGTTGCAAAAGCCTTAACCCAGGAATCATTCCCTTTGTTAGTGCAAATCATAGATATTAGTTCCGATTGGTAGTAATGTAGTCCACTGGAGAAGGGAAGGGCAAACGACTTCAGTATTCCTGCCTTGAGAACCCCATGAACAATATGAAAAGGCAAAAAGATAGGACACTGAAAGATGAACTCCCCAGGTTAGTAGGTGCCCAATATGTTTCTGGAAATGAGTGGCAAAATAACTCCAGAAAGAATGAAGAGATGAAACTAAAGCAAAAACAACACCCAGTTGTGAATGAGACTGGTGATAGAAGCAAGATTCGATGCTGTAAAGAGCAATATTGCATAGGAACCTGGAATGTTAGAGCAAATTGGAAGTGGTCAAACAGGAGATGGCAAGAGTGAACATCGACATTCTAGGAATCAGTGAACTAAAATGGGCTGGAATGGGTGAATTTAACTCAGATGACCATTATATCTACTCCTGTGGGCAGGAATCCCTTAGAAGAAATGGAGTAGCCATCATGGTCAACAAAAGAGTCCAAAATGCAGTACTTGGACGCAATCTCAAAAACAACAAAATGACCTCTGTTCATTTCCAAGGCAAATCATTCAATATTACGGTAATTCAAGTCTATGCCCCTACCAGTAACACCAAAAAAGTTGAAGTTGAACAGTTCTATGAAGAACTACAAGACCTTCTAGAACTAACACCCCAAAAAAGATGTCCTTTTCATTATAGGAGACTGGAATGCAAAAGTAGGAAGTCAAGAAACACCTGGAGTAACAGGCAAATTTAGCCTTGGAGTACAGAATGAATCAGGGCAAAGGTTAATAGAGTTCTGCCAAGAGAATGCACTGGTCATAGCAAACACTCTCTTCCAACAACACAAGAGAAGACTCTACACATGGACATCACCAGATGGTGGACACCAAAATCAGATTGATTATATTCTTTGCATCCAAAGATAGAGAAGCTCTATATAGTCAACAAAAACAAGACTGGGAACTGCCTATGGCTCAGATCATGATCTCCTTATTGCTAAAATCAGACTTAAATTGAAGAAAATAGGAAAAACCACTAGACCAATCAGGTATGACCTAAATCAAATCACTTATGACTATACAGTAGAAGTGAGAAAGAGATTCAAGGTATTAGATCTGATAAAGTGCCTGAAGAACTGTGGATGGAGGTCCATGACATTGTATAGGAGACAGGAATCAAGACCATCCCCAAGAAAAACTAATGCAAAAGGCAAAATGACTGTCTGAAGAGGGCTTACAAATAGCTGAGATAAGAAAAGAACTGAAAAGCAAAGGAGAAAAGGAAAAATATCCCTATTTGAATGCAGAGTTCCAAAGAATAGCAAGGAGAGATAAGAAAGCCTTTCTCAGTGATCAATGCAAAGAAATAGAGGAAAACAATAGAATGGGAAAGACTAGATATCTCTTCAAGATAATTAGAGATACCAAAGGAATATTTCATGCAAAGATTGGCTCAATAAAGGGCAGAAATGGTAGGGACCTAACAGAACCAAAAGTTATTAACAAGAGGTGGCAAGATACACAGAAGAACTATACAAAAAAGATCTTCACAACCCAGATAATCACAATGGTGTGATCACTCACCTAGAGCCAGACATTTTGGAATGTGAAATTAAGTGGGCCTTAGGAAGCATTACTACGAACAAAGCTAGTGGAGGTGATGAAATTCTAGTTGAGCTATTTCAAATCCTGAAAGATGATGCTGTGAAAGTGTTGCACTCAATATGCCAGCAAATACGGAAAACTCAGCAGTGGCCATAGACTGGAAAAGGTCAGTTTTCACTCCAATCCCAAAGAAAGTCAATGCCAAAGAATGCTCAAACTACCACGCAATTGCACTCATCTCATACGCTAGTAAAGTGATGCTCAAAATTCTCCAAGACAGGCTTCAGCAATATATGAACCATGAACTTCCAGTTGTTTAAGATGGTTTTAGAAAAGGCAGAGGAACCAGAGATCAAATTGCCAACATTGCTGGATCATCGAAAAAGCAAGAGAGTTCCAGGAAAACATCTATTTCTGCTTGTTGACTATGTCAAAGCCTTTGTGTGGATTACAATAAACTGTGGAAAATTCTGAAAGAGATGAGAATACCAGACCACCTGACCTGCCTCTTGGGAAACCTGTACGCAGGTCAGGAAGCAACAGTTAGAACTGTACATGGAACAACAGACTGGATCCAAATAGGAAAAGGAGTACATCAAGGCTGTATATTGTCACCCTGCTTATTTAACATATGCAGAGTACATCATGAGACTCACTGAGTTGGAGGAAGCACAAGCTGGAATCAAGATTGCAGGGAGAAATATCAATAACCTCAGATATGCAGATGACACCACATTTATGGCAGAAAGTGAAGAAGAACTAAAGAGCCTCTTGATGAAAGTAAAAGAGGAGAGTGAAAAAGTTGGCTTGAAGGAAAACTAAGATCATGGCATCCGTCCCATCACTTCATGGCAGATAGATGGGGAAACAGTGGAAACAGTAGCTGGCTTTATTTTGGGTGGCTCCAAAATCACTGTAGATGGTGATTGCAGCCATGAAATTAAAAGACACTTACTCCTTTGAAGGAAAGTTATGGCCAACCTAGACAGCATATTAAAAAAGCAGAGACATTACTTTGCCAACAAAGGTCAGTCTAGTCAAGGCTATGGTTTTCCCAGTGGTCATGTATGGATGTGAGAGTTGAACTATAAAGAAAGCTTAGCACCAAAGAATTGCTGCTTTTGAACTGTGGTGTTGGAAAAGACTCTTGAGAGTCCCTTGGACTTATGCTGTAATTGTTCCAGTCAATCAATACTTTCTCCCTAGGCTTCTAGTACTAGTTTAACACAATTTAGCTAGGACTTCATTCTGAGAGCTCTCAAAGTTAGCATGTCCAAAATTTCATCATATTGAAAATATTAAGCCCCTTAAAACACACACTGTGGTAAATGGCGCCTATATATCCAACTACTAAAACTAGACATATGGGAGACATCTCTATCTAGTTGCTCTTCTTCACTTCCCACTCAAATCAATCCCGCTTTATAGAAAAATTATTTTTTTATTCTTGTAGCTGAATAATCATTTTCTTTCTTTAAAGCTGCAATTCAAATATTACTTCTATTAGCTCCATGCCAAATGCATCAAATATGATGATTAATGTTGCCAAAGAGCATCTAAAAATTTAATATTTCATATAAGCAATGAGTTAATCTTATACCTAAATAGCTTAGATTTAGGGAGCAAATGACATCATGGTTGTGTGCACGCATGCTTAGTTGCTCAGTCATGTCCAACATGACATCAAGTTTTAATCCATGTAAATACTAAAGGAAATGTGGTCTACATACCCTTGTCCTTGTTATTTTTATGTGTAATATTTATTATATTAGATAGAATAAATGAGTCTTCATACAAAGGAGGAAATTTGTAGAGAAAAACTAACATTTATTAAATTCATTCTATGTAATTATTCAACATTCAATACATAAACTGGTTTCCCAGGTGACACTAGTGATAAAGAACCCACCTGCCAATGCAGGAGATATAAGAGATGTGAGTTCAGTCCCTGGATTGGGAAGATCCCTGGAGGAGGGCATGGCAATTCACTCTAGTATTCTTGCGTGGAGAATCCTCATGGACAGAGAAGCCTAGTGAGCTACAGTTCATAGAGGTGCAAAGAGTCAGACACGACTGAAGCAACTTAGAACACATGCATACATAAGCTAGCTTCATTAGTTCTCATAGAAACATTTTGCATATATATTAATATAGAGTATTATATATGATATGATGCCAAAATGTATAGTTTTAATATATAATATTAACTCTTTAATTCTTAATGAGAAATTTGGGTCCAGAAATATTAACATTGTCAAATATATATTCCATTAACTTGAATTTAGGATATAGATCAAAACACATTTATTCATGAAGGTTATGTTATTTATATGTTGTATTAGTCTATATTCAAATTTAATTTTTTAAACTTCTAGAATTATTGAATTTTGATGAACATGGTGCATATGTTGTTGAGTAAAAGAATGTATTTCCTGAAAAACTGCATTCATTGACAAAGACTTCCATATATTCTATGTGATTTTACATAGTTTACAAACCTTGGTTGAATCTCTTTCCTCTTCTATGTCATTTAACTAAACTGGATATTTCAAAAATTAGATATAAGGAAAGCATTTTATATATTTGTGTGTAAAATATTTTAGGGATATATATATACATATATGAATATATACATATATATATATACACATATATGAATATATACATGCATATATACATATAAAGACAGAAACACCATTTACAATTTTAAACCATTGAATCAATAAGAAGTTAACATACATAATTCAGCGTTCATTATTTTGAATATTTTCTTCTACAATAAACAAGCAAAAACACTTAAAATTCAGGGAACATAATAAAGTTGAAGAGAAAAGCCAATTCTATAGTTTATTCATGGGTTTGGTAAATTGCATTCCCAATGAAAGTGGAACAGAAAAGAAAAAATCGGAATTAGTATTTCATCATGATATATTTCACTAAGTTTTCTAAGCTCTCAAGATTTTCTATTTCATCTGCTACCTTGAATTTTCTGTACTCATTTTGGAATGGTGATAAATCATAATTTAATATTTACAAAGTGTTTTTCAATTAGTCATAACACAATATGTCAAGTCAGTGTTACTTTATTTGATTTTAAGAGTATGAGTAAAATATATGAGTAGTCCATCATAATAACTGGTTTGATATGGCAAAGTAGCTGTCTCTACCTACCTAAGCTAATCTCTTATTTTGTCTGGGTGTCTAATTGGATAACATAGCTCATTATTAGGTATCTAATTTTCTTTGCATTCTAAGATTTTGAAATGAGTGGAATTGTACGGTAATTGGAACATTCTTTGGCATTGCCCTTTTTGGGGACTGGAATGAATACTGACCTTTTTCAGTCCTGTGACTGCTGCTGAGTTTTCCAAATTTGCTGACATACTGAGTACAGCACGTTGACAGAATCATCTTTTAGGATTTAAAGTAGCTTAGCTGGAGTTCCATTATCTCCACTATCTTTGTTCGTAGTAATGCTTCCTAAGGCTCACTTGACACCACACTTCAGGATTTGTGGCTCTAGGTGAGTGACCACACCACCATGGTTATCTGGGTCATTAAGACCTTTTTTGTATAGTTGTTTTGTGCATTCTTGCCACCTCTTCTAAATCTCTTCTGCTTCTGTTAGGTCCTAATCATTTCTGTACTTTATCATACCCATCCTTGCATGAAATATTTCCTGGATATCTCCAGTTTTCTTGAAGAGATCGCTAGTCTTTCTCATTCTATTGTTTTCCTCTATTTCCTTGCATTGTTCATGTAAGATGGCCTTTTTATTTCTCCTTGCTATTCTCTGGAACTCTGCATTCAGTTTGGTGTATCTTTCCCTTTCTCCTTTGCATTTTGCTTCTCCTCTTTCCTCTGCTATTTGTAAAGCCTCCTCAGACAACCATTTTGCTTCCTTGCATTTCTTTTTCTTTGTGACAGTTTTGGCCACTGCCTCCTGTACAGTGTTACAAATCTCTGTCCTCATGCACTCTGTCTAACACATCTAATCCATTGAATCTATTTGTTACCTCCATAAGGGATTTGAAATCCTTTGAGGTAGGCTTCAGCTGTATGATACCCAAGAATTTACAGATGTACACGCTGGGTTTAGAAAAGGCAGAGGAATGAGAGATCAAATTGCATACGTTCATTGGATCATAGAGAAAGCAAGGTATTCGAGAAAAAACATCTACTTCTGCTTCATTGGCTGCACTAAAACCTTTAACTGTGTGGATCACATAATTCTATGGAAAATTCTTAGAGAGATGGGAATACCAGACCACCTTACCTGTCTCCTGAGAAACCTGTGTGTGGGTTCAGTAAGCAACAGTTAGAACAGGACATAGAACAATTTAAATTTAATTTAATTTAATTTAATCATTTAATATTTTGAAAGGAATAAGTCAAGGCTATATCTTGTCACCCTGATTATTTAACTTTTATATGCTGGGCTGAATGAATCACAAGCTGGAATCAAGTTTGCCGAGATAACAGCCTCACATATGCAGATGATACCGCTCTAAATGGCAGAAAGTGAAGAGTAACTAGAGAACCTCTTGATGTGGGTTAAAGAGGAGAGTGACAATGTTGGCTTAAAACTCAACATTCTAAAAATGAAGATCATGGCATCCCGTCCCATCACTTCATGGCAAATAGAAGGGGAAAATATGGAAGCCGTGACAGATTTTATTTTCTTGGGCTCCAAAATCACTGTGGACAGTGATTTGAGAGTCTCTTGGACTGAAAAGAGATCAAACCAGTCAATCCTAAAGGAAATCAACCCCAAACATTCATTGGAAGAACTGATGCTGAATTTGAAGCTTCAATACTTTGGCCACCTGATGAGAAGAGCCAATTCATTGGCAAGACCCTGATGCTAGGAAAGACTTAAGGCAAAATCAGAAGGGAGCAGCAGAGGATGAGCTATTTAGATAGCATCACCAGCTCAATAGACATGAATCTGAGCAAACTCCAGGAGTTAGTGAAGGACAAGAAACCCTGGAAAGCTGCAGTCCAGGGGATCAGAAGATTCAAATATGACTTAGTGACTGAACATCAACAACATAGCTAGGAGAAACAAATATACCTGATGCTTACTGGAAATTTTTTTGTTGTTGTTAAAGCAGAAAGTTATTAAAGTCCATTTATATAGTGTTTTACAGACCAAAAAAAGAGAAAGTACAGAGTCCTCAACATTCAGGCAATCAACTGTATTCTCTGAAGTGCGTGTGAGAAGACAAGACTTCTTTGCCCTCATCCCCTAAAAAGATAACTTCTATTTATATTCCTGAAAATGATGCATTTATTACACCACCTCTCAAGAACAATCTCGCTGAATCCCAAAGCCTCTGCAGAGAGAGAAGAGAGGTTAGCTGAGAACCTTCTCCAGAATGCAGTGTCTCACCCAGAGGTGTAGTGCAAGAGACACAGAAATGGCAGAGGCTTCAAGGAGTGTGCGCCCAGTGACAGGGCCAGGAGGAGAGCCTGCGCCCAGCTGTGGTGCCCTAGCTGCAGAGTGTGGCCAGACGGGACTGCATGGCCTCCAGGGCCTCTTCCTCCTCCTCCTCGTCTTCTGATGCAGCCATCGCTCCTAAAGGTTCAGGCTCTGGGAGGGCATCCGTCACCTTACTAGGTGCTTTGCCTAAGGCCCCTGCGGTGATTTCAAACAGAATTCTGTCAATTTCCATTTCTGCTGCTTCTTCCATTTCTTCTTGGTCGTCCATGCTTTCAAAAGTATCCTCTAACATCTCTTCTATGATCCCAGCCTTCATCATCTCTTTGGACAGCTCCCGCATGGTGGCCTGGATTTCCGGGATCTTCACAAGACTCTGCATGGCCTTCTGTGCTCTTCTGCAGGGAACCAGCCACTCGCAAAACCGCCAGCTGGTTCTTCATCCCCATGAGCACGGAGTTCATGTGCGCTTTGGATGCGTACAGCTTGCTCACGGCCCTCCTTGACCTGATCATCTCCTTGGCCAGAACCACACAGACATCCTTCTGACCCTTCTTGGCAGCATCTTTCACAGATCGTTTCACTTTTTCTTCTTCTCTTTGGATATCTCTTATTTGCCTGTCAACAACTCTCATTTCCTTTCTTATCTTCAATGACCATTCACTGACCAGCTCTTTGGGGGGCTTCTCCTGGGTCTTTCCAAACAGCCCCATGGCGGACTGAACTCGTCTCGCCCCTCCCGGCTTTCCGTGCCCCTCGCCTCGGCAGGTCACGGGGAGCCGCCGGGGCAGGGCCGCCGAGAGGCCTGGAAAAATTGATTTATTAATCCATATTTAATAAGTAGATAAGGTGGTATAGCAGTTCACCTAGCTTCCATGCAAAACCATGCCTCAAGCAAAACAGTGCTTAAAAGTAGTACAAAGAGTTCAAGGTTCAAAAGCGTAAGATTGTCTGCTCTTTACCAGGAAACTGCATCCTCTTCCACTTACTAAAGACATCTGATTTTCACATTCTCATAGGTTGTCCCAGAAATCAAGTTTAAACATTGGTTTAAGCATGTCAAACACGTTATGTAATTGATGGAGGTTACGATTACCAAGAAGAAAAGGGTGATCAGTTAAATAAATACAATGCATTGTGACATCAGTTCAGTTGCTCAGCCGTGTCTGACTCTTTGTGACCCCGTGGACTGCAGCACACCAGACTTCTCTGTCCATCACCAACACCCAGAGCTTACTCAAACGCATGTCCATCAAGTCAGTGATGCACTTCCACTATCTCATCCTCTGTTGTCCAGTCTTCAATCTTTCCCAGCATCAGAGTCTTTTCCAACTGTGAGGTAGTTAAGCATAAAAGGTAGTAAGGAAGTTAATGAAGTACAAGCGAATTGGCTACATAAGAACCTTTTTCTAGTTGCTATTTGGACTGTATTCTTGAAATATTCATAGAAACTCACCAGGAAATGAGAGAGGGATGAATATGGGAAAATCTTTTAAGTACAGTCTTTTGCTATGTTTAGGAAAAGGTACCTGAAGTTTCAAAACAGACTTCAAGGATGAAATTCAGTAGGCATAATGAAATGAAGACTAATTAATGTCATTATTTCACTGCATTTCTTCCATTGTAGTTGACTAAATGTATGTGAACATTAAATTCATTAATATAATGAATGTTCTCAGACCAGTGCCTAGCACCCAGTGTTATATAAGTATTAATGTTATCATTATTAGTATTATTCTTTTGAGTAATAGATTTCTAGTTTTTGGTTCCTAATCTTAAGAATAATGAAAGTAATTATTTAAAAATCTATTCAAATTTTAGCATCACTAGTTCACATTGTCCTGTCTTCCTATTTTTTGAAAGCACTGAAGAATATAGCCTTTCTCCATAAAAAAAATCGAAAAGGGGGTTCTGGAGGGGAAGCATATGTAAACCCATGGCGATATCATGACATTGTATGGCAAAAACAATTAAAAAAAATTTTTAAAAAATCGAAAAATCTTCCCATTTATTCAAGTTCCTACTGCATAAATTCCATATAATGGTTTAACATTTCAGTTTTAAGTATGTTAAAACTGAATACGCCATTTGAATATCATCTAGCAGTGACTATTGGATCAGTTTCAAAATTCTGTTTGAATGCCACATGGGGAAGGGCAGTGAGAACAGATATTAAATATTCAATTAAAAAGATTATGGAAGATAACCCTAATAAAGATGACAAAGGAATGATCAACACTCTCCCAGGAGATGCCTTTGAATTCCCTGCATTACTGCAGTCTACAGAAGAAAATGTCACTATTTTCTTCTGAGTTTCATGTCATACACAAAGGTACATAGTTTCCAGTTACATTAACATAGGTTAAAGGGCAGTTTGATCACACGCTGCAAAGTTGCTTCAAGAAACTTAAATCAGATTCCCAAGGAATTGAGCTTGTGTTTTGTTTTGTTTTAATCTTAACCTCTTGTCAGCATGTTTTTGCAGGAATTTTCCCAGACCATTAGTTTTATGGGTCACTGCCACGTAGCATATTCCCTCTTTTTACCATCTGGGACTGTCTGAAGACAGGACGAATGCAGCTTACAGTATGAATTTGAATTCACATATATAATTCATGGTGCCTGAGAAGACTCTTGAGAGTCCCTTAGACTGCAAGGTGATCAAACCAGTCAATCCCAAAGGAAATCAACCCAGAATATTCTTTGGGAGGATTGATGCTGAAACTGAAGCTCTAATACTTTAGCCATCTGATGTGAAGAGCTGACTCACTGGAAAAGACCCTTATGCTAGGAAAGACTGAAGGTAAAGGAGAAGGAGGCAGCCCAGGATGAGGTGCTTAAATAGCATCACTGACTCAATGGACCTGAATCTGAACAAACTTCAGAAGATTATGGAGGGCAGAGGAGACTGGTGTGCTGCAGTCCATGGGGTCACAAAGAATTGGACATGACTTAGTGACTGAACAACAACAACCATATAATTCATATATTCAAATGAAGGATCACACTTTGAGAATTCCTGGGATGATGTTCCACAGTATCTGACATTCTGGAGAGAGCTCCTTCTTCATTTAAGATCAGTAATAGTCCAGCAATCTCAGACACCCAGAATTTTCTGGCAAGGCCTTCTGTCAATTTCAGACCTACCATGAGGTATTTTTAATGGCATTTACATTCACTTCTCCCTCAGTGCTTACACATTTGCATTTGCCAACTAAGATGACAAAGCAGAAACAGAAAGACGAAATAAAGTTCTTACCAAATGCCTTATTTTCCCAATTTCTCCCTGTTTCTCATTATCTGGCTCTTTCAGTCTTGCTCCTTGTTTCTACTCCTTAGTCATAGTTTTCATATCCTCCTTTACTTTGGCCTTCCAGAAGCCAATTTTCTTCTGAGATCTCTAAATCCATCCAAATTCATTGCTTTTTATATTACAGAGAATACCCACTCACTGATGTCAATGAAATTAATGGAATTTATTTTTAGTTCCTGTTGGTCAATATTTTCTCTAATTATCTATCCTGAGGTCTGTAATTCTTTATTGTCACTTTTAGACTCTTCAGGAATCTTCTCTCTCCAACTGAGCCACATTTCTTTTTATTTATTCTTGGCTGTGCTGGGTCTTCATTACTGTGCAAGGGCTTCCTCCAGTTGTGGTGAGTGGGGCTACACTCTAGCTGAGGTGGTGGGTGTCTCATTGCAGTGGCTTCTCTTGTTGCAGAGCAGGTGCTCCAAGGTACTTGGGCTTCGGTAGTTGTGGCTGCTGGGCTCTAGAGCACAGGCCCAGCTGATGTGGTACATGGGCTTAGCTGCTCTACAGCATGTGAAATCTTCCTGGATGAGCTATCAAACCTGTGTTTCCTGCATGGCAGGCAGATGCTTCACCACTGACCCACCAGGGAAGCTCTAAATTGCTTTTAGATATTAGAAAATAATAGGCAAAAATATCTTGCCAGACAAATGGTTGAAAGAACACTGATAAATTAGTTGATAATTACTACTACAACTCAAAAGTTTTAGAAATGTCTTTTGGAGGAAAATCCTCATAAGTGAAATATACACACTGTTCTCTGAGGAGAAATTAAGATTCTAATGCAAATGAAAAGCAAAGAAAATAAGATAATTATTATAAAAAAAGATTAATTATTCTGAAAACGTTGTCTCCTAGAAAAATATGGTTCAGTTCAGTTCATTTTAGTTGCTCAGTCGTGTCTGATTCTCTGTGCCCCCATGGACTGCAGCACACCAGACCTCCCTGTTCATCAGCATCTCTTGAAGTTTACCCAAACTCATGTCCATTGAGTAGGTGATGCCACTCAACCATCTCATCCTCTGTTGGCCTGTTCTCCTCCAGCCTTCAATCTTTCCCAGCATCAGGATATTTTCAAATGAGTTAGTTCTTTGCATCAGGAGGCCAAAGTATTGGAGTTTCAGCTTCAACATCAGTCCTTCCAATAAACACACAGGCCTGATCTCCTTTAGGATGGACTGGTTGGATCTCCTTGCAGCCCAAGGGACCCTCACAAGTCTTCTCCAACAGACTCTTAAGAGTCTTCTCCAACACCACAGATAAAAACATCAGTTCTTCAGTGCTCAGCTTTCTTTATAGTCCAGCTCTCACATCCCTTCATGACTACTGGAAAAACCATAGCTTTGACTAGATGAACCTTTGTTGGCAAAGTAATGTCTCTGCTTTTTAATATGCTGTCTAGGTTGGTCATAACTTTCCTTCCAAGGAGTAAGTGTCTTTTAATTTCATGGCTGCAATCACCATCTGCAGTGATTTTGGAGCCCAGTAAAATTAAGTCTCTTATTGTTTCCATTGCTTCCCCATCTATTTGCCATGAAGTGATGGGACCAGATGCCATTATCTTAGTTTTCTGCATGTTGAGTTTTAAACCAACTTTTTCACTCTCCTCTTTCGCTTTCATCAAGAGTCTCTTTAGTTCTTCTTTGCTTTCTGCCATAAGGGTGGTGTTATCTGCCTCTCTGGGATTATTAATTTCTCCTGGCAATCTTGATTCCAGCTTGTGCTTCATCCAGCCCAGCATTTCTCATGATTTACTTTCTAAAATACACACTGTAAATATGGTATACTATATAATAGACAACCTTAGTTTGCCTTAAAGTATAAAACAGGGATTTCATAATTATTCCTTTCAATTATAAAAGCAAAACAGTTCATGAATCATTTAATGTCACAGAATTAGAAACTAAATACTGTTACATGTCTCAAATCCTTTTAAAAAACCTTTATCCTTTATTGTTCTCTGACAACAAACATTGTAGGCAGTGACCATAATCTGAACCCCACAGGATGGCAATAGATATTCTAAATCCTTTGTATCTGTCATTTCACAATAAGCCTGAATAGTAGTGAGTCTGAGGTGACTCCATTTCTCTCTCATCAGAAACATTATCTTTCAAACAACTTAAGCATGATTCTATATGATCAATAGGAAGACACTCTTTTGCTCAGAATATGGTGAACTGTCTATAGAAGCAATCAAGAAATCATACCCATTTTTCACCCACAAATGGAAATTCAGAAATTTTGCCAGTGTAAACATTTTTGTTCTTTTTTTATAATAAGGTAAATCTTTGTCTTTTGATTATCAGTCTTAACAACTCTAAAGATCCTAAGTATATCTTAGGACATATATTATATATATATAGCTGCTGATTGAACAGCTTTATAAAGTTACAGAAACCATTATTAACTTAAGACAATTATGTCCAATTTTTCCTCTATTTTCCTGTATTTCTAGCAGAATTTTTATCTTTCCATTTGAAGCACTGCATTACTGATGATTATATAATTTATGAAAACAGCAACATCTTCTGTTGATGAAACACTGTAATTAATAGGGATTTAAACATCAAAGTTTTACTCTGATAACAACATAGAATCTTTTATTGCAGTATATTTGCATTTCCAAATATGTTGTCACTATTCATAATTTATGAGCCAAGTAAAGTCATCATTTAGCACTAAACTAACTCTAAAGGCCGTGTGTGTGCAATTCAGTCATGTCTGACTTTCGCTATCTCATGGACCGTAGCCTGCCAGACTCTTCTGTGTACAGGATATTTCCAAACAAGAATACTGGAGTGGGTTGCCATGTCCTTCTCCAGGGGATTTTCCCAATCCAGGAATCAAACTTGCATCTTTTACATCTCCTGCATTAGCAGGTGGGTTCTTTACCACTGGCACCACCTGGGAAGCAACTCTAAAGGCTACAAATATCTTATATACTCATAAAATAAGAAGACCAACTGACATGTTTCTAAGATCTTAAAAAAGCTGCTGAGATACACTGAATATGAATTTTTCATTAGGAAAGGAGAGTGAATTCATCATTAAACTCTCTTTTCCAAAATCTAAATTGATTTTGACAAAAAAAGACATAAAAGTTAAATATTTCTTTCTAATATGATCCTTTCCTACATTGTTAAAGTATTAAAAATAATTGTGCTTATTATTATAATAATACTAGGAGTCCAAACACAATAATTATCAGTAGGTAAAAATTTCAGTCTACATTTATTTAACTGAATGAGACAGAAGACAATAATTCCATAATAATTTATATACATATTATTTGAAATATTTCATATTCTTCATAGTATAATAATCGTGTTTATTTTCCTTCTACCTAAGGCAATCTAATGCTCAATAAGGAGTCCTTATATACCAGTGAGAATGAATTTTTTTATCATAGCAGTGTTAGAAATGCAAGAGATCTTAAACACTATTTTATCTGAACCCTTCGTTTTTACTCCTTAGAAAACTGAGATCAAGTGGCTTTGTCCAAGTGAAAACAGTGTTCAAACAAGCCCTTGAGGACTTGGTCTCAGTGAGATCAACTTAAAAGGGATGGCACTGATGCAAATTGGGTCATAGCTCATATCCTCTGAGATTCTTTCAAAAGATAAGAATTTGAGATGAAGATGCAGGGAAATTAAAAAAAAAGTATAAGTAATTGGTCATCAAAAACTATGAGTTTCAATTTAGTAATTGCTCTCATATCATGTATGAGCTATATGGAGTATATATGTAGAGTATATATGAGCTATATACTCTAAAATTCTTTCAAACGAGAATGATTTGGGGTGAGAATACAGGGAAACTTAAAAAAAGAAAACAGTACAATTGGTCATCAAAAACTATAATTTTCAATGTAGCAATCAATATATCATAGTCCATGTATAGCTCATATTCTCTGAAATTCTTTCCAAAAAGAAGAGTCTGGGATGAGAATGCAGGGAAATTTAAAAAAAGAAAAACAGTACAACCAATTGGTCATCAAAAGCTATGCATTTCAGTTCAGCAATTGCTTTAGTTTCATAGTCCATGCATCAGTTGGTTTTCCATCTTCTACCTCAGAAAGTCTCTCTCCCTTTCTCTCTCTGTATATTTATAAGGCAGATATTGCCAAAACTTTTTTTTTTTTTTTAAATTGTCTCTGGGCTACTCTTTTCCTGGTCCTTTCACTAAGGATATCAGAATCTTCTTGGAACTATTTTTTTGTACATGCCTGTTGCTGGGCCCAGGCTGTAAGTTTCTTCAGGACCCTATCCAGAATACCTGATAAAATCAAAACTAACTGGGTTTTGATTTTCAAGTTGTTAGATAGTTAGAGTAGGAAAAAGGAATCCAAATGGCTGTGGCTAAAAGAAAAAGAAACAGAAAAGCCTGTGAAAATGGCACAAACAAATATAAAATATATTTTATTTTACTTAACAAAAATAAATCCATAGGCTAGAGTGAGAACTTCAGGTGAAACAAACATGCCCCCTTCTTGGCCAGCCCACTTTGCATAGGACAGGCTCAAGGGGGAGAAGAGAAAAATGTATAAAAGGAGGAAGCCAAGACTGATTAAGGCTTCTTCTTTTGGGTCAGCCCACCCTCAAGCCTCTAGGGTGTACTATACTTTACTTGCCAAATAAAACTGAGCTGTAACAGAGCTGTAACACTGGTCCACTGTTTCAAATCTTTGCTGTGGCGAGACAGAACTGAGGAAATGACATACTCCCTTGACGTATTGATGAGGGTCTTGGTGGACTACCTTCTTTTTGCCACCTTTTAGAGTCTTCTTATGTTTGTTTGTTTTTTTGATTATGTTCAAGTTTTTTATGTGAAACTGGGAGGACCTAGGAGGAAAAGGACTCCTGTATCATATGAGAACAAGGGGTTAAGGATGACCTTCAAGTCTTACTGGTATAAAAGGGCACTGTGTAAAGGTGAGTAAGGAGTGATGTACCCTGAGAAGAATCTGTCCTTTTTTGTGAGTTTCCTGTATGGAAAGGCATTCCAAATATAAACAAAGGCTGGAAGGATTGAAAATGCAGAACTAAAGAATGATGAGTAGTGTGGGGAAATCTGTAGCACATATCACAGGAATCCACCCATATCTACCCATATACCTGCATATTGATGCAGGTCTACATATTGATGCCAGCAAAAGGAACTTCTGGAAATTTAATGCTGGAAGCAACCCTTAGCCAATGATGTAATTTATTATTGCTTAATTGCTAAGTCACATCTGATTCTTGTGTTACCCCATGGGCTGTAGCTGGCCAGGCTCTGCTGTCCATGGGATTTTCCAAGCAAGAATACTGGAGTGGGTTGCCATTTCATTCTCCAGGGGATCTTTCTAACCCACGGATCGAACCTGGGCCTCCTGCATTGTCAGGCAGATTCTTTACTGCTGAGCCACCTGGGAAGCCCAATTATGTAGTAGGAAATGAACACCTTAGCTTCTTCATTCACAGTTGGGATAACTGATGCAAATTGTTTCCAGTGTTTTAGAGAGAGTTCTAAAACTGCTGAAGTACTGATCTCATTTCCCACAGGACACAATGATTATTTGATTTAAAAACTTCATGTATCACCCAATTCCACTCCCAGCCACACTTTGCATTCTAGAAGATTTGCAAATATATGCCATAACTCCATGATGCCATAAAAGCTCTGTCTGCAAAACTTTTCACAGTGAAATTCAATACTAGAATATCCATTACTCTCTTGCTCCCTATACATAAAATAATGACATATATGAAAATTTTAAATTCCACTACATATTTTACTTTGAAATATATTTTTCATCCTTGAAATATCTGAAGGAAACCTGGGGAGCTACAAAGGCATAACTGAGAATCCTAGGCTTGAATCTTATAATTAGTTGTTTTTGTTACAAAAGTTAAAGGATGTTCAACCGATAGTAAGGTCATTTAGTACATTTCTGTATAGTTCTACCCAGATTAAATTAAGTAACTGAGATCACCACTCCTTTATGAAAGTGGCCCTGGGGTTTTTCCCTTTTCAAACACAAATACTAAATACTTAAAATGGTCTATGATATAAGATTCCTGTGATGTAAGCCCCATGTTTATTGTTTGAATCAGAATTTAAACATTCTGTATAGCTTAATCCTTGATTGAATCTTTTTCAAAGTGATGTATAAAACTAAAAGATGGATTTAAAGACAAGATGCATCACTTCAGGATCCCCTGATAATGTGCACACTAGTGAGTGTATCATTATGGGCCTTAGCTTCTTTTTTTTTTTTAACTTTATTCAGTAAACTTTATTGGCAATGTAATTTTTTTGTTTGTTTTTAACTGAGGTATCATTGACATATAACATCATACTAGTTGCAGGTGTTCAACATAATGATTCAGTATTTGTATATATTGCGACATGATACTCACGATGTTATCTGTCACCAACCATAGTGACAATTTTTTTTCTTGGGATAAGAGTTTTGAAGATCTACTCTTAGCAACTTTCAAATATGCAATTCAATATTATTAACTGTAGTCACCATCTCAGCTTCTTCATCTTTCAAGCAAGAATGGTAAGCTTTTCCTGCCTGTCTCAGAGAAGAGTTATAAAGAGGAAATGAGATAGTTTATAGGAGCATATTTTCTAGAGTTCCCATAGAACTCATTCTTATAATCATCAATATTAAAGTCACTATTAAGATGATATTCCCAAAGGTCAGCTAGAATATTTAAGTTATCCCTCAGGCTCACTGTTTTCTATCTCAATTCAATCTCAACTTGTCAAAATGTTTCTCAGAGCCTTCCAAAAAGCTCTATTTGTGAAACTGTTAGTTTGATTACTCTAACATACAAATCTAGAGTCTAAGTGATTTCACAGATTCATGAGTTATGATACCTAGATGTGGAATTCACTGAGGCAATAAAAACTGTCAAATAAACTCATATTTTATTTGTGTTCTTTATTGTCTAGGACACAAAGGAGCCTTAAGGATTGACAGTTTCATTTATAATTTCAGAAAAACGTTATGCTTTAGGACATTTATTTCTCTGGCCTTAGTCACAGCTGTATTATCTCATGTAATAACACATGAGAACACTTTATGATGGATTAATCATTCAGGAAGATAAAAAATAAATTTCCTGTATTCCCAAGTTATTGAAGTTTCATTAGAAAGAACAAAGATTTGGGAATCAAGACTGTCAGATTGAAATGCATCTTCTGAGTGTTACGACTTCTGTGACCTTTGGTCACAGAATTTTAAACTTCCTAAAGTTCATTGTTACTGCTTATAAAAATGAGATGATATAAACATGGTTGTAACTTTCTTGGTTGTGCTTGTGGCTTGTAGTACCTAAAGCACCATTAAATTACATGCTCTAGCTATTTCTTGAGGATGATTAAAATCTTTATATATTTCTTAATAATCATGTGGACCATATCATTTGAATGAGCTGAAATTATGTGTAAATATGTAAACACTGTAAAGGTACCTAATTAGTTCATACAATGGCAACTACTTACTACTTATTTTTTCTATCAGAATTCCATGTCAAAACTTTTGTACATAATACTATTCTCATTTTTCAAATGAGAAAACTGAAAATCAGAGATTAAGGCATCTGCCTAGGTGGTCCCTCTGAATGTACAAAAATATTCATTTATATCTGGAAATATAAATATTTAGTATATTTCACTTATCAAAATTATTTTGGAAATCTCTAAGAATTCTGATTACCTGCTTTTAACCAGACTTTCTCACATTTTCTTAATGATAATAAAACCTTCTATGATGGAAGAAACCTCAGAAACATACAATAAAAGACATTTAGGGGAAAAGCATATTCTGTTATTTAGAATAAGTCTATAGTTTCAGTAGAGTGTGTTTCTAACTGACAAAATCTTCTCCCTTCAAAGAGGAAAAACATGTTTTCTGCAAACTAGAGATTCCACAATCCAAAGTGTTAAAAGTAACTTTGGTATCACCTGTCAAATTTAGAACTGATGACATGGAGACCCTGATGTCAGCTTTCTGCCCACCTCAACACAATGGGAATCTGGATTCTTGCGATCTTCTTGGTGCTATGGTTCCTTTTAAAGTCCCATGATGACTGTGGAATTACTGAGATTCTAGAAAAGAAAGTGCAGTCACCAAATTACATAATGCAAAGTCTTCCACTGCCACTGTGTTTATATTTGTCCTATATTCCTTCAATGTAATTTTAAGTTTTGAAGAGTTTGTTCTAACTACATAAGAAAGGTGTAAATATTAACAAACTCAATACACAGCAAGGAGAAACTTTATGTAATGTAATAATTTTCATGTTTTCCACTGAAAAACTTGTACTGGCATAGGACAGTGAATACATAACTCCCCTGAGATCAAGTGCCTTAGCTTGAAGTAAACCAGATATAAGAAGTCTTTGAAGTTTCTTTCTTCATATTAAAAATTCACATTATTCTTTTTGCATTCTATTCCATAGTATATCTTTGCTTATTTTAATATGAAAGTAACATATTTTTCTAAAATTCTTCAAAGTTGATGCTCCAAGATTTATAATATTTTGAGTCAGTATAGTATAGATTCTGTTATAGGACTACTACCATGCATACTAACTGTGACTTTGGGCAAATGGCTTAAATGCCTCTGCCTTAGCTTTCTCATCTGTTCAGTTCAGTCACTCAGTCATGCCCTACTCTTTGTAACCCCATGGACTGCAGCACGCCAGGTTTCCCTGTCCATCACCAACATCCGGAGTTTGTGCAAACTCATGTCCATCGAGTCAGTGATGCCATCCAACCATCTCATCCTCTGCCATCCCCTTCTCCTCCTGCCTTCAATCTTTCCCAGCATCAGGGTCTTTCCAAATGACTCAGTTCTTCCCATCAGGTGGCCAAAGTATTGGAGCTTCAGCTTCAGCATCAGTCCTTCCAATGAATTTTCAGGAATGATTTCCTTAAGGATAGACTGGTTGGATCTCCTTGCAGTCCAAGGGACTCTAAACAGTCTTTTCCAACACCACAGTTCAAAAGCATCAATTCTTCAGTGCTCAGCTTTGCTTATGGCCCAACTTTCACATTCCATACATGACCACTGGAAAAAAGCACAGCTTTGACTATACAGACCTTTGTCAGCAAAATAATGTCTCTGCTTTTTAATACACTGTCTAGTTTGGTCATAGCTTTTCTTTCAAGGAGAGTGCCTCATAATTTCATGGCTGCAGTCACCAGTTGCAGTGATTTTGGAGCCCCCAAAATAAAATTTGTCACCGTTTCTACTGTTTCTCCATCTAAATACCATGAAGTGAAGGTACTGGATGCCATGATCCTAGTTTTTTGAATGCTGAGTTTTAAGCCAGCTATTTTACTCTCCTCTTTCACTTTCATCAAGAGCCTCTTTAGTTCTTTGCTTTCTGCCATAATCTTGCTGTCATCTGCATAACTGAGATTATTGCTGTTTCTCCCAGCAATCTTGATTCCAGCTTGTGCTTTATTCAGCCCAGTGTTTCTCATGATGTACTCTGCATATAAGTTAAATAAGCAGGGTGATAATATGCAGCCTTGACATACTCCTTTCAGCATTTGGAACCAGTCCTCTGTTCCATGTTTGTTTCTAACTGTTGCTTCTTGACCTGCATACAAATTTCTCAGGAGGCAGGTCAAGTGGTCTGGTATTCCCATCCTTTTAAGAATTTTCCACAGTCTGTTGTGCTCCACACAGTCAAATGCTTTGGTGTAGTCAATAAAGCAGAAATAGATGTTTTTTCATTAACACCAAGTAATTTATCATCTGATATATTAGTAGAAAACAAACAATGATAAATCCAACATTTGGTTTAGAAAAGAAAGCAAGTTCTGAACCATAGTCTATTTCCCTACCCTGGATTTTTTTTCCTTCTTGAAAAAGAACAACTAAACTTAAAAAAAGCAGAATTAAGGAAATAATACAGGTTACAATATAAACTAATGAAACAGGAAGCAGGAAAACAGCATAGAAAATCAAGAAAAAATCTGGTTGTTTGAAATAACCAAATAGTTATGGAAATATTAGCCTCAGATTCACCAAGTGTGAAGAGAAAAGACTCAAATACTAGAATGAAAGGAACAATGAAATGAATAACGGTCTGAGAAAACAGTCGTAAAAATAGGTATTGAATTAGATTATTCTTTCAAGGCTAAAGATGAGGACATAAGAATTGATAGAGTGGGGAACATAGACATGATAAAGGATTGCCAGTATATGGCAATACACTTAATAAACCTTTCACCTTGGAAATTTAGAAGATATGTCATTTGAAGGGAATATGTAGTCTGGGGCAGTGTATCAGATATTTTGGAAATATGTCGGGTTTAATAACTATAAGGACACTGCTAGGCTAATTTGAGGCTTTATTTGAAGAAAACAGACAAACAAAACAGTTAATTGTCCTTTGAAGGCTCACTCAGAAAAATCAAAAGATCTTATTAATAGCAGACACATTGTCTTACCTCCTGGAGCAGAAAGACACAGAAAATTGAGAACCAAGCCCAAAACTTAATTTTCAGAGCAGTTAAGCTCCAAGGTATGTTAAACTTTGAAACAAAGGAAATGTGCTGTACTGAGGTAAAAAATCTGGATTAGAGAAGAGGAATCTGACAAAGAGGATGAAGATGTCTGAGCTGATGTATCTTGGAGTTCTTGAGCTGCAGAAATTGCCAGCTCATCCCTATAAAATGCTGACGTTCTTCCTTGCTTAGAGATGACGCACACAAAACACATTCTGTCCATCTCAGGTTCTTTCCTCAGCATGCCTCCTGGAAAAAAGGCTTCTAACAAAGGCTAGGTCAAGACATAACCTAGTTGAAGATACACTGAACCTATTCAGAGAGCAAACTGCTATACCACAACAAGAGAGGTGCAAGATCTAGCTAGCACATCCTGGGCAGAGCTGGGGGAGTATGTGTGGAATTGACAATGCTTGAAAAGGTCAGTTGAAAATAAAATTGTATAAGGAGGAACTTATTGATTTGTGAGTATTCTTCTGGGTGACAGGAATTCATACTCTGGCAAGCAACCTAGGTGATGGTGGGGACTTACTAGTAGGATGGCTTCTAAAACCATGAAACCATAGATCCATGTTACTTTGGAGGACCAAATGAAAGATGGAATGATTAAAAAGCTCAGAAAAGTGAATATTATATAAGGCAAGAAAATAAGTTTATTTTCTATAGGAAGGCACAGAATATGAACTGTTTTCTAAGGCCATAAAGAATGTACAGTTGCTAGGGGCACCAGATGACTCATATCAGTGACACTTTTATGTGCACCGGGGCTAACAGTACTAGAGGCTCTTCGGAAACTCACAGAGAGCAATGGCAATGAAAAGATCTTAAAACCAAAGTCCTGGTGGTAAGACTGCACTTGGTGGTAAGTACCTGTATACGGTTATTATAATAAATGGCAAGGTGGCAACCAGTCAACTCTGACTTATAGAAAACACACTGTTTCATAGAACATAATATCCGTCGGGGGCAGAACGATGAGCAAACAATGATACTACTTAACTTAGCCCATGAAAAGAAATCAAGAATGGATAATCAAGAGTTTGTTAAGTTACCCCTAAAAAAAAAAAGAAAAAGCCATGTTTCCATGCCAAATTTCTGGAAGGAAGTGATTTTTAGACCCAGACACCCATGAAATAAGAATAGGTGGGTGCCCTAGAAAAAGGTACCTATTACACCTCAGTAAGTATACAAATCATAATCCCTACAGTCCTACAACAAAAGGACAGATTACCATTTCTTTAGGTAACCATGCACTGGAAAAAAGAAACATTTCAAGGACTGTTGTACTCAGATTCCAAGTTGATGCTGACATTAATACCACCATTAGTTATGGCACTATAATAATTCTGAGATTCCTTACTTGACTCCTAAGGAGAGTTTCCGCTACTGCTCTTATCCCCAAAATCCATTTTTCAGACATCAGATTTTTTTCTTTAATAAGAATATGATTGTGTAATTCTGCTTGAAACCTCCCAATGCTTTTACTTTTCTTAACAGTCTATTTCCAAAGCTCTTAATTCTTTCTTAAAGATATGATTGCCCAACTGGCATTGTAATATTTTTCAGGCTGAGGAATTTTCTTTAGCATTTCTTTTGGGTAGAAGTGGTTGTGATGAATTCTCTTAGCTTTTTTTTTTTTTAAATTCATGCACTATAAAGATATTAATTCACCATATTATAGAGCCCATATTTTACAATGAGAAAGCAGCAATCATTCTAATTATTTCCACATTTCCCTCAACCCACGTAATTTGTTATTTTTACTTTCACTGCTTGCAGCATGTTCTATTAGTCTTGGGTTTTCAGCTGTTTCATCATGATGCCACTAGAAATGTTTCTTATCTACTTGAGGTTAATTGAAGTTTTTAAATCTTTAGAATTATATATTTCAAAAAATGGTAAAATGTTGATAGCTATTTCTTAAAATATTTTTCAATCCAGTACCTTCCTCTGTTCCTTAAAGGCGATGTTAAAACTTTTGATGTTATCTCAAATTTCCCTGAAGCTTTGTATATTTTATTTTCAATCTTAGTCTTTTTTTTTTTTCAGAATAGAAAACTTCCCTTTATCTGTTTTCAAATTTACTAATTCTTTTCTCATCTCTATTCTGTTGCTAAGATTAAGGAATTTAAAATTTCAGATATTATAGTTTTCATTTCTAAAATTTATTTTTGGCTCCTTTAAAAATAGATTTATCTGTTAAGATTTCATATATAGTCATTAATGATTACCATATTTCCCATCCCTTCCTTGAAAATAATTACAGTAGATACTTGGTATTATTTTTTACTCAATTAAATGTTTGACTCAAATCAGCATTGGTCTGTATTGATTTTTATTTTCTTTTGAGAATGGGTCGTGTTATCCTAATTCTTCTTTTATTGAATAATTTTGGATTTTATCCCAGATGGTCTCTATATTTTATTCTGAATGTCTGGATTCTATTTTACTCCTCTGAAGAATGTTGCTTTTTGTTTCTTTGCTTTCAAGTTTTACCTTGTTTGAACTCAGACTGCAAGGTCTCTCTCTCTGGTAATTGTTGAAGTTTTGACTCAGTTCTTTTATTCTTCCCTGGGATACCTTGCCTGTAAGCTGGGCATGTGTAACTGAGAGGTCTGCCAGATATTGAGGCATAGTCTATACACAGCCTTCATGATGACCCATCTTCCTTGCTTCCTGGTTCTCCAGCATCTGAAGTACTGTCTTAAATTTTTAGTTGCTATAGCTCCCTCAGTCTCTATCTTCTGATTTTCTAAGGCCAGCAAAATGACAGATTTTCAACTAGAGTTTTAACCACTCTGTATGTGCTGAATATGTCCTGCCCTCAGGCCACGGGGCTTCCCTGGCGGCTCGGTTGGTAAAGAATCTGCCTGTAATGCAGGAGACATGGGTTGGACCCCTGGGTTGGGAGGATCCTCTGGAGAAGGACACATGGCAGCCCACTCCAGTGTTCTCGCCTAGAGATTCCCCGTGGACAGGGGAGCCTGGTGGGCTACGGTCCACGGGGTTGCAAAGAGTCAGACACGACTGAGCGACTAAGCACACATCAGGCCCACCTGGGGCTGTTCCCGCTTCTAAGTCTTGACGAATTCCAGGGTTTGCGTGCATTCCTGCAACACCGAGTGCCTTCAGACAGTTTTGCTTTTTGGTTTTTAGTATTTTGTACAGAATTTGGGGCTGTTCTATTTACAAGAGAGTCAATCTGATATGAACTCATTTTCTCACAGAAGGTTGCACTCTCAACCACTACAATTCAATTAAAATCCAAACACCTTTTAATGATGTTTGACTCCCAGATCTGGCTCCTATCTACCTCCCATACCACATCTTGTTTCAGCTTCCATTTTGCTGGAAATTTTCCAACTACACTGGTAATGTTTTACCATGAAATTTACAAGCTAGTTCCTCTTCAAGGTCTTTTTTCTTGCTTTTTTAATGCCTGAGATCTCTGATCTTAACTTTTCACATGCATAGCTGTTCATGTTCATTAAATTATCATTTTATATGTCACTTCTCTGAAAAGATTTACGTGATTATAATCATTCAATCTCAAGAAGGAGTTTGTAAAAATCACTCTGTTTCTGTCACATTGTTTCATTTTTCTCTTAAATATCACTATTTGAAATTATTTAATAGGTTTATCCATATTTTATAACATTCCTTCCCCATCTGTAATTTAAGTCAGCAATCAGCATTTCAACTGTATCACTTACAGGATTGCCATAGCAGAAAATAGTGTTTTGATGTGTAGAATGTATTTAATAGATAATTTATAAGTTTTGGGGAGCATTAGTTAAATAAAAGCATTTTAAAGAAAGTTATATTGAATAAATGTGATTTTTGTCTACTAAAGATTTAGTACATGTAAATGTATATACATTATTTATCTGAAATTTTGCTTGGATCTGCTTGTGTAGAACTATTTAATATCTTCTAAGAAATTTTATACATCTTTTTCTTTCCTTAAGACCCAGTATAAATTGTTAAAGTCCCATTTCAATTAATTTAATTAAGAAACAGAAAAGGAAAACAAGAGTAGTTCTGCTGGTGTCAAAGACCAGACTGGGAGAATTTAATCAAATTTGAGCAAATGGCACACTTAAACCACAAGTGGGTATAGGAATCACATATAAAATACTTACCAGATAGAACCTCAGTAGAAAGAGCATTCTGCATAATATATTCTAGATGATAATTTATGATTTTTAATTGTATAATCATTGCGCTTCTTTTAGCCTGGAGAGATAGGCAAAATGTCCTGGATTTATTTTATGACAAGTGATTATTTTGTACAGGACATTTGCCAATTACTTTTGAATTCAGCAGTGGGTGACAAAGCTCATTTCATTTCTTTCCTCTCTTTCCATCTTATTTACTAGTTTACATATAAATGGTCTTGTGTCAGGCAAATTCTTATTTGAATCTGAATTGTGCTGACACCAGAAATATTTGCAACTATTTCTTGACATGTCATCAAGCGTCTTGTCAATGTGTACCTTCCAAATTTATACACATATAGACATTCCAAATGCTGTCCTCAGCTCAAGCAAGATGGCAAAATTACTTTATGAAAAGGGTTTGTCAACAAGATCTACACGAAGGTCTAAAACTGTTTAAAATTTAAAAAAAAAAACCAGCAAGCTTTTCTTCTGTTTAATAATTTCCGTTTCATTATACACGAATCTTATAAACATTACTCTAAGAGGAATTATACTTACATTTAAAATAAACTATTTAACTTTTATAATGACATGAGAAAATCTTCCTTATTTAGAACTGATAATTCTTCTTGAAAATTTAGAGAGGAAAAAAATCGAACTGGGTGCCGAAACTGTAGGTAATAATTTCTTACCCATTTTCTTAACTGGCATTCCCCATAATTAAGGTCTTCTCATAGCCTGGCACACTGTTCAAGAAAAGATTTTTTTTATCTGTCTTTCAAAGAGATGCTGTATGAATGTTAAATTGCCTATTTCTGTCTTTATCTTTTCAATAGTATATCTTTAGTTCAATGTATAAATCTTAATTTTAGGTATTTGTGAAATAATGAAAGGAACTTGTTAAAGTTAGTTATAAGTCATTCTTCTTTAAATAAATTCACTAAATAAAATTCCAGTTTTACACAAGAGATGTATTTATATATTTGCTAATATTTTTTAGAGAATATTTGCATGCATGTTCATCAGTGAGATTGGCCTGTAATTTTTTTTAAAATTACATCTGGTTTTGGTATCAGGATGATGCTGGCTTTGGACTGAATACCAGTAATATGAGTTTGGGAGTATTTCTTCCTCTAAGTTTTTTGGAATAGTTTGAGAACGATAGGTGTTACTCTTTAAACTTTTGGTAGATTTCACCTGCAAAGTCATCTCATCCTCGACTTTTGATTATCAAGACTCTTTTTTTTTCTTAATTACCAATTTAATATCATTACTGTCAGTTTGGTCTGTATTTTCTCTTCCTTCCTTCTTCAGTCTTGGGATTGTACACTCCCAGGAATTTGTCCATTTCTTATAGGTCATTCGTTTCATTGGCTGACCTCCATGGGTTTGCTGGTAGATGTGGCTGGTCCCCAGTCTAGTTGACAGCCAGGTCCTGCATGGCCCTGTGTCTTGGAGTATGTGAGATTTTATGTGTGTCATATAAGAAAGGAATCTCTATTTCCTACAGCCCTCTGATTCTTCAGAAAGTCCCAATGGCCTGCAAAGCCACATTTTCTGCGGGCTCATCTTCCCAGAGCATTACCCCTGGGCTGGGGAGACCAATGCAGGGCTCAGAGACCTCCTCTTGGGGGAGAACTTCTGTAATTATAACTGTCCTCTCATATGTGGATCTTCCAATAGAGGGGGTCTTGACTATACTGTGTCTCCACCCTTCCTACCCACCTTGCTGTGGGTCTTCCTTTATGTCTTTAATTGCATAAGATCTTTTCTTCTAACCTTCAGGATTTTCTCATCCTTAGTTAACCTGTAAACAGTTGTAATTTTGGTGTGCCCCAAGAGCAGGTGAAACCAAAGGCTTTCTAAACTTCCATGTTGTTCATGCCTCTCATTAGTCATTATTCTTGTAGAAACTTTAAAGATAATTAAATGATGCTGTAATACATTCTATAATTTCACTCATTCCTCAATTACCCTAATTTTAATATTTAGACTGAAAAAGAGGCAAATAATTCCAGTCTTATAAATCACTTTTCTTCAGCACATTGTCACTTTTCTAATGGTACTATTGTACAACATTTAATTAAGATATATGTAAGTTACATGCATCTGAAAGAGAATGGTAAAAAAACAAATTATAATTTTAGATAATTAAGTACATATCTTATGTGAGTGCTGATTTTATTTTTTTTTAAGAAATAGCCTATTCTAGAACTATATTTTTAGAACTAAAATAAGCAGATAATTAAATGTATTCAAATTAGCTTAGGAAATGCTAACTGGTCTCCTAGTCAAAACATGGCAAACTGGGAACATACTACAATCACTCATTCAAGAGTTCCATTCAAAGGACAACAAACAAAATAAATAAACATAGATTCATTGATTTTAACCTTAAAATAAAATCCTAATAACAAAGTAATAATGTCAGGGACAGTATCAGGGTTGTCCTCTGGGTGTATGACTCTCAGACATGTTATTTTTTTGGTAGGTACCCTGTCTATAGGACTTCCCTGGTGGCTTAGCAGGTAAAGAAATCTCCTGCAATGCAGGAGTCCAGGAGATGCAGGTTCGATCCTTAGGGTGCATGGCAACCCACTCCAGTATTCTTACTTGGAGAATCCCATGGGTGGAGGAGACTGGGGGGCTATCATCCATAGGAACCCAAAGAGTTAGACATGACTGAAGTGACTGAGCATGCATGCATACGTCGTATGTTTATAAATAGTTTGATTTGACAATGTATTATTAAATTCATTGGTCTATGTGAGTTATATTGATTTTCCAATAAACACTTACAATAATCAATAGAGAAGAGTCACTAGCTTATGTGTATATTGTCCAATCACATGAAGATTCTCCATAGTGTCCAGGTACTATCTCTGTCTGTTCATGTCCAGGAACCCACTTTTTCATGTCCTTCATTGCTGAATGAACTGTTGCTAAGTAACTCCATAACTTCCAACGCTTAGTGTGGTGGGTTAAGTAACATCAGCTCAAATTCATACATTAAGGACCTAACCTCTAGTGCCTCAGAATATGACCTTATTTGGAAATAGGGCTGTTGCAGATGTAATGAGTTAAGATGAGATCATATTGGAGTAGGGTAGACCCCTCAAGCAACATTACTGGTGTCCTTACTGAAAGGGGAAATTCAGACAGAGAAACATGTGCAGGGAGGACACCATGTAAAGTTTGGACTTACCCTGCCACAAGTCATGGAACTATAAGAACCTATGGGAGTGACCTGGAAGAGATTTTCCCCTGATACCTTAAGGGTGTTTATTAGCAGAGTATGTCTCTGCTACTACCTTGATCTTGGACTTCTGGCTTCCTGAACTGTAAGACAATACATTTTTGTTGTTTAAGCCATTTAGCATGTGGAACTTTGTTATGGCAGCCCTAGAACACTAATATACATGAAAAGAAGGTAGCCACATGGTATTACCTGCAAAAGCATGGCTCTTCAGAGATAATGTCTATGACAGCAACAAAAGTCTTCAGCTTCCTCTCTTCTCTAAATTCATTGATTTAATGCTTTTTACATCACTTCTAATGATGCTTCATTATTCTTCATGCCACTGGTAAATACTGGTTTTCCAGTGTTTCACACAAAGATTGTTGATGTGCTTTGCTGATAATGACTATGAATGAAAGCCCTGGTCTGCTATGCAGGAAAATGAGAGCAATAGTTCATTTTCTATTCATATTGACGTTTCTCTTCAGAATTTTATAGGGTAAAAATTCTTAGATCTTCATGAAGTCTTTAGGCCATAATCACTACATTATTGAATGTGGTCTATTTCATTGTTGATTGCACACCTGCCTTCCATGAATCATTACTGGTGGAGCAGGGGAGAGTATTTAAGGATATAAGAAGTAATTGATTAAGTAAGAAGAGTGGTTCTGTTGGCCAAAGTTTTATTTGTCTTTCCCTTCCAATGCATGGATTAGATTCTTCCAGAAGGGCAAAACAGAATTGAAAGAGCCACGTGTACCCCAGTGTTCATCATCGCATTGTTTACAATAGCCAGGACATGGAAGCAACCTAGATGCCCATCAACTGACGAATGGATAAGAAAGCTGTGGTACATATACACAATGGAATATTACTCAGCATTAAAAAAAAAAATTCATTTGAATCAGTTCTACCCAGGTGGACGGAACTGGAGCCTATTATCCAGAGTGAAGTAAGCCAGAAGGAAAAACAACGCATATATATGGAATTTAGAAAGATGGTAACGAGAACCCTGCATGAGAGACAGCCAAAGAAACGCAGATGTATAGAACAGTCTCATGGACTCTGTGGAAGAGGGCAAGGGTGGGATGATATGGGAGAATGGCATTGAAACATGTTAATTATCATATGTGAAATCAATCACCAGCCCAGGTTTGATGCTCGGAGCTGGTGCACTGGGATGACCCAAGGGGAGGGAATCGGGAGGGAGGAGGGAGGGGGGTTTTGGAGGGGGAGCATGTGTATACCCATGGTGGATTCATGTCAATGTATGGCAAAACCAACACAATAAAGTAAAGAAAATTAAAAAAACAAAACAAAAAAAACAGAAGGGCAAAACATTTCCACATATGTCAGAGGCAAGAGAGGACATTAATCAGAGTGGCCTGTTGGCCCTTCAGAGCAAAGGCCTTGAAAGTTTCTTTGAGGACAAAGGAAAGGTCATCCTTGGACGACTGCCTGACATGTGATATGAAGCTTTTGTGTTTATCCCTCAGTTGTGTCCAACAATTTGCTACCCCATGGAATGTAATCTGCCAGTCTCCTCTATCCTTGGAATTCTCCAAACAAGAATACTGGACTGAGTAGCCATTCCTTTCTCCAGGGATCTTCCTGACCCAGGGATCAAACCTAGGTCTCCTGAATTGCAGGAGGATTCTTTACTGTCTAAGCCATCAGGGAAACCTGATGTGGAGCACACATGGGCTAAAAGATGACCATTCCACCACCAAGGTGGCGGTAGGAACATGAATGCATGAAAACCCATATATAGGCCCACAGCTAGAGAAATCAGTGATATACCATGGATATTCCAGAGCCCTGGAGAAATAAGTGATGTACCATGGATATCCCAGAGCCCTAACCCTTTCTTCTGTCTAGTGTGAGTGATAGTCATCTAAAATCAGCATGTTGGAATCACTCTGGATCCTGAAAATCTGTCTCACGTAAGAAAGGCAACTCAGTAGGAATGATTCACCTGCCAAGCTGCCTTCTTAGAATGTGGTCAACTACCAGGTCTCTGGACTGCCTTGGTGTCTCAGATTGATCCCGGATAGTAGGTGCAAATAAAATAACGTTTCCCAATGGATGTAAACAGTGACCCAAGACAAAGGTCTTGTCCTGGGTGTCAGACCCCTGTCTTTAGCTCTTCCAGTCTGGCTGGTCTCTACCAATAGAGAGGGACTTCAAAAATTTTAGAGAATGAATCTGAGTCATGAATTATCTCATGTGTGGAGCTTGAGTCAGGGGCCCCAAATTACCCTGATGTAAGTCTGGTATTGCTATGAAGTCCAACAGTGTTCTTCCATTTAAATATGGCAGCACATACCTACATTTGCCAACTGTTTTATCTGGCAATAAATAAAAAAGAAATAATTTTTAAAACAAAAATTATATTTTAAAAGTGTTGAAAAATGTAACGTGTGCTATCAATGGTCCAAAATTCTTAAAAGAGGAAGCAAGTAAATAAAATCCAGTAGATGGAGAACATATATATTCTGAGCATAGATTTCCCTAGGGTAATTCTCAGTTAACTGTGATCTACAAAAACTTGACAGAACTGGTGAACAATTACTAAGATGGTTTTTTAATAACTAGTACTTGTATAAGTAGATTGTTAATATTGTTCCTTTCTCAGGGAAAATAGAATAGCTGGCAGGAGTAACTTGTGTTTTCAGGCTAAAGCTTAAGAATCGGTACCTAAAAAGGGGAGTAATGTGTTTAGGTATTGATCCTGAAAAAGGTGCCAGGGTCAGATAGAATAACAGAATGAAGGTGGAGGCACTAGCATTTTCTCTATTCTAAGAGAAACACCTGCTATATTTTGGCAATCGCTGCCAATTGTGGGGATTCTTATAGAAAGTCCCATAGAAACTCTTTCCTCCTAATGAAAGAAATAACTACTATTTCTTTCTAAGGCTAGTATTAATTGAAGAAATAGTCTATGCAACTGCAAGAGAACCCCATTTCAACTCTTTGTGCTAAAAATAGAGTTCATGTGTTATAAATAAGAATGCTAAACTAAAGATTATAGAAATTTGAGGGCAATGAATGGCATTAAATAATGGATTAATATAGAATGCAAACTGAAGTGTAAGCAAAATAAATAGACAAACAAAACAATAAATGGGGGTAACTCAAGAATCAAAATATATATGCTTGCATGCTCTTCTGTGACCAGAATAGATATTTTACCTGTTGTATATTTGGGCTTCTTTTATAATTTCATGAGAATCAATTGATCTGTGCTACCTATTTCTGTATTTAAAAACCACTATATTAGACTTTCTGAAAGGTCTCATTTGGGCCTTCCAGGTGGTGCTAGTGGTAAAGAACCTTATGCAGAAGACACAAGAGATGTGGCTTTGATCCATGGATTGGGAAGATACCCTGTAGGAGGGCATGGCAGCCCACCCCAGTATTCATGCCCAAAGAATCCCAAGGACAGAGAAGCCTCGCAGACTGCAGTCTGTAGCATTGCAAAAAATTGAACACAACTGAAGCAACTTAGCACGCATACATGCAACATTTCATTTACTTCAAGCTCCTGCTCAAAATGGATGCATTAACTCCAAAATAATGTTGGCAAAGACTTCTTCCTCTTCCTGCCTTGGTGGTATCCAAAATTTCATGCACTTTACTAATATCTCTCAAGATACTTTTTCTAACCTGTACATGTTCAGTTGCATCCAGCTCTTTGTGACCCTATGGACTGTGTAGTCCTCCAGGTGTCTCTGTCCTTGGGGTTCTACAGGCAACTCCATTCCAGGCAGAATACTGGAGTGGGTTGCCATTTCTTCCTCCAGGGAGTCTTCCCGACCAAGGATCATGCATCTCCTTTGTCTCCTGCATTGGCAGGTGGATTCTTTACCAAGGAGCTACCTGGGAAGCCTATTCTGTCTAGAGAAACCTTCTATAATAGTTTTATTGTCTACATAGGCACAGGTGACCTTCGAGTCTACAATTATGTATTCCATATTAAACAATCTACTGGTGATGCTCATATATATCACACAAGCAGCTTAAACTCAATAAACAAACTGCAGAACTAGTTATATATTATCATATTACCTCTAAACATACACGATATTTCTGAAGACCTCTTTTCATTGATTGGAAACACCATCACTCACTTGCTTCTCAAAACATTAAACGAGATATCTCCCAAGTCTTTACCCTTATCCTTCACTCTCCCACCCCTTCCCCATCCAGCCAAGAAATCCACTTGACCTTAAAACCTTTTTTTCTATCAACTTTCTCAGCCCTCTCCTTTTCACTGTTAATGCTATCGCCTTTATTCAGGTTCTCATCACTACTTTTTCTTCCTTTGTAAGCAGCTTTTAGAGATATAATTCATTTACCATACAGTTCATCCCCTTAACATGTACACTTCTATGATTTTTGGTATTTTCACAGATAAATGCAATTATTTGCACAGTAAATTTTAAAACATTTTACCACTTAAAAAATAAACATTTTGCATCTTATGACTCCTATATTCCTTCACCCTACTCCCCACCTCCAGCTGTAAGCAAACACTAATCTCCATAGATTTCCCTATTCTGGGTTTTCATAAGAATTCAATCAGATGACATTTTGATTTTTATGATGATTTCCTCTCAGCATTAAGTTTTCAGAGATTATCCAACCTGCTACATGTGATAGTATTTTGTTCCTTTGGAATGGCCAAATAATATGCTATTGCAAGGATATCCCCTATTTTATTTAGCCAGGCATTGGTTGAACGTCAGCTGGGCTCTTTACAGCTTTTGGTTATTATAATTAATGCTGGTGTAATCATTTGTGTTAATTATTTTGTGTAGATATATGTCTTCATTTCTATGGAGTGTATAAGAAGGAGTTGAATTGCAGCATCTTACAGAAACTTTGTTTCATCACTTGAAGAACATCCATGCTATTTTCCAAAGTAGCATTTCCATTTTGTATCTTCACCCTTCATTCTAAGGTGGATTCTGCTAACAAGCCTCCTGACTTCAGTTTCACTACCACCCCTTCATCCTAGCCTTCCAACACACCCTTAGACTTGTTCAGTCTCACTCAACCATCTTTATGCCACTCTCTGCCTAAAACCCTCTTGAGTTCTTATCATCTTCAAGTTAATTTTGAATTCGATTACCAATTCCTTGCATACATGGAAAAGTCTCTCTATATTGTATGCTCTATTTTAATGTAAATACTACATTCCAGGAAAAACAAATTTATTGAATTGGTGCAAAGCTGCCATATTTACTATATAACTGCATGCTTTTGCACTTAATGTTTGTTCAGCCAGGAATTCTTTCTTTCTGTATTTTTTGTTCATCAAATCATCAAAAAATAACTGTACTCAGTAATGCCTACTGGGGTGATAATCTAGGTCAGCCTCTTTCAACGTCTTTTAGCATCTGTGCTCAATTCTAGCAAAGGCCTTGTGATTAATTCTAATTTCTGAAATGGAGGTTTTTAAAAGATACTGAAAATTAATTTAAGTAAATGACTGTGCTTTTGATATCTTCTCAACTACCTGGCAGATAGCAAGAAAACAATAATTATGTGCTGAATAAATAAACATGTAATTAAAAAGGTAGTTTTGAATCACCTTGACAAAAAGCTATGTGAAACATTCTAGTTACTAAAATTACATTTTTATACAGGGATCTGTACTTAAATTTAAATAATGTCTAAGAAAACAAGGACACTTAAATATTTGAATTAATTAGTCCAATCTAGAGGAACACGTCTAATTAAATGTGCATATTCTTGATGTCATCTCTAGGGTTGTTGGATTATAATTCTCTATTGGGATTGGGGACAATATGAATTCAGCTCATGTTTTTGAAGTCATAAATATATTTTAAAATTTACTGTGAATATAATCATACATATCTGTGACTATACTAAAAGTCCTAAAGCTGTACTCTTGAACTGGGTGAAATGCATGGTAAATAATGACACCAACATTTGATTATGCCAAAGTTTGGATAATGGTTTGTCAGCTTAGAATTTTGCACGTGGCTATTTTCAGGTCGAGCTGTAAATATTTTCTGAGTGCAGAATGAATTCCCAGAAGGCAATAAAACAGTTCCATCAATGGAAAAGAAATAAATAAAATCAACCCCTGTATATTCAGAAATAGAAAGCACAGAGAAAATGTCTTAAATTGGCTGTAGCTAAAGCTTGACAATCATCTTTTATCAAAACTGAAATAACTGGGCACCATGGTACCTCAGTTGTGAAAGCACCAGTTTGTTAAACTAGGCTAGACTGACAGATGGATTAACAACTTCAACAAAGATTGCACTGGAGAAACATCAGAATAGGTATAATACTCTGGGGGCTGAGGAAGAAGGGGAGGAGGTGGGTAAGTGAGAAGAGGTGGAAATAATAATGCTTTTTATTAGTTTCTTTTGTTTCTAAATCTATTATCAACTAATAAAAATCAACATATACAGAGCTATTCTAGTTGCTGATGCTCAATCTTAAAGTTCATGTCATTTGACTGGCTTTTTTTGGACACAACTGAGTGACTGAACTGAACTGAGTGAGTGTAATGTCTACTCCCCTTTATCATTTTTATTTATTATTTCCATAATCCCTTGAAGAGTATGTAGAACATATAAATCACTCAATAAATAAAAATAAATGAAAATTTTATCAAATGCCTATTTAGTTGCACTTATTTTGAAACTTAAGGAAAGGACGTTTGGACTTGTTGCTACACAGGGATTCCTATAGAAAAGATATATTGTATTTTCATTCCGTTTCCCTTTACAGGACTTCCCTCATAGCTTAGCTGATAAAGAATCCTCCTGAAATGCAGGAGACCCAGGTTGGATTCCTGGGTTGGGAAGATCTGCTGGAGAAGAGATAGGCTACCCACTCCAGTGTTCTGGCCTGAAGAATTCCATGGACTGTACAGCCTATGGGGTTGCAAGGAGTTGGACATAACTGAGTAACTTTCACTTTCATTGATCTATTTATTTGATAGTTCCTAAAGGATAATACAGATCATAATGAAATTTTGACTAAGAAACCCAGTTTTAATTCTGTTTTCTACTTTGTACATTTTTTTTAAAGCTGAAAGAAATAGAAGACCGCAAGGCCAGTTTATTTATTTATTTATTTTTGTCTATTTATGAGTCTGAAAAGTCATATCAGTTGCAGAAAATTTGGGGGAAATGAAGTTTATCAAGAAAGAAATCTATTTTCCTCCTTCTTTCAGATTTACTCTGATATTTAGTGTAAAAATGAAATGAGACATCTCGGTTTTAGTATTTAATTTTTCTACCCTGTGTATAGAAATATACAACTATTTTGATAAGTAGTTAATGTTATGAAAGGAATAGTAAGTTTAAAAAGGCCATTCTAAATCTATTCCCAGGAATCAATGCCATTGGATACTCTCAAGGAACTCATTATTAGGGCCTGTGTGTGTTCCAGTCTTGCCAATGAGTCATATTTCTAGCAATTGTAATAATGTCCAGGAATGGTAAGATCCTTTTTATGAAAGGTCTTTTTTCTACATGGAGTTTTCAGGTAGTAAATAAAACGTCCAAAAAATATATATTGAGTGTATCAAGGTTGATGAAACTTAACATACTTTGGTAATATTTTAACATGTCCAAATCATATTTAAGTACACAGATGATGGTATCAAAATAATTTAATGTACTATTTTGCCAAGAACTATCCAGTAAGTGATATAATCTCCATACTCATCCTTTACAAAGCAAGGTATTTGTCCATCTTAGATTAGCAGTGAAATTCTGAGCTCGAGATACCAGCTTCAGCTTCATGTGTTTCTCGGGATGAATATAGTGATGGCACCCAACCAAAATTCCTGGGCAAATATTAACTGAAGCAAAGGCAATTCCAAGTGTTCAGAAACTTTCTGATGTTAATTGATTGTGGCTTACAATGATTTTTTTTTTTCCTCATGACCTGGAACCTAGTGTACTATTGACAAAACTGAGTTTCTAAGTTATTTTCCATGGTAGCACCTATTGTCTATAGTGTATATTCTCAGCCTCTGCCTTAACACCTACTCTTAGAAACTGGCATTTGGTCACTGAGCCCAAACTCCACAACAGGTGCTTCCTGTTACTTCTGATTCTTACTATAACCTTGAAATATTAGTGCCACAAGCTCATTTAATGAGTAAGCAAAATAATATTCAGGAACATGTCCTCAAGGCAATTAGCCAGATAGAATTAAAAGTAGTAATAGCAACAAGGTTTAATTGTTAATTATGTGTTTCTATAATTATTATTTTTTAATTTCTCTAATTTTGGCCTTGCTGGGTCTTTGTTGCTTCATGAACTTCTCTAGTCACAGGAAATGGAGGATGCTGTCTAACTGTGATGCACGAGGTTCCCACTGTGATGGTTTATCTTGTTGCAGAACACTGGTTCTAGGGTACGGGAGCTTCAGTAGTTCTGGCATGTGGGCACAGTAGTAGCTGCAGGTCAACAGGCTCTAGAGTGTGGGCTCAGTAATTCTGGCACATGAGCTTAGTTGCTCTGTAGCATGTGGAGTCTTCCCAGACCAGGGATCAAACCCCTGTCCCCTGCATTGGCAGGCAGATTCTTAACCACCAGATCATGAAGGAAGTCCCTGTAATTCTTAATATACTCTTTCACATGTTATCTACCTCAAAACTTTCATGCTCATCTCAAAACAAGCCCACTTTACAAAAGAGGAAGCTGAAGTACAGAGAGTACAAGTCACATGACAGAGCCTTTTTTGACAGGTGGAACTAAAACCTACACATTTTGGTTTCTAAATCTGTGCTCTTACTTCACTACTATGCCTACTACAACTGGTTCTTCTAATCAGAATACTAAATCCACTCCAGAACTGAAGCCTGACCCCAAATCCTGGCTATATGGCTGAAAGACAAAGGCTTTGCTAACATTCAAGTGTTTGGACTCTGTCTGACTCCACCACCATTTGGTTTGCTTGTCTAAGTAGGAAGCTGGAGAACCACCCTCTGAGTCGCAACTGTGCTTGTCCTAATCTTTAGATTCACCTATCTACAGAATTTGAGATAACCTTTTGAAATATGTCATTTTTTTTTCAGAACCTCTATCTTTTCCTTTTGGATACCTTATGGTCATATGGTATACCCCACCTACTGAAAGAATCAAGGTCAATTGTCTTGCTCCTCTGGAAGAGTACAAAACTATGACCTAGAGAGCTGAGTATCAATATATTAATATATATTTCCTCTATTTGTTAAGTAAATGAGAGAAAGCAGACTCTGGATATGTGGTCTTGCCCAGAGAATGGGCTTCTGGACACATCAAGGGAAGGAGAAGTTAGGACAAATTGAGAGAGTAGCACTGAAATATATTCATTATCATGTGTAAAATAGATAGCTAGTGGGAAGTTGCTGTATGACATAGGAGCCCAGCCTGGTGTTCTGTGTCAACCTATAGGGATGGGATGGGGGCAGCATGGGAGGAAGCCTCAAAAGAGAGGGACTATGTATATACTTACAGCTGATTCACATTGTTGTATGGCAAAAACCAACCCAATATTGTAAAGTAATTGTCCTCCAATAAAAAAAAAGGATAGATGTTAGAATTATAATATCTGAATGATATACTTTTCTTGTAATAAACATTTGGTGGTAGATACTTAGACAGAAATTCCTATTTGGGGGTAACCACCATTTTCTTCTCTCAAAATTTTTTCTACTATAAGAACATAAACTAACATCTTATGCAGGTTGTGATGGTTACTCTCTTCCCAGTGACATAACTTCTACTAACCTATAACAGAGACTATGGTGTCATGAGAGTGAATCCTATAATGTAGCAGTGATTAGGTATGTGAATCCATGGAGGAAGGAGTAATACAGGCAACTCATCTAAGAATATGACTGATTAAGCTCTTATAAATCTTGGGATTAAGGCACCAAATTGAGACTCATTTTCCTTATTAATGAAAAGCAATTGGCTGTCTCTCAATGATATTTATAGGATTCTGGATAAATTCCCCAAATTTCTAGCCTTCAGCTTCATTCAGATAAAAGAGAGATGATAGTATTTATCACAAAGTGTTGCTGATTGGTACAAATGAGATTTAGTAGCTTTAATATTAATATGCAATGATTATATAAATATGACTCTCTCCTGTTCTTTCAATTCTTTCCTCCAAATTTAGCTACTCCTGAGACTAAGCAAATTCAGAAACATACTAGTCCCCCAATTTACAAGTAAATCTCATTATCAAAATGATTTGATCACATATTCACCAGTGGATGGCAAATTAAGAGGCTACCCATTTAGGTTGAAGTGATCTTTGAGATTGAGTCTGTAGGACACAGTGGTCCACTGATGCTGGACTTTAATCAGATAGTTTGACTTTCTCTTCAACCAGTGAATGTAAAACAAATGAGATATGATTCCTAAGAGTTACTATTAATGCTATTAATGTTAGCAGAACAATGATAAATATCAAGGCCTTGAGAAAAAAAATAGTATTTTAAAGACCTGATGAAGTATGGAAATCCTGAAATGCATTTGCTAAATTAATATTGTGGTACCACCCAAATGGAACAGTGGTAAAGAATCTGCCTGCCAATACAGGAGACACAAGAGACATGGGTTCCATCCCAGGGTTAGGAAGATCCCCTGGAATAGGAAATGGCAACCAAGTGCATATTGTTGCCTGAAAAATTCCTGAGGAGCCTGGTGGGCTACGGTCCAATGGGTCACAGAGTCAGACATGACTAAGTGACTAATCACACCCATACGAACACCACCACCGTCGCCACCACTACCACCACTATCAAAGTAATTTTTCTGCTCCTAAATATTTTCATGCTTTCATTTTATGAAAATGTAATTAGATAGAAAATAGAGTCACTTTAAATGTGACAACTACACATCGCTCTTCATATACCAGAACATCACCAACAGTGAACAGCACAAAGCTAAGGAAGTTTTTCAGATGATACTTGCAATAGTTCAGTTACCTGCTCATGAGCATTGCTTAAAATACCAATATGACTCGATCCAGAAAGAAAATACACTTTTAGCATAATTGGCAATGACAGCCGTCAGAGAGGGTGATTCTGAAATTCTGAAACAGAGTTGCTTAAATACCATGCCATATATAGGGATGTATTTTAAAGCAATCCAGGAACAAATCTAACTTTTGTTTGGAAGAATATTCTCCATGAATCTTCTGTGTTTATGCACAATTTGAATGGGGGTACAAATGGACTTTTACATTATCTTTACAAAGATTATATAATGATCAGGTTTGGAGATGTCTTTCCCATTGGGCAAATCAAAGCATCCTAACTTACTCTGCAGTCTTCTAAGCATAATTTCCAAGTAAGCACGCTTACTGGACACTGTACAATATGAGATTCAGGTTTCCAGTGCTCAGGGCTCTTCTCCAGGAGCTCAACCCATGATGTTTGCAATTGTCACCTGAATCTTTTTGTGTTGCCCTGGGAAAATTGGGGTTCAGGGAACCAGGAGAACAAAATGATGATATGCCCTCTAATGCTATTTCTGCCAGTTATAGTCCTTTGTGCCTGACCTAGAATTAATATGTATTTTTCTACCAAACAAAAACTGTGGCAGGGTAACTATTAACACTAGATAGCAAGAACTTTCACATTTATTGACAACTTACTTATCCAAAATTAATCACAGAGTGACTGATTTTTCAGAAACATTCAGATAAATGAGTTATATATATATTTCTAATTGTAGGAGTATGTCTTCATCTAGAAGTTTACCCTCAAACTAATAAGAGATGTTGTCTTGAATGTAACATGATTGTACCTCAGATATGTCCTTATTTTGGTACTTATTAGCACTATATAATAGGTTAAATTAAAGGTTAAATTTTTGTTGCACAGTAGATTTTTTTGAGGGGATACCAAATTTTTGTTGTTGCTGTTCAGTTGCTAAGTCCATTCCTTGTGACCCCATGGACTACAGCACACCAGGCTCCTCTCTATCCTTCACGATTTCCTGGAGTTTGCTCAAATTCATATCCATGAGTCAGTGATGCTGTCTAGCCATTTCATCCT
Source organism: Antilocapra americana (assembly GCA_007570785.1). NCBI lineage: Eukaryota > Metazoa > Chordata > Mammalia > Artiodactyla > Antilocapridae > Antilocapra > Antilocapra americana. Next base: position 12,657,692 of record ML663010.1, read on the forward strand.
CTGCTGCTCTCTTCTTTTCTTGCCTTCAATCTTTCCCAGCAGCAGGTTCTTTTCCAATGAGTTGGCTGTTTGTACCAGGTGGCCAAAGTATTAGGCTTTTGCTTGAGCATCAGTCTATTCAATGAATAGAATATTTGGCATTGATTTCCTTTCATATCAACTGGTTTGATCTCCCTGAAGTCCAAGGGACTCTGAAATTTTCTCCAGAACCACAATTTGAAAGCATTAGTTCTTCAGGTCTTAGCTGTCTTTATGGTCCAACTCTCAAATTCATACATGACTACTGGAAAAACCATAGCTTAGACTATATAGACCTTTGTTGAAAAAGTGATGACTCACATTTTTAATACATTGTTTCAGTTTGTCATAACTTTCCTTATAAGGAGCAAATGTGTTTTAATTTCAAGGCTCTTGTCCCCATCCACAGTGATTTTGGAGCCCAAGAAAATAAAATCTGTCACTGTTCCCCATTTTTTCCCTTCTTTTGCCATGAAGTGATGGGACCGGATGCCATGATTTTAGTTTTTTGAATGTTTAGTTTCAAGCCAGCTTTCTCACTCTCCTCTTTCACCTTCATCAAAAGGCTCTTTAGTTCTTCTTCACTTTCTGCCATTAGAATGGTATCATTTGCATATCTGAGATTTTTTGATATTTCTCCCAGCAATCTTGATTCCAGCTTGTGAGTCATCCAGCCTGGCATTTTGCATGATATACTTGGTGGTGGTGGTTTAGTCCTAAGTCATGTCTGATTCTTGTGATCCCATGGACTATAGCCTACCAGGCTCCTCTGTCCATGGGATTCTTCAGGCAAGAATCCTGAAGTGGGTTGCCAGGTTCCTCCTCTAGCAGGTCTTTCTGAACCATAAATCAAACAGGTCTCCTCATTTGCAGGCAGATTCTTTACCTAGTGAGCTATTAGGGAAGTCCTTGTGATGTACTCTGCATGGAAGTTAAATAAACAAGGTGACAATATATAGCCTGTCATAATCCTTTTCTAATTTTGAACCAGTCAGGTGATCCATGTTCGGTTATAACTGTTGCTTCTTGACCTGCATACAGGTTTCTCAAGAGACAGGTAAGGTGGTCTGGTTTTCCCATCTCTTTAAGAATTTTCTAAAGTTTGTTGTGACCCACACAGTCAAAGGCTTTAGTGTAGTCAATGAAGCAGCTGTTTTTATGGGATTCCTTTGCTTTCTCCATGATCCAATGAATGTTGGCAATTTGATCTCTGATTCCTCTACCTTTTCTAAACCCAGCTTGTACATCTGGAAGTTCTCAGTTCATGTCCTAATGAAGACTAGCTTGACAGATTTTGAGTATCACCTTCCTAGCACATAAAATGAGTGCAATTGCATGGTAGTTTGAAGATTATTTGGCATTGCCCTTCTGTGCAATTGGAATAAAAACTGACCTTTTTCCAGTCCTGTGGCCACTGATGAGTTTTCTAAATTTGCTGACATATTGAGTATAGCACTTTAACAGCATCATCTTTTAGGGTTTGAAATAACTCAGCTTAAATTCTGTCACTTCCACCACCTTTATTTTTAATAATGCTTCCTAAGGCCCACTTGACTTTACACTCCATAATGCCCAGCTCTAGGTGAATGACCACCCTATCATGGTTATCTGGTTCATTAAGACCTTTTTTGTATAGTTCTTCCATGTATTCTAACCATTTCTTCTTAATCTCTTTTGTTTCTGTTAGGTCCTTGTCATTTCTGTCCTTTAGCATGTCCATTCTTGCATGATATATTCCCTTGATATCTCCAGTTTTGTGGAAGAGAACCAAATTACTTTGTTTGAATCCCCATTTTCCAGGAGCATATTTGTTTTATTCTCAACTATCAACTCATTGCAAATAGTGAAATTGTCTAATTTTTGCCTGGATTTTTGGTAGCTAATTTTGGGTAGCACATAACAGATTTCTAAGAAAAACAGGATGTATTTCATATAATAAAAGAAGAAAATGAATTTCTCTATCAGAAGGTCAACAGAAGAAGAAAAATCAGTAGATTATTAAAAGGAATTACTGTATGCTAATAGAGGTAGAGAAACCTGCCATTTGCCAATGATATCACAAGTTCATAAGAGGTAATACATAAGAAGTAAAACTCAAGAATTCTTTTTGAAAGTCATTTCTATCTTACATAGTTCTATTCTTAAATGTACAGCAATTTGAGTTTTCAAAATTACATGTACCTATAAATTACACCAAGCAACCTGTATAAAATCCATCCTTCACTCCAGAATATTTCTGTGTTATCTCTTCCAGTCAATTCCACCCTTCTGGGAAGACAACCACTGTGTTCTGAGCACAACAGATTAGTTTTGCCTGTTCTAGGATTTCTGAAAATAGGAATCAGCCAAAATAATCCTTAAGTAAAGCTGCATTTTCTCATCTAAATATCTGTGAGATATATTTTTGCTGTTGCATATATCAACTATATGTTTAATTTGTGAATCAATGTAGTTGGTGATACTGAAGTTTAAATCATTTTTACCCTCACTGAAAAATTTTCCCTCAACTTATTCTGAATTCAGATCGGGAAAGAAGTATGTCAAGGTTGTATATTGTCACCTGCTTATTTGACTTATATGCAGAGTACATCATATGAAATGCTGGCTGGATGAAGCACAAGCTGGGATCATATTGCCAGGAGAAATATCAATAACTTCAGATATGCAGATGATATGACCCTTATGGCAGAAAGTGAAGAGGAACTAAAGAGCCTCTTGATGAAAGTGAAAGAGGAGAGTGAAAAAGTTGGTTTAAAACTCAGCATTCAGAAAACTGAGATCACGGCATCCAGTCTCATCAATTAATAGCAAATAGATGGGGAAACAATGGAAACAGTGACAGACGGTTTTCTTGGGCTCCAAAATCACTGCAGATGGTAAGTGAAATTAAAAGATACTTGATCCTTGGAAGATGAGCTATGACCAACCTAGACAGCATATTAAAAAGCAGAGATATTACTTTGACAACAAAGATCTGTCTAGTCAAGGCTATGATTTTTCCAGTAGTCATGTATAGATGTGAGAGTTAGACTATAAGAAAGCTGAGTGCTGAAGAATTGATGCTTTTGAACTGTGGTGTTGGAGAAGACTCTTGAGAGTCCCTTGGACTGCAAGGAGATCCAGCCAGTCCATCCTAAAGGAGATCAGTCCTGAGTGTTCATTGGAAAGACTGATGCTGAAGCTGAAACTCCAGTACTTTGGCCACCTGATGTGAATTGACTCATTTGAAAAGATCTGATGCTGGGAAAGATTGAAGGCATGAGGAGAAGGGGCGGACAGAGGATGAGATGGTTGGATGGCATCACCGACTCAATGGACATGAATTTGAGTAAACTCTGAGAGTTGGTGATGGACAGGGAGGCCTGGTGTGCTGCAGTCCATGGGCTCACAAAACGTTGGACACGACTGAGCAACTGAACTGATCTGAACTAAAAGCAAAAAAAAAAAAAAAAGAAAGATGTTGTGACCTCCTTAGTTAATAGAAGAGCGGTAAAGAGCTAAGGGGACAACAACAGAGGATGAGATGGTTGGATGGCATCACCAACTCCATGGACATGAGTTTGAGCAAACTCTGGAAGATGGTGAAGAATAGGGAAACCTAGTGTGCTGCAGTCCATGGGGTCGCAAAGAGAAAAGACTGAGCAATGGAAAAGCAGTAAGGTGTTGGGGAATACAGGTCTGTGAGTGATGTAAGTTAGTCGTTAACTGTCTCCACTGACCACATGCAGAACATATTCTTGTCATCTTCCCAATTGGAAAGGATTCCACATTTTCATCATTAATATTATCTAGCAATCTGTTAAATTCTCTAAACCTTACAAAGAGCAAGTGGTCCTTCAATCCCAATGTGGCAAGTACTATGTAAAAGTTAGAATAAAGACAACTATTCTTTTTAGTCTATCCCACTCCATATAGCATATGGAAGAATAAAAGGGCCAGATTCCCAAAGCCTGCAAGGGTGCTTACGTGCTCAGTCATGTCCAACTCTTACAGCCCATCTAACGTAGCCTGCCAGGCTCCTCTGTCCATGGAATTTTCCAGGTAAGAGTAGGATGCCATTTCTTACACCAGGGTATATTCCTGACCCAGGGATTGAAACCGTGTCTGTTGTCTCCTGCTATGGCAGGCAGAATCTTTACCACTAGCACCACCTGGGGAGCCTTGCTGTAAACTTATTCAAATGAATCATTTACTGAGTTACTATGAAACCCCTGGTGGTGCTGTATCTCTGACTTCCTTAACACTGGATACACAGGGAAAGAGTGAAAGCTGCATCTCTCAAAAAACTATGTATTTTTTCCCCCTGAGAATTTATGAAAAGTATAAAATATACAATATGTGTTGATCCCAAAATGAGGCCAAACATTTTAATTGATATTGGTTCTTGATTAAAAATCCATATTTTTCGGTCCCTCTCCAGGACACTTTGGTAAAAATTTCTAGTTTGGGGCCTAGAATGTGGATTCTGACCTTTGTCGTTGAATCTTCTTTGCAACCAAATGCTTGAGGATCATAGACTACTTCCAAAAATATTCATAGAAATATGCATTGAAATAATTTGCTCATTTTAACATCACTTGGCCTATCCTTCAAATGTTATCAGAAATTGGTTTTCTTTTACATTTAATTTAACATCTGATTAATGCATAAGTAAAATTTTCTAACTTCATTGCAGAAAATTATATTTCAAGATGCAGTTCAGTTAGTAAGTTAATGATTCATGAATTAAATGATTTATAGCATTTGAATCATAATTCTAAGACACTTGGTTCTGTGGTTGAAATAATTCTCTGTTCTTTGAGCCCTTCATAGTAGAACATATTTTGTCAGAAAGTATCTGATAAAAAAAAGGAAAGAAAGTATCTGATGAAGAAACAATTAAGAGGAAGTTTTCTTTCTGGCAATTAAAAAAATATGAGAGAGAAATTGTGAGGAAAAGTGATAAAATTAAAATTCAATAAAGAAAATAAATCCTAAATTTATTTGGGTAAATACTACCTAAGTTCATGACACCAAAGGCAATGGAATCTTTTCTTCTGAACCAGTTCTTCCCACACTAAATGTTCTCTATGAGGAATAAAATTTAGTACTAGATAAGGAAAAAACTGAAAATATTTTATTTCTAAACCACTATTAATGATTTCACTGACTGTTAAGACAGCCAAGATATGAAAATACATGACTTGTACTCTTCAGTCCCAAATGCAGATTAATTATTAATATTGAAAAAAGAGATAAAGTTATAACTTGGTTTTGCATTCACCTTATGCTTTTGGGTATCTGAAGGAGGAAACAGGGGTCTGAAGAGCACCCCTATTAAGAACAACTCAAAAAAATCATCCTTGATACTGACAATAAGTAGGTCAACTATGCAGAATATAATTGGAATCCAGCAACATTTTCACAATGGCTCTTTGGATTTACTTAGAGAAATGCAGAATTTGGAGAAGACACAAAGTAAATTAAATACATATTTAGCTGCCTAAAGCTCAGTAACATGACTGTGCTCATGTAATTAATTTGTGCCAATAACAGTATCTAATCTCAACTATTTGCTAATAAATTTCAAACTAACTTAGATGGAAAAAGAAAATGGAGTTTTGAATGAGGAACTGAGGAAAGTATGTTGTACAATAGATTCAAGATGCAAAATAAATATGATTTGTTAGAAAATGGAATATTTCTCTTTTTTTTTGGAATATTTCTATTAACATTATTCTTTTGCCTTCTTAACGGCATAGTCATTTACCACTTCTTTCCACTATCACTATTTTTGTAATATTATTTCCATGGAAAAAATTAAAATATTGTATTTCATTCTTGTATCTTATATAATTTTAATAATTTTCTACTTTCTCCAGGTTTATAATTTTTTACGGTATTGTCACCCTGCTTACTTAACTTCTATGCAGAGTATATGATGAGAAACGCTGGGCTGAAAGAAGCATAAGCTGGAATCAAGATTGCTGGGAGAAATATCAATAACTTCAGATATGCAGATGACACCACTCTTACGGCAGAAAGTGAAGAACTAACAGGCCTCTTGATGAAAGTGAAAGAGGAGAGTGAAAAGTTGGCTTAAAGCTCAACATTCGGAAAACTAACATTATAGCTTCCAGTCCCATCACTTCATGGCAAATAGATGGGGAAACACTGGAAAAGTGACAGATTTTATTTTTAGGGGCTCCAAAATTACTGCATATGGTGACTGCAGCCATGAAATAAAAAGATGCTTGCTCCTTGGAAGAAAGTTATGACCAACCTAGACAGCATAGTAAAAAGCAGAGACACTACTTCCCCAACAAAGATCTGTCTAGTCAAGATTATGGTTTTTCCAGTAGTCATATATAGATGTGGGAGTTGGACTATAAAGAAATCTGAGTGCCAAAGAATTTATGCTTCTAAACTGTGGTGTTGGAGAAGACTCTTGAGAGTCCCTTGGACTGCAAGGAGATCCAACCAGTCCATCCTAAAGGAAATCAATCCTGAATATTATTTGGAGGGACTGATGCTGAAGCTGAAACTCTAGTACTTTGGCGGCCTGTTGCGAAGAGCTGATTCATTTGAAAAGACCCTGATGCTGGAAAAGATTGAAGGCAGGAGGAGAAGGTGATGACAGAGGATGAGATGGTTGGATGACATCACCAACTCAATAGACATAAGTTTGAGCGAATTCCAAGAGATGATGAAAGGCGGGGAAGTCTGGCATGCTTCCCTGGAGTCACAAAGAATCCATGGATTCACAGAGTCAGACACAACTGATCGATTGAGAAACAACAACAGCAACATTTATAAAGGCTCAGTGACAATAACAACAACAAACTTTGAATTAGGAAGTTATTTTGGGCCTTTTAAATGTATTATCTGATTTAATCCAGCAGACAATCCTATAAGGATGTCAATTACTGAATTTACAAATGATGAGATACTGTTTTGTATTTCTTACAAATGAAGACTTAACAAATAACAATAATTTTAAAAATGCTAAAATAATTTCCTTGTGAGTATTAAAACATTACATAAAACAAATGAAATGTGCTCTCAAATTTAGTCTATTCTCTATAATTCAACTTTCCCATACAAAGCTTATGGAATCAACTTATTTCTTGTCTTCACTATGATCTTCAGTTTGGTAATCACATTTGCTCTTCTTTGTTGTAAGGTTTTTGTATGATCAATCAGCTGTTTTATATCTTTTCAGTGGTCCAGCCTCTAGTTCTTGGATTTCTAGGCCTAATTTATGAACTTGAAGCCTGAGAGATTACCTCTTTTGGGTCTGCTTACCTCCATACTTCACCTGATTTTCAGTTAGAGCTTGAGTTTTATTCTGTATTAAAAGTTCATTCCAACTGGAAAGGGGCATGGACAAGGAGTCTTAATAAAACTATGGAAAAATACATCTGTGACTTTATTTCTGCTTTGCAAATAAGCTCATCTGTATATTTTACTAGTCACAGATGTAGAGAACAAATGTATGGTTACCAAAGGGGGAAGTGGAATGGGATGAATGGGGAGACTGGGATTGACATATATACATTACTATCACATAGATTACTAGTGAGAAGCTACTGTACAGCACAGGGAACCCTACTCAGTGCTCTGTGGTGAGGCGAACGGGAAGGAAACCTAAAACAGAGTGGATGTGTGTATACGTGTAACTGGTTCACTTTGCTGCACAGCAGAAACTAACACAGTATTGTGAAGCAATTATATTCCAGTAAAAATTACTTTTTAAAAGCATGTGGATGTGCAGGATAGAGCTGAAAGTAGGGATATTATGCTTGGAATGCTGTCTCAAACTCGGTCTATAATTGGACTTCCCTGAATGTGTCTGTGTCTGTGTGTGTGTGTGTGTGTGTGTGTGTGTGTGTGTGTGTCTGTGTGTGTCTGTGTGTGTAGGGGAGTGGTTGCCAACAGGAATACCTGTCTCGATGTTTTCCTACTTAACTAGTCACTTTAACTAGTAAGCCAAATATTTATGGATTCCAATCTGTGCTTCATCTAGAAGGGCAAAATGCAATTTGGAATGGTTCAGAGCTTGTCCATTATGAAAATAAAAATTCATTCAAAAATCAAAACTCATATTTTAAATTAGGATCTAAATGGTTAAAAATGATATTTTATTCTATTCATAAAAATGAAAATATAAGAGTTTATAAACTGTAAGTGCATTAAAAATCACAGACTGCATTTTCCATAGCTCTGTGTTCAATATCAGTTCAGTCAGTTCAGTTCAGTTGCTCAGTTGTGTCCGACTCTATGCAACCCCATGGACGGCAGCCCACCAAGCTCCCCCGTCCCTGGGATTCTCCAGGCAAGAACACTGGAGTGGGTTGCCATTTCCTTCTCCAATGCATGAAAGGGAAAAGGGAAAATGAAGTCACTCGGTCGTGTCTGACTCTTAGCAACCCCATGGACTGCAGCCTACCAGGCTCCTCCATCCATGGGATTTTCCAGGCAGGAGTACTGGAGTGGGTCGCCAGTGCCTTCACCGTATGTTCAATATACAAATCTTAATAAGCATAATATCCAGGAAATAACATTTGGTATATTAAAAATTTCAAGATAGACATGTAAGGAAAGACAGACTTGTTTTGTGAGGAAGTGTGTGAGAAGGTATTAATTTAATCAATTTCCAATTATTATGCACCTACTATGTCACTAGGAGTAGTATGTCAGTATCCTTATTCAGTTTAGTTAGTGGAGAGAATATGGTAATAATACATGTAAGATTTTAATTAAAATTTTAGTTTAGTTCTGCTCTTGACCTTGGGTCCATAATATATGCTTTAGACCTGGGCCTTTACATGCCCACAAGACTCAATACATTCAAGAGGGAGGGACTCTCAATTTTTGGACTTGGTCACAATTAATTCCAAGAAATTAGTGGGTTTACTAGAATAATCTCTGTGTATAAAAGAGAGCATTCCTAGAGATGGCAGTGAATATTTTCTTTTTAATTTTCTTGATGCACCTCAAAATCCAAATGTCATGCCCCCCACCACACAAGAAGTAATTGTTTTACTTGAATTTTATGCAATTTAAACAAAAATATGACTTTTATCTCCATGTCTGTAAAATTTAATTTTCTCCCATTATGTTACTTGGAAACGGAGTCTTAACACTTTTGTGATTTAATGTTCTTTAGTAATTTTACCCATTTCTCCAAAGTACATTAAATGTACCTCCTTTCTCTCTACCTGTGTAAAGTCTGATTTGTTTCATTTACCTCTTTGTAAGAGTAGAATTCCCCTATAGATGGTGTTTTTTGGGTTTTGTTTGTTTTTTTTTAATTTTTGACTCCTGGGTCTTCATTGCTTTGTGAGGGCTTTCCTTAGCTGCTGTGAGTGGGGGCTATTCTTCGTTGTGGTGCGGGCTTCTCACTGCAGTGGCTTCTCGTGTTGCACAGCCTGGGCTCTAGCTGTGCTAACTTCGGTAGTTTTGTTTCTCAGACTGTAAAGCACAGGCTCAGTAGTTGTGGTGAACAGGCCCAGTTGCTCAGAGCATGTTGGATCTTCCCATGGATTGAACCAGTGTCTCCTGCATTGGCAGGCAGATTCTTTACCACTGAGCCACCAGGAAAGCCGGATCATGTTGTTTTATCGTGAGATATTTCAGCAATATCCTCAGACAAGAGTGTGTGTCTTGAGAGAGAGAGAGAGTGTGTGTGTGTGGCAAGCACAGGTGTGCACGTATCTGAAAACCTAAAAGAAGCTGAAAAAGATCACTGGTCAGTCCAAACACAATAAAAAATTGGCTTTGAAAAGCATCAAGGTTGGAGTATATTTTCTTGAGAACATAACTTTTTTTCTTTTGTTTTGACTCAGTCATTGTTGTAAAACCTGAAGCTTCCAGAAATTGATTAATCTCTTTTCAGTTCAAACTAATTGGATTTATATTATAAAGCACTCTGCTAGGAGAAAATGAAAGATTATAGTTTATTCTTTGATTCTCACTTAATGATTTACCTTAACTTGTTACACTCACATGGCTTTTTCTATTTTGTATCAACCTATGAGTGAGACCATGTGTTAAAACTGTAGAGCTTAGACTTTCAAAGCTATTTGCTATGCTAAATTTTTCCATGTAGGAATTCTTTATTCTTATGAGTTAAATTAAAATTGTTAGTGTCAAAATGAAAGTAACTTGCACGTAGGATGACAATGAATTATTTCCAATTTATGAGGGTGAGAATGATGATGAATAAACACTGTAGGAGAAGAACACAGTCTGAAACTTTCTGATTAATGTTTTCAATGTCAACAGTCTTACCGAAAACACACACACACACACACACACACACACACACAAGCACAGACATTTATCTATGTGGTTCTTGTGATCACCCAAGCTTTCTAAGCTTATTTCTTATTTGAGCTTTCTAAGCTTCAGTTTTTTTATTTGGAAAATATGTAAGCTATGTATAAAACAATGTAGAAAAAAATCATCCCAGGCATTTAGCAGTTCTCTGAATGAAAGAGCCAGTAGGACCTATAGATTCTACAGCCAGTGATAGTAGCAGTCGTCTACATTCTTTTCTTTTTAACTTATTTTTTTATTGAAGCATAACATCCATAGAGTAAAGTGCACATATCATAAGGGACTAGCTGGATGATTTTTTTTATAAATTGAAACCACAATACAATCAGCCCCTAGATCAAGAGCAGTACCAGCACTCTAGAAGTTTCTTTGTGCTTCTTAGAATCACTCTTCACTCTCCTCTCAAGCTTAGCCATTTGTAGAAGGTAGAACTGTGTCTCCTCCAAGAAAATATGTTTGAATCCTAACCCACCCTGTACCTGTGAGTAGGACCGTGGGTAATCAGATCCATTCTAGATGACTGCTAAGTTGCCCCGAATGTGGATAACATTAATATTTTATACATTGATGCCCAAAGCTATCCCTTTGTGAAATTATTTAAGATAAATTTATACAATTTGCAGATAATCAGGACAATGAAAAATGAAAAAAATGTGGATGTTTTTATTTACTTTTTTTAGAAACAAAAAGATGAAATGGGAAGTTCATGTGCTATATATCCAACAGGAAAATTATGATTCTGAGATTCATGATGTTATCATATCCTGGAATTGAAATGATTAAGAGCAGGCCTTAAATGATATTCAGTCACATTTATAAAAAACACTGGTACAACAGCAGCAGCACGCCACTGCTACAGCTGTCTTATACTGATACCAGTGGTGGTTGGGAGGTATTAAATATTTGCTAACTGTGAAGAAATGTGCTATTTACTTCACTTACATCGTTTCATTGAATCTTAAAATTCTTTTTATGACTGCTTCCCTTATAAAGATGAAGCAACTGAAGCAAAGGACTCTGGAGGAAATGGCCCTAAATCACCTAGTAGCAGTGCCAGAATCACTGACTCTAGTCTTCTTTACTCCAGAGTCCAATTCGTAACAAGTAAGATGCAGTGTCATGTTTCAAAAGGGATGGGAATCCCTGAAATATATGTATATATACTCATGTATATGTATATATATGTGTGTGTGTGTGTGTGTATATATATATATATATATATATATATATATATACTGTTCAGTTGCTAAGTTGTGTGAGACTCTTTGCAACCCCATGGGTTGCAGCATACCAGGCTTCTCTGTCCTTCACTATCTCCTGGAGTTTGCTCAAGTTCATATATACATATCTATTTATTAAGAAAGTTGTAAATTTTTTCTATTGCTGCCAGAAAAACTACCACAAACTAACTGGCTTCAAACCACACACATTTTTTATTTTACAGTTCTGAAGCCTTGTATAGTTCTCACTAGGCTAAGACCAAGGTGTTGTCAGGGCTGAAAGGTTTTCCTCCTATAGGAGGAAATCTGCTTCCTGCTTATTCAAATTTTAGCAGAATATAGTTTGACATGCTTGTTAGATGGAAGTCCCATTGCTTTGGTGGCTCTTGGCTAGAGTCACACTTAGAGTCCAAATGCCTTCTCCACCCTTGCAAAGAGCCACTTGCTTTCCAGAACCAGCAATGGGAATTGCATTCTTCTTGCACTGTCATCTCTCTGACCTTCTGATATGGCACTCTGCAGTGGTGAAAAGTCCTCTGCTTTCAGGGATTCATGTGATCAGATTGATTCTACTGGAGTAACTCAGTCTAATTCTCAAAATATGTATCCTGAGTCACATTTACAAATTCCCTTTTGCCCTGGCAACACATCACAGGTCTGGAGATTATGGTGTGGACATCTATGAGGTCCATTACTCTGCCTGCCACAAAAAATCACAAAAGGCCCACTTCACAGTACAACCTCTGGCATTCTTTCATTTGACAGCATCATCTTTGTTGTTGCCATCATTATCATCATTATTATTATTTGACAAAACTTTAGGCAAGGAAAAATTAACAGAACAAATTATCCACAGCATTGTGTGTGTGTGTGTGTGTGTGTGTGTGCGCACACACATGCACAAGTGCATTACAGAAAGGGTGAAGGGGCAGTGGAGAGCAAGGGAAGCTTCTTCAAGATGATAGAATTTGCAGGGGTTCAGGTTTAAAGTTGGAGGACATATCCTAGAATGGTTTTAGTAGAATTTTTAAAAACTATTTCTTCAACTCATGTATGTTCTCAATTACCCAAGTCAATGTGTGAGAAGAAAAGCAACATTTCATTTAGTAGACCGAAATTTTATTTAGATCTCAAATTTTAGGGTAGATATACCCCAAATAGACTCTAAATTTTACATTCCCTCTCTATCAATCTCCTGCTTGCCTTTCTGTCTCCCTTAATGGTAGAATTTGCGGGACACCAGGAATTTGGTAGAATGAAGGTAAGGAGATCACTGCCAGTGAAACTCCTTTTGTTTTGGAAACACGTGAAGATGAATACTTTATTTACATAGAGGTGGTATGACAAATTCTCAGAGTTTCTATAGATAACTTAAATGTCCTTGATTCTGAAAATGCCTTGATGTTATGTTTTCTTTAATAATAAAAATTTAAGGGTGTCTTTAGATCAATGATCAGTTCAGTTCAGTCACTCAGTTGTGTCTGCCTCTTTGCGACCCCATGGACTGCAGCATGCCAGCTTCCCCTGTCCATCACCAACTCCCAGAGCTTGTTCAAATTCATGTCCATCGGGTTGGTGATACCATCCAACCATCTCATCCTCTGTCATCCCCCTCTCTTACTGCTTTCTATCTTTCCCAGCATCCCAGCATTTTCAATGAGTCAGTTCTTCATATCACGTAGCCAAAATATTGGAGCTTCAGCTTCAGTTTGGTCCTTCCAATGAATATTCAGAACTAATTTCCTTTAGGATTGATTGGTTTGATCTCCTTGCAGTCCAAGGAACTCTCAATAATTTTCTCCAACACTACAGTTTGAAAGCATCAATTCTTCGGTGCTCAGATTTCTTTATGGTCCAACTCTCACATCCATACGTGACTATTGGAAAAAACATAGCTTTGACTAGAGAGACCTTTATCAGCAAAGTAATGCCTCTGCTTTTTAATATGCAATCTAGGTTTGTCTTTAGATAGACTTACCCTTAAGAAAGGAAAGTTTAATTTCATCAAAATAGTTTTGACTACTGGGGCCACCATTTGGGACTAATTCAGTTTGAAAAATCAAGACTTTCAGAAGCCTGTTTTTTGACCTTCGGTGGTTCTATCATATCCTTTGCTTTTTATCCCTCAATTTGGGGAAGTTATTAAGATAAGAAGTATTTGTGTTTGGTACCTCTGTATCACACACATGAGCTTGAGAAATAGCTGCAGAGAACAACAACTTATGAAAACAAGATGCTTCCATGACTAATTCACACTATTAGGCAATGTAATAAAGACTGATCATTCCAACTGCATGAGGCACTGTAGTGGTCCACATGAATGTAAAGGAAGAGAATTCTTAGGAGCTTAATGGCCTACTTAAAATTTGCAAGGTGGGACTCGTACTTATTTAAACAGAAATATAATTTTTTTTTAACCAAAATTACTAAAGCAGGTTCTACCAGTTATGGACTTACATCCATGACCCTGACGGAGTACTGATAACGAGGGATAAGGGCAAATTCATTCTGAATTTTAGGACAACCTATACATTTTTTTTTTATAAAGCTCATTTAAAGAAAGCAATTAGAGAGTGATAGCATTTGGCAAAATTTTCTTAAGAAATTTCAGTTCAGTTTTCCCATACTTGGTCAGACTGGAAGTTTCTGTGTTGGTTAATAAACAAGAGGACAAACTCTGGGGTAAGAACACCTGGGTTAGCATTTGACCCTGTAGTTTATTTGCCACATGGAATTAGACAAGTCATTTGATCTGTCTTCAGGAAAAATAGTAGTACCAAAGCAACAAATTTGTTGCAATTGTTAACTTTGTTGATATACCCATTGGTTTAGCTCAGCACACTTAAGTGACCAGTAATATTAGCAAGTATATGATCCTCACTCACTTCTCCATACAGAGGGGCTTTGTTCAACAAATCTCAGTCTCACCACTTTATGTAATTCCCTTACTGGTAAAATAAATGGATAAGGAAACTCTGGTATGGTATTATGTTATCATCTGCGGGCAAGTGGGAAGAAACCTGGCCTCAACTCTGGTCCTAGTGAAGAGAAACATGATCTTGCCAGATCAGGTAACAGAGATGACAGAAAACCTCGTCATCAACACATGGACTTCAACTCCCTCAGGTTTATCCAGAAAATTCTGATATTGCTGTTGCAATGTTTTATACAAACTGATCATCTCATTATACCTGTATAAGTAGATTCCCTAACTTATTTTTAATCCCATCTGTAACCTTATAAACATACATCAGAGTTCAGCATCACAAAAGAGGTCTTTTAAAAATTATTCGTTTGGGGTTGCACTGGGTCTTCGCTGCTGCGTGAGGGCTTTCTCTAGTTGTGGAAAGTAGGCCTCCAGCTGTGCTGCACACGCTTCTCTTATTGTGGAGCACAGTTCCCACCAGGGAAGTCCATCAAAAAGATCTTAAAGAGCTAAAACTTTTGGTTAAGACTGCCAAGTCTCCAGGAGTTCTAGTAAATCTTATCAAAAACTTGATTTTCTAGTGACTCTCAAGAAGATCGTTGAAAGGCTACTCCCTAAATCTATACATTTTAAAGATGTTGACTCAGGCTTATGCTTATGCTTCCTAAAGCTGAAGCCTCTGCCTAGAAAAATAATGTGCAATATCTGATATTGTCAGAGTCCTAGGGTGTAACAAGATACTTATGTCCCCCAAATGGATACATTTATCATTTGCACAAGGGCCAACATCTTATGTCAAGCAATAGAAAAGTATTCTTTGTAAACTACAGTAATGATTCAGAAACAAGAGCTGAATCTCAGGAGTGATCCTTCAATCCCAGGGGAACACATATTGTTCAGAACACCAGCTTGTTCTGAAATGTGAAGTCATGTGTATTCTGTGACTGAACGGTGCTTCAGGAGAAGTGTGCAAGAGTATAGAGGTTTTGTCTGGGATTTGAGAATGTCAAGAATGGTAGATTTGTGCAACTTAAAGTACTGCTCATCAGAGAAAAGATGTTTGCTTATGTACTGTGGCTCAGAAGAGTAATTGAAGTTAGTTGCTAAGGTAGCAGTGGATCAAGAAATGTTTACAGAGCCTGTTGTCAACGGCTGGGGACAAGGACTAATAAGTAAGACACTTTCATTGATGTCAGACAATGGACGTTAGCTTTGTAGTTCCAAAGAGACTGCACTCTCAGTCAATGACAGAGGATGACAGGTGACAGAAAATAATGAGGAAGGAGAAAGAAAGTCTGAAAATACATAAAAATGAGCAACAGTTCTAAAAAGGAAAGTTTCCTTTACTATAGGGGCTTCCCAGGTGGCGTCAGTGGTAAAGAACCCACGTACCACTGCAAGAGACATAAGGGACTCAGGTTTGAGCCCTAGGATGGGAAGATACCTTGAAGAAGGACATGGTAACCCCACTCCAGCATTCTTGTCTGGAGAATCCGATGGACAGAGAAGCCTGGAGGGGCTACAGTCCATGGAAGTGACTGAAGGAACTTAGCACGTACACATGCCTTTACTATCACCTTGTACGATTCTTATGGGGAGGATTAGGGATGGATGTGGATGATTCCTCAGATGCCCTAAAGTGGGCACAATGTATGAAAAGGGATACCAAAGCGGTCCATATGATAAGCCTCCCTAAGCTTCCTTGGTGGTTCAGTGGTAAAGTATCCGCATGCAATACAGGGGACACGAGCCTTAAATGGCAACCCACTTCAATTTTCTTGCCTCCATGGACAGAGAATCCTGGCAGGCTACAGTCCATGGGTTTGCAAAAGAGTCGGACACGACTTAGTGACTAAATGACAAGAAAGCTATTACAGATGTCAGAAATATGGCCATATGCAAAAGAAATATTATCAGGATGATCTGAGGTATTTACCATGTGAAAAATCAAGGGCCACAACTGACTATTCCATATAATAAGCATCCAAGCTGTTGAAACTGTAACTGATCAAGACTGTGCTGTATAGGTCCAGAAGTTTGCCAGTAAAACCATTCTATGATTTTAACTCTGGGAGCATTTGACTGTGTGTTGTGATTGTGTCATAATAAATAGTCACATAGATGTCATGGAGGCAGTAATAATGTAGTGATTCGAAATAAAAGCATGCAAGACCTGAGCACCTTGAGAGGGAGTAGCTCAACCTTTTCACAATGTCTCCTAGTACTGTGGGTGGCAACAAGTAATGGCTTCCTTAGTAGCTCAGCTGGTAAAGAATCTGCCCGCAATGTGGGAGACCTAGGTTTGATCCCTGGGTTGGGAAGATCCCCGGGAGAAAGGAAAGGCTACCCACTCCAGTATTCTGTCCTGTATATGCCATGGAGTCGCAAAGTCAGACAGGACAGAGCGACTTTCACTTTTCAAGTAATAGCGTCTGTGGCTATTTTTCACTTCCTGCATTTTGGAAATGGCAAAATAGAAATGAGTGTTACTTGTTGCAGTAACTTCTGACCATCACTGAGGCTGTCGAATCATTTTCTTAAAGGAGGAATACTTCCAGTGAAGAGAGAAAGGAGGGACTGGAAAGAATGATAGGACCCTTGAACATTAGGATCTAGACACACTAAAATCCCTGAGGCTCTTGCCTGACACCAGCGTAAATTGACACCAGTTACGGGAGACCCAGGACATCATACATTCCTGTGAGTTAGAAAGAAATTCAAGACAAACACGAACGTGTATTGTTTGCTGAATAACATTAATGCTATAAAGTGTAGCAATACCTGCGTTCTGAGTTTGAAATGCCTTAGTCTGCTTGCTGAAGAGCCAGGGACTATGAATTAAAGGGGCTGAACTATCAAAAATTTATTATTGAAGAAGACAAACTAAAGAGAAACTTAATCTCTTTATTAAGTGGCACTCATTTGAAAGGATACAGGATCTCAGAGATTTTCTAGAATTTAATGTTGGGTGGGAAAAATGAATTCAGAGCAGTATACTTATTGGTGTATATATATATATATATATATATATATATATATACACATTACTTTAAGATGCTTTATTTTAGATTACAAAACTAGATTTGGTACATTTTACAAAATCTTAGAAAAGCCTCTATAAGATTACCTGCTGGTAGATGTAAACCTATTTTCTCAGAGGGTAGATAAAATGTGTCAAAACAATAAGGAAGTATAATACTAAAAAAAAAAATCTCTTCTAGCACTTTAACTCTTTATCCCATTAATTATAGAATAATTCCTATGATTCCAGGTATGATAACATCGCAGTAAATTTGTAAAACAGTATTCTCCACATTTGCATAAACCCACCTCTACATGCATCTGTCTGTTGTAGTTATTCACAGAACCACAGGAATCAGGAGGAAGAATATTATCACAAGGTAATGAATTCAGCACAAAGCAAATCTGAAGTCAGAAATTCTTCCACTGAGATTATTTAGCTCAATTGCCCTGAGAAAAATCTCTGAAATTTGGGTATTTGGATGAGTTCAGTTCAGTCGCTCAGTCATGTTCAACTCTTTGTGACTCCATGAACCACAGCATGCCAGGCCTTCCTGTCCATCACCAGATTCCTGGAGTTTACACAGACTTGTGTCCATTGAGTCAGTGATGCCATCCAACCATCTCATCCTCTGTTGCCCCCTTCTCCTCCTGCCCTCAATCTTTCCCAGCATCAGGGTCTATTCCAATGAATCAGTTCTTCACATCAGGTGGCCAAAGTATTGGAGTTTCAGCCTCAGCATCAGTCCTTCCAGTGAACACCCAGGACTGATCTCTTTTAGGATGGACTGGCTATATCTCCTTGCAGTCCAAGGGACTCTCAAGAGTCTTTTCCAACACCACAGTTCAAAAGCATTAATTCTTCAGTGCTCAGCCTTCTTTATAATCCAACCCTCACATCCACACATGACCAGTGGAAAAACCATAGTCTTGACTAGACGGACCTTTGTTGGCAAACGAATGTCTCTGCTTTTTAATATGCTGTCTAGGTTGGTCATAACTTTCCTTCCAAGGAGTAAGCGTCCTTTAATTTTATGGCTGCAATCACCATCTGCAGTGATTTTGGAGCCCCGAAAAATAAAGTCAGCCACTGTTTCCACTCTTTCCCCATCTATTTGCCATTAAGTGATGGGACCAGATGCCATGATCTTAGTTTTCTGAATGTTGAGCTTCAAGCCAACTTTTTCACTCTCCTCTTTCACTTTCATCAAGAGGCTCGTTGGTTCTTCACTTTCATCATTATCTCTTTGTATCAAATGCCTGTGTTCCATGTTAAAGTTAAAAATGTGATCATCTATAAATAGAAGTCACATGAAAATCAACAAACAAATCAAAAACATTTATGAGAGTTTAAATACAGGGTGCTCAGGGCTGGTGCACCAGGATGACCCAGAGAGATGGAATCGAGAGGGAGGAGGGAGGGGGGTTCTGGAAGGGGAACACATGTATACCCATGGTGGATTCATGTCAATGTATGGCAAAACCAACATGATAATGTAAAGAAAATAAATAAATAAAAAATTAAAAAAAAAATAAAAACAGACCCATACTTGTACTACTATTTAAGATTTTTGAAAAGAGATCAAAATGAAGAGGAACTAAAGAAGCTCCAATACTTTGACCGTCTGATGCGAAGAGCTGAATCATTGGAAAAGATCCTGATGCTGGGAAAGACTGGGATGAAGAAAAAGGGGGTGACAGGATGAAATGGTTGGATGGCATCCCTGACTTAATGAACATGAGTTTGAACAAATTCCTGGAGATAGTGAAGGACAGAGAAGCTTGGAATGCTGCAGTCCATGGGATCGGAAAGAGCTGGTCATGACTTGACAACTGAACAACAACAATCACAACAAAACCGCTTAAAATAGTTTACTGAAAGTATAAGCCATGGCAATATGCAAAACTGTATCCTCAATCTAGGGCTTAATTAAAATGAATAAAAATGGTTATAAAGGAATTCATACAACAAATAATAATTTGGAAAAAATGGGACACTCATCCTGTAATACCTCCAAGAAAGAAAGAAAGGTTAATTTGATATAGGCAAGCATTATACAAACCTAGATAATCTATAGTTCACAGCTCTGAAACTGTTCTGACTTCTGATATTGAAACTATTATCTGCAAAAATGTTCTCTGTAATTGATCTACCTATTGCAATTTCTTTATTTTCTTACTCTAATTATCTTCCTCTCTCCTCCCCCACTCCTTTCTTCTTCTCTGCTGGATGAGTCTTTGTTTGTATTTGTTTGTTTGTTTTCTTAACCAGTGAGTTCAATCTTCATGGGAAAGAATTCTTCAAAAATTTCAAGACTTTCTTACCTTGCCTTGTAATCCTCTACTAGATGGAGCACGAGAAAGAGAGTGAGAGGTGATACTTTGATTTGTTAATATTCTATGTTTTACAAGGGAACAGAGCCTCACTGGAAGAATTGCAATGTTGTGCAACTGAGGTGAAACTTTTAGGGCATTTGTTGTCAAATTGTAGGCCATCAAGGATTTCAGTCTATGAGTCAGTACATTTTGAAGACAAAACAGTCCACTACAAAAAAAAAAAAAAAGAGTTTTGAGAACTAGCACAGTAATGTAGAGAGTTGATTCTAGATTTTGGAAGGTGAACAAACCCTCTGATGAAGAAATTACATAATTCTCTACATACTATGATCTGAACTCTAGAATCTGTAGAGGCATTTGAACAATTAAATTTGGCTACAGCCTCTCCTTCAGCTTAGGGGTTCAAAATTAAAAAAAAAAAAAAAACCTGACCTAATTTATCTGCTATTCCTTTTTTACTGCATATTTGATCATTTTCATTGATGGCCTGGGACAAAAGTGACTCATTTAAGGCTCCCAATGCTGGGACGACATCATAATCCCTTGGCAGCTCATGCTTTGTCTTTACACAAGCAGACATGTGAACAGTAATTACCAGAGCTGCAATTCTTAGTTCTGGATTTAACATGGATATATACTAATAAATACATGATTCATTTCTATCATGCAATAGGTTAAAAATTTTTTGTAATAAAGGATTTTTAATTCAATGAGAACTAAAATGTATCATGAGAAAAATAATAGCTATTTTGTCACAAGCTTTAAAACTGCCTGCTAAGATATCAGTAATTCATTGTTAAGCTTCCATAGAGCAGAAGGATGAAGCTTCTAACCACAGTAGTCTTGCTGATAAAGCTGCAATAGCTGTTTCAAGTTCAGATTTTAATACAAGAATAAACTTCTGGCAAAGGCAACAAGAGCAAAAATAACAAACGGGACTACATCAGCTAGAAAGCTGATGCTCAGCAAAGGAAATCATCAATAAAATGCAAAGACAACCTATGGAATGGGAGAAAGTATTTGCAAACTACATATCTAATAAGGGGCCAATATTCAGGCTATAAAAGGAACTTCTACAAGTCAACAGCAAAAGTGAAATAAGGCAAAAATAAACAAAACACTAAGTAACAAGTTTTAAAAATGGGCAAAAGGCCCAGATAGACATTTTTCTAAAGAAATCATATAAAAGTCATGGAAAAGATTATTGATTATTATCAATAATCATCAGGGAAATGCAAATCAAAACCACACTGAGACACCAGTTCACATCTATCAGAATGGCTCTTACACAAAAAGGTAGAGATAATATATGCTGATGAGTATTACAGAATAAGGAACCCTATATAGCACCAGTGGTAATGTAAACTGGTATAGCCACAATGCAAAACACTATGGAGATTTCTCAAAAAAATAAAAATACATCTACCATATGTCCAGCTATTCCATTTCTGAGTGTATATCTGTAGACAAAAAACTCATTTTCCCCAAAAGACATCCATACTGGCATGTTTCTTGCAGCGCTATTCACAAGAGCCGAGGTATGGAAAGAAACCTAAGTGTCTGTCAATAGATGAAAGTATCAAGAAAATGCACATGCACACACACACACACACACACACACACAGGGGTACTATTCAAATGTCTTAAAACAGAAGGAAATCCTATAATTTGCAATAAATAATGGATGAAACTAAAAGGCACTTCGGGCTTCCTAGATGTCTCAGTGGGTAAAGAATCTGCCTGCAATGCAGGAGACTTGGGAGATGCATGTTCAATCACTAGGCAGGGTGATCCCCTGGAGGAGGGCATGGCAACCCACTCCAGAATTCTTGGCTTGGGACTCCCATGGATGGAAGAGTCTGGTGGACTTCACAGTCCATAGCTTTGCAAAAATCAGACATGACTGAAGCGACTGAGCATACATGCATGACAGAGCATTATATTAAGTGAAGTAAGCCAGGCAGAGAGACACAAATACTGTGCGATATTTCTTTCATGTGGAATCTAAGAAAAAATTAGTTAAACTCATAGGAAAAGTGTGTCTAAAAGTGTTTGCCAGGGCCTGTATTTGGGGGAAATAGGGCAAGGGTGAAAAGGGGTATGTGCTTTCAGTTACAGGGTGATAGTCTAATGTTTAACACGGTAACTACAGTAGACAACGCTGTATTATACAACTGAAGTTTTCTAAGAGAGTAGAAATTAAATGCTCTCATCAAAAAAAAATATGTGAGGTATTAATTAATAGGGAAATTATTTCACAATGCATATGCATATCAAATCATCACACTTTACATCTTACAATTGTGTCAATTAGATAGCAATAAATTTGAACAAACATTTTGTTCCTTTTCAAAAAATATGCTTCACAAAAGAAAATAGACTAATGGATTATAAAAGGGACTAAAAGAAATTTGGTTAAACAATGGGACTTGCTTAACCAAATCATTCCTGTACCACAGTGCCAATTTGCTTGGTTAGTATTGTGCCATCAACAAGTCCATATGAATAAAAGAGGGATTTCTAAGGAGACTAGACTTTTAATAAGCCTAATGGAAGAAGATAACATGATTCAAAACATATTAAAGTGATAATCAGGCTGTTGTCAATGTAGTCACCAGGAGTTCTCCCTGACAAAGACTACCAGCAATCCGGTAGCAGTTGGATTTCACAGAACTAATGCTTGTAACAGGCAAGAGATTCTGTCTAAAAACCAACATGCAGGCAGTGGTACAGACTCCCCTTTTTTTTTTTCTTTGTTGTTGTTGTTTAGTTGCTCAGTTGTGTCCAACTCTTTATGACTCCATGGACTGTATCCTGCCAGGTTCTTCTGTCTATGGGATTTTCCAGACAAGAATACTGGAGTGGGGTGCCTTTTCCAACAGTGTAGTGGGATGCCCTTTTCTTCTCCAGGGGATCTTCCTGACCCAGAGATCGAAACCCTCTCTCCACTCTTCTGCATTTCAGGCAGATTCTTTACTGCTGAGCTGCTAGAGAAGCCATAGACTCCCTTAGTACATGTAATTTTGACTTTGGGAATACCAGAGCACATTGACTAGGACAGCAGAAATCAGATTATCTGTACTGTTATTTGAGCATTATGCCAGTGTTGTAAAGTTCTATAAACCTCAGTTCTCAGAACAAGTGGAAATAATAAATCAAACAAATAACCCACTAACTGAGATTCTGCAACTTACTACATGCACTAAGATGGCCCAGAGCTTTAGCATTAGCCTTGGTCAAAATTAGAATGATACCTGTAAGCAAGCACAGAATTTCACCCTTCAAATTTGTCTGGCAGGCCTATGAACTTGGGTCTGAGTCTATGTCTTATGCCTGATTCAACCTCTTACAATGGCATTCACTGCCTACGGTGACCTCTCTCTTCCCCAGAAGCCCTGAAACATAACGCCATCTTGTAAAGATGTGGAGGAGGAGGTTGTTTGCCACATTTGCCAGGAGAACCCATCCATCTGAAAGTGTCCCACTGTCAGTGTTCAGAAGTCGAAAAGGTTGACTGTCATTGTGTTGAAAGAGAGCTTTACAAATGCTTCTGGTCACCCATGCAATCAGTATCTTAGTGAAAAATAAGACAAACAAGCCAAACCCAACAATCCATCCTTTCCTGGTGAAGCCAGCACCACAACAGAACTGAACTATGGGTCCTTTGAGTGATTTAAAACTTAAAAATTTTGGAGTAATTGATGGTGACAGTGAACTCAACTGAAGAAAAGATATTCATGCAAACACTGCTATTCTCATAGTCAGTCTTACTCATAGTAAGGTTATTTCAGTTTCTTTAAGAGTCACATTTTTCAGGGAAACAAAAACGTGGTATTGTTATTTTACTTTTTGTTTTTTCTCTACACCCCCAGTACTTGTTCTCACAGTCTTATTTCTGATTAGCTCTAATTTGTAAAATCCCATATACAGAGGAGCCTGGTGGGCTACAGTCCATAGGGTCGAAAAGAGTAGGGCATGACTGAGGGACTGAGCACAGCATGTGCTCCCAGTATAGCTAGTATCCGGACTTGTAAATCCAATAATCTGATTAACGACAGAGTGAAAAAGAACTATCTTCATCAGTAAAATTTTATAAAAACAGAGTAAAAGTAATTAGTGCACATCCTCAAGCTCCAAATTTGACACAAAAATGTCTTAACTGTTTCATTGGAAGGATAATACAGAAAAGAAAAACATTGAATTAAAAGACAGAGATCTGGCATTTACAGATAAAGACTGTAAAAGACAGGGCTCTTGTCTCTCAGAAAGTTAGACACCTGTTATTCATGAAGATATAGCTGACTATGGGCTTCCTTGGTGGCTCAGCTGTTAAAGAGACTGCCTGCAATGCAGGAGACCCGGGTTCAATCCCTGGGTCAGGAGGATACCCTAGAGAAGGAAATGGAAATCCATTTTAGTATCCTTCCTGGGAAATCCCATGGACAGAGGAGTCCAATGTGCCACAGTCCATGGGGTCCCAAAAGTGGGACACAACTTAGTGACTAAAGCTACCTACATAGTTGACTATTATAATAATACAACTATTGATCTGGATCTGATGCAAAAAAAAAGGGGGGGCCTCATAAAGATGCTTGTCTTCATAGCCATATATATTAAGCACTGAAAATTCAATCTGTACCTTTCAATGGATGCTACGTAATGGAACTTTGATACTAGTCGTGATGATAGATGATGATAGTCATGGATATCTTTGAATTTAACATTTGGGGAAATTATATATATATATATATATATTTGGAAAGATAGAACTATTTCTAAGGACCTAAACTGTCATACTGGAGAAAGCAAAGGCAACCCATTCCAATACTCTTGCCTGGAAATATCCCATGGACAGAGGAGCCTAGTAGGCCGCAGTCCATGGGGTCGCTAAGAGTCAGACACTACTGGACTGAGTATCTTCACTTTCACTTTTCATTTTCATGCACTGAAGTAGGAAATGGCAACCCACTCCAGTGTTCTTGCCTGGATAATCCAAGGGATGGGGGAGCCTGGTGGGCTGCCGTCTATGCAGTCGCACAGAGTCAGACATGACTGAAGTGACTTAGCTGCAGCAGCAAACTGTCAATTACATGTGATGGTACTATGTGATTGACCAAAACTCAGGAAAATTGTATTGACCTTGCAAGGAAAATTCATAATTAATAATTTACATTACCAGTCTTCACAGTTTAGGTATCCCTTGGACTTGAATTGGATAAGACTACACAGTTCAGTTCAGTTCAGTCTCTCAGTCATGTCCGACTCTTTTCAACCCCATGAATTGCAGCACGCCAGGCTTCCCTGTCCATCACCAACTCCTGGAGTCCACTCAAACCCATGTCAATCGAGTCAGGATGCCATCCAGCCATCTCATTTTCTGTCATCCCCTTCTCCTCCTGTCCCCTATCCTTCCCAGCATTAGGGTCTTTTCCAATGAGTCAGCTCTTCACATGAGGTGGCCAAAGTTTTTGAGTTTCAGCTTCAACATCAGTCCTTTCAATGGACACCCAGGACTGATCTCCCTTAGGATGGACTGATTGGATCTCCTTGCAGTCCAAGGGACTCTCAAGAGTCTTCTCCAACACCACAGTTCAAAAGCATCAATTCTTAGGCGATCAGCTTTCTTCAGTGTCCAACTCTCACATCTATACATGACTATTGGAAAAACCATAGCCTTGACTAGATGGGCCTTTGATGACAAAATAATGTCTCTGCTTTTAAGTATGCTATCTAGGTTAGTCATAACTTTCCTCCCAAGGAGTAAGCATCATTTAATTTTATGGCTGGAGTCACCATCTGCAGTGATTTTGGACCCAAAACCATAAAGTCTCTCACAGTTTCCGTTGTTTGCCCATCTATTTGCCATGAAGTGATGGGACCAGATGCCATGATCTAAGTTTTCTGAATGTTGAGTTTTAAGCCAACTTTTTAATTGTCCTCTTTCACTTTCATCAAGAAGTTCTATATTCTTCACTTTCTACCATCACTGTGGTGTCATCTGCACATCTGAGGTTATTAGTATTTCTCCTGGCAATCTTGATTCCCCCTTGAGTTTCATCCAGTCCAGCATTTTTCATGATATACACTGTGTATAAGTTAAATAAGCAGGGTGACAATATACAGCTTTGACGTACTCATTTCCTGATTTGGTACCTGTCTGTTCTTCCATGTCCAGTTCTAACTGTTGCTTCTTGAACTACATACAGATTTCTCAAGAGGCTGGTAAGTGGTCTGGTATTCCATCTCTTTAAGAATTTTCCATAGTTTGTTGTGTTTCACATGGTCAAAAGCTTTGGTGTAGTCAATAAAGCAGAGGAATATGTTTTTCTTGAACTCTCTTGTGTTTTTGGTGATCCAATGGATGTTGGCAATTTGATCTCTGGTTCCTCTGCCTTTTCTAAAGCCAACTTGAACATCTGGAAGTTCATGGTTCACGTACTGTTGAAGCTTGGCTTGGAGAATTTTGAGCATTACTTTGCTAGCATGTGAGATGAGTGCAATTGTATGGTAGTTTGAGCATTCTCTGGCATTGCTTTTCATTGTGATTTTAATGAAAAGTCACCTTTTCCAGTCTTGCTGCCACTGCTGAGTTTTCCGAATTTGCTGGCATATTGAGTGCAGCACATTCACAGAATCATCTTTTAGGATTTGAAATAGCTCAACTGGAATTCTATCACCTCCACTTGCTTTGTTGGTAGTGATGCTTCCTAAGGCCCACTTGACTTCGCATTCCAGGATGTCTGGTTCTAGGTGAGTGATCACACCATTGTGATTATCTGGGTCGTGAAGATATTTTTGTACAGTTCTTATGTGTATTCTTGCCACCTCTTCTTAATATCTTCTGCTTCTGTTAGGTCCATACCATTTCTGGTACTTTAATGTGCCCATCTTTGCATGAAATGTTCCCTTGGTATTTCTAATTTTCTTGAAGAGATGTCTATTCTTTCCCATTCTATTGTTGTCCTCTAATTCTTTGCATTGATCACTGAGGAAGGCTTTCTTATCTTTCCTTGCTATTCTTTGGAACTCTGCATTCAAATGGGTATTTTCTCCTTTGCCTTTTACTTCTCTTCATTTCACAGCTATTTGTAAGGCCTCCTCAGACAACCATTTGCCTTTCTTCTTCTTGGGGATGGTCTTGATCACTGCCTCCTGTACATTGTCACAAACCTCCATCCATAGTTCTTTAGGCACTCTGTCTATCAGATCTAATCCCTTGAATCTATTTGCCACTTACACTGTATAATCATAAGGGATTTGATTTAGGTCATACCAGAATGGTTTTCCCTTCAATTTAAGTCTGAAATTGGTAATTAGGTGCTCATGATCTGAGCCACAGTCAGCTTCCAGTCTCGTTTTTGCTGACTGAATAGAGCCTCTCCATCTTTGGCTGCAAAGAATATAATCAATCTGATTTTGGTATTGACCATCTGCTGATACCCATGTACAGAGTTTTCTCTTGTGTTGTTGTAGGAGAGTGTTTGCTATGATCAGTGCATTCTCTTGGCCAAACTCTATTAGCTTTTGCCCTGCTTCATTCTGTACTCCAAGGCCAAATTTGCCTGTTACTCCAGGTATTTCTTCACTTCCTTCTTTTGCATTCCAGTCCCCTATAATGAAAAGGATATTATTATTATTATTATTATTATTATTATTATTATTATTATTATTTGGTGTTAGTTCCAGAAGGTCTTGTAGGTCTTCATAGAATCTTTCAACTTCAGCTTCTTCAGCATTACTTTGCTGGGCATAGACTTGGATTACTGTGATACTGTGTGGTTTGCCTTGGAAACAAACAGAGATCATTCTGTTGTTTTTGAGATTGTATCCAAGTACAGCATTTCAGGCTGTTTTGTTGACTATGAGGGCTACTTCATTTCCTCTAAGGTATTCTTGCCCACTGTAGTAGATATAATGGTTGCCTGAGTTAAATTTGCCCATTCCAGTCCATTTTAGTTCACTGATTCCTAAAATTTCAATGTTGACTCTTTACATCTCCTATTTGATCACTTCCAATTTGCCTTGATTCATGGACCTAACATTCCAGATCTTATGCAATATTGTTCTTTACAGCCTTGGACTTCACTTCCATCACCAGTCACATCCACAGCTGGGTGTGGTTTTTGCTTTGGCTCCATCTCTTCATTCTTTCTGGAGTTATTTCTCCATCAATTATCTGTAGCATATTGGGCACCTACCAACCTCAGGAGTTCATCTTTCAGTGTCCTATCTTTTGCCTTTTCATACTGTTCATGGGGTTCTCAAGGCAAGAGTACTGAAGTGGTTTGTCCTTCCCTTCTCCAGTGGACCACATTTTGTCAGAACACCCCACCATACCCCATCTGTCTTGGGTAGCCCTACACAGCATGGCTCATAGTTTCAATGAGTTAGACAAGGCTGTGGTCCATGTGACCAGATTGGTTAGTTTTCTGTGATTGTGGTTTTCATTCTGTCTGCCATCTGATGGAGAAGGTTAAGAAGCATATGAAAATTTCTGGATGGCAGAGACTGACTGAGGGGGAGACTGGGTCTTGTTCTGATGGGTGGGGCCATGCTCAGGAGCTCTTTAATCTAATTTTCTGTTAATGGGTGGGGTTGAGTCCCCTCCCATAGGCCAAACTATGATGGGGTTAATGAAGATATTGGTGGCCTCCTTCAAAAGGTCCCATTCACACCCTGCTACACTCGGGGTGTAGCAACCCTGCAACAGGCCATCGCCAACCCACGCCGCTGCCAGAGAGTCCTGGACACTCACGGGCAAGTCTGGGTCAGTCTCTTGTGGGCTCACTGCTCCTTTCTCCTGGGTCCTGGTGTGCAGAAGCTTTTATTTGTTCCCTCCAAGCATCTGTTTTCCATTCCTGTGTCAGTTCTGGCAGCCCTATGGCGGGGTTTATAATGACCTCCTCCAAGAGGGCTTATGCCATACCTAGGTCTGCTGCTCCCAGAGCTCCCGCCCCTGAAGCAGGCCACTGCTCACCCACACCCCACAGGAGACACTCAGACACAGTTCTGTCTCAGTCTCTGTGGGACTCTGGGTTCTGGTGCGCCCAGGGTTTGGTTTGAGCCCTCTGAGCATCTCTGGCGGGTATGGGGTTTGATTCTAAACATGGTTTTGCCCCTCCTACCATCTTGCTGGGGCTTCTCCTTTGCTCTTGGATATACTTACATATACCTAGAGAATGAAAGAAAGTCCGACAACAACAACAAAAAGTTATAAACTATTGCTACCTGCAGGAATATGAACAGCCTCAAGAAACTTACACTGAGAGAACTAAATTTTAAAAGAAGACATATTGTGTATAAAAAGTTTGAAAATAGTCATGATTATCAATGACAGAAAAATAACAGGGATTTCCTTGAGGGGTGAGAGTAGCAATCGGCAAGAAAAGGGCCTGAGGGAACTTTCTGGGAGATGTTAATATACTTTAATAGCGGTGTGGGTTACAGGACTGCATGTAAACTGTCAAAGCTTGGCAAAGAAGAATTTAATGTTTGAGATGGGCATTGTGGATAAATTTCATGATGAAGAATAAGTTGTAAGTAAATATTTAAATGCTAGTAAATCAGGCCTTCTCTGGCGGCTCAGCAGTAAAGAATATGCATGCAATACAAGAGCTGTGGGAGATGCAGGTTTGATCCCTGGGTCAGGAAGATCTCCTGGAAGAGGGCATGGCAACCCACCCCAGTATTCATGCCTGGAAAATCCCATGGACAAACGATCCTGGAGGGCTACAGTCCATGGGGTCACAAAGAATTAGATAGGACTGAAGCAACTTAGCATGCACACATACATGCCAGTAAATTATTAAATTCTAGTGGCAATTCATGTTAAAGTATTTAGACAGAAACATATTAATATCTGCAATTACTTTTAAATACAAAATGAAAAAAAAGAATTAGATAGATTATCACCTGGATGGACTGAATAAGGGGATGGATATGGTAAACTTAGAATCTATGTTGTGGGTATTCAAATGTAAAATCTTTCAAAGTTGCTGAATGTTTTCTTTTCGTGTATTTGTACTAGATGCTAGCTTTTTATTTCTTTCTTCCCTCTCTCTTTTAAACTTTTTATTCTGTAGAGAGGAACCTGGTGGGCTAAAAGTCCATGAGGTAGCAAAAGACTCCGGTTAGACTTGGTGACTACACAACAGCAATAGCCAATTAAGAAACTATGGTATTCAGCCATACGCATGAAAGGATATATTCTCCCCCGAACTCCATTCCATCCAGCCTGCCACATAACACTGGGCAGACTTCCTTTTGCTATACAGTAGGTAGGTCCTCGTTGGTTATCCACTTTAAATACAGCACTGTGTACATTTCCATCCCAAACTTCCTAGCTATTCCTTCCCCCCCAATAAATTATTGGGGGAAAATAAAGAATAGAATGAACAAACAACTGGAGGTGCAACAATTTTGCTAAACTATCTCTAGTAATTTTAGCTTGAAATTAAACATGGTGTTTTTTTTAGTCAAGGTTAAGCTGTTATTTTTACTTACAGAGGTAACTGCATCGTTCACCTCACTCCATCTTCTCTTTTCTGTGATGCAGTGAGAAACAGATAGACCCTTCCTGTACTTATTACTATTTTTTTTTTTTTTAGTGCTATTGAACCCTATCAAACCCCTTCCCCCTCTCCTGAGAGTGGCAAATACAATCTCCCAAAGGAAAACTAATCTCTGGGAAGAGAAGGGGAAAGTCTCTAGTAGACAGTCCTCTGACAAAGAGTTTTATCACCCTTTGAGCTCTGCGAAGGAAAATTGTTACAGCTCTACAAAGATTTTCTAGATTTTCAGTCATCTTTTAACTTAGAAAGTTTGTCCTTTAGCTGAGATTTCAGTTTGCTTTTTTTTTTAAAAAAAAAAAACCCTAACTGTGCAGAAACATGAAAATATTCTTTTCTGCAGTTCTATTGACACTGAAGTGTCTGTATTCTTTATCAATTTTCTGTACCATATTAATATTACTTTGCCCAGAGATGTGCGATCGCAGTCTCCTTGTAATAATTTTCCCTCTTTCAATAAATACTTGTATAGAAACCAATAAACTAATAACTTTGCCCTGGCCTTGTTCCCTATGTTAGTTATATTTCAAAAGCTTTTAAATTTTGCCTTTTCCAACATTAAGAATACAACATTGGTTAACATTTCTGTGATGGATTTGGGTACCCATAAGGTTTAGAGAGCCTTATTTTATTCATGCATTTTGTCTTACACATTGTAATGTTGTAAAACAGGGATATTAAGGTAATTAATGTATACACAAAACCAGATAGTTATGAACTGGTGCATTGTGGAATCAATGTCATTTTAGGATGCAGAGTTTATTGCAATATTTCTTCAGCTTCTATTCTCATTAGTGAAATGTTAAGGGCTTCCATAACTCTAGTAAATAATAGCTATAAATTTTTCTTCTGCTCCATTTTATATATTTAATGGAAGTTGAGCAGAGACTATTTTACTGTCTTTTTCAGTTACTGATTCTCAGAAAGAAACTGTTTTTTATTCTAATATTCCAATCTGATGTCTGTAATACTGTATTCTAATATATTTGCTTTAGTAAAATTTTTCTAGATATCATTATATGTAAATATTTCATGATCCCAGGGATTCTGAATCAAAAGTTATATGTATCAGTCCTAAATGAGCCATCATCATAGAAATTTAAATTTTTCTTATTTTTTCCTTTTCTCAACGTATTAAATAGCCAGTTCACTGAGTGTGTATTTTTCTCCCTTGGGTCAGTATTTCAAGACAATAAACTGATAAAGTAATTGAAGGAAGTGCTAATGGCTAAAAAGGAATTGATAAATTGAACCTCTAAGAAAAAACAGCTGTCTTTTTTATATACTTATGCTTAATTTATACATTTAACTTTTGTATAGATATTTACATTTAACTTTTTTATAGATTTTTATACTTGCTTTCACCTACCATAGTTGGAAACAATTTAAATTGCTCTAAAAACAATGAACAGAAAGACTTAAGAGGAGAAAAGTGAAACTGAAAGAGTGCACTTTGGAAGACAGAATATCAGATTCATGTTTTGTTTCATTTCCCCAGGATTCTAGTTGCCCATCTGCCCTTATTATATAACATGTTAAGTTTTTAAAAATGGTGATCCTGAATATTTCTACCTTGTAGCCAGGAGACTTTAGTTCTAACTTGAAAAACAACTGATAGACTACAAAATCCTTTAAGCAAATAATTACATAAGTTTGGCAAAATCTCATTTATTGAAGAAAGCCTGACCCTAACTCATGCTATTCTATGAATCATTTCTGTATAATTTAGTATTAATATTTTATATTTTAAGGGTTATTATATTATTTCCATAATTTGTTACAATTTATGGAAATCAATTTAATGCTAAGTAACACAAAACAAAAATATTTCAGTTTTGAAAATTTTGTTGACAATTTCTGTAATGGATTTAAGATATTAACTTGACCAAATCAAACATTAAAATAGTCTATAGGTGTATAATATTACATAATATAAGAATTATTACTATTTATAATTCATAGTACATTTTTGCATATACAAATGCTTATGTCCCAAATGTATTCCAATTAAATAAGATTTCAGGATATAGAATAAATGGAAATTAGAGAGACCTTAACCAGCTCTTGGAGACTCACAATGTACCTCAAGATACTAATTCTCCAATAAATCTGTTGAAATTTGTTGACTTAATTTATTCCCAGTATTTCCAAATGTGTTTGACCCCAAGAATCTCTTAGGCATCCACCAATAAGTGTGTGTCTATCAGGGCTTCCCTGGTGGCTCAGATGGTAAAGAGTCTGCCTGCAGTATGGGAGACCCAGGTTCGATCCCAGGATCAGGAAGATCACCTGGCAAAAGAGACAACAACCCACTCCAGTATTCTTGCCTGGAAAATCGCATGGATGGAGGAGCCTGGCATTCTACAGTTCATGAGGTCGCAAAGAATTGGACACGACTGAGCGACTTCAGTTTCACTTTTCATCTGTGTGCATACATGCCATACATATATATGTGCTATGTGTGAGACCAATGGGCATCTCACTGTCTACCAGCACTTCTGTGTAAAAGCCTATAACACTCCCCTAATTCATTATATAAACCCCAAAGTCCTGTGAGTTATCACAGGCTGGCAGTGCTGTCAATCAGTGGAGGTCTTAGATGTTGACTGTGGTAAGCAATTCAATTAATAGTTCCCAGAATTTAGTAAAATATTGATAGTGAGAATCACTAGGATGTCTCATAAGCAAACAAGCAAACAAACAAGAAAAGTGGATTCTAAATCCCCACCCCCAGAGAGTCTTAATGAGTATCTCTACTATTTATAAGGGGGCTTCCCTAGTGGCTCATATGGTAACGAATCTGCCTGCAATGCGAGAGATCCAGGCTCAATCTCTGGATTGGGAAGATCCCTTGGAGGAGGGAATGGCTAGAATTTCTTTAGTTATTAGACCTTTCCCAATGATCAGTTAGGTTGGAGGGTCCCTAATATTCTTATAGAATACTAATGTTGTATAACTAAGATGTTTGGAAAGATGTACATTTTCCCTAGATGAGAATTCCCTGAGGTTGTGAAATATGTATTATTCATTTAATTATCTTAACACTTACATAATGCCAGGCACATGCAATTAAAATTTTACAAACTCTGAGCATAAATTATTTTACTGATTTGGAGAGTATTGAGATTGTTGAGAATCTCCCTTTTGCTAATCTGGAACACATTCAGATATGGACACCGGACATGGGAAGATGGGTCTTAGTCTGTGGCTAAACAGGCTAGTTAATACTTCACTGCTAAATGAAAAATAATTACACAAATAGTCACTCAAACGGTCAGCTGATTGCAGGACTCCTTTAAAAGGGCAAGGTATTATAGCACATGACAGAAAGCAAATCTAAACACCTGACGCCTGCAGGTTTGCACATGTCAAAGTGAGTAGAGTGAAAATGATGTCACTCAGTCATGTCCAACTCTTTGTGACCCCGTGGATTGTAGCCTGCCAGGATCCTCTATCCATGGGATTTTCCAGACAAGAATACTGGCGTGGGTTGCTATTTCCTTCTCCAGGAGATCTTCTCAACCCAGGGATTGAACCCAGGTCTCCTGTGTTGTAGGAAGATGCTTTACCATCTGAGCTACCAGGGAAGTCTCAAAGTGAATTTAAGAAGGGGTCAAGTAGAACAGATCCACTATCATTCCTTCTCCCAAATTCACCATATTAGTCACCTTTCTATGCCTAAGCAGAAGTGAATAAGGAGTGAAGCCAATGCTAATACCCAAAGGGAAGTGTCCTCTTGTGACAACATCAGCACAGATCAGACAAAAAGACTAGGTTCAGGAAAAAAAGAAAGTAAATTATAAAATCAAATTCAATTCTGGTGTTTTAGCTTCCACTCCAATATTTTTTTCCAAAAATAAATCTTGCATACAGGGTTATGCAATTGACAGTTTCAATTTCTGTATTTTCATTATGTAGTTTGTTTATTCAATCATTTTTATAAAACTTCTACTTTGAGTCAGACCGTGTATTGGGAGGGAAATGAAAGAATGACTATAAGTCATTGTAGCCCACAATGTAGAGTCAAAAAATAAACAACACAGCACACTACAGTAAATGCAATATTTGAGATACTTGTAGGTTGTTACCAAGAGAAGAGAGTAGGGGTACTTGGTCTGCAAGCACAGAGGAAGATTGATGAAGGGAGTGATGCCTCAGACCAACCTCAGATGATGAGTGGGAGACAATGAGTTTAAGGCAGGTGTGAAGGATTGGGCATTCCCAGCATGGAATAGAGAGGAGAAACAGAGAACAGAATAACCATGCTATGCATGGGAAATTCCTGATAATTTG
This sequence comes from Antilocapra americana, assembly GCA_007570785.1. Taxonomy (NCBI): domain Eukaryota; kingdom Metazoa; phylum Chordata; class Mammalia; order Artiodactyla; family Antilocapridae; genus Antilocapra; species Antilocapra americana. Next base: position 12,692,395 of record ML663010.1, read on the forward strand.
TTGTATCACTTTAATACTACATACATGGCAGGGGTTTAGAGCCATCAGACTAGAGGGCCAGGATGAGGTCAGATTACGAAGGGCTTTAATGTTTCAAGGTTAGAAGCTTGCAAGTTATCTTGTAGGTGACTGAGAGCCTGAATGAACTATAATGCTTTCAACTGCAAATAGAAGAGACACAGCTAAAAATAAACCCATTCAAAAAGGAAATGTATTGGCCCACATAACTTTGAAATCGTGTTGGATCTTTTAAAGCCTCATATTGTTATCATGTCAGATATAATAGCAAGAGCTGGAGCAGCATTTTAAGCTCATGAGTGAGGTGCTGCAGATAGAATATTTTTAAAAAGAAAAGCACCTGGATTCGTAACAATTGGAGCCATTATAGCAGCCTGGACTACTTATACATTAACTGCTCTATGAGAAAAAGGAATGAACACTTGTTCAGGTTAATCTGCCTTTTGTTGTAGCAACACAACCTGTATTTCACAAGTTTATAGATAATGCCACTCAGTTGTGTTTGCCTCTTTGACAAGACAAGTTAGCGTTGGTCCACACAAATATTTAGTTAATTAAATAAAACTGCTATGATAAGTTCAGAAGGAAATGAAATGTGTATGAAGTACCACTAAGAATTTTCTAAAAATTCAGGCTCAGTTTATTCTGTTTTTATTTACAACCCAAAGGTATCCTATTATGAATTTATCTTTTGTTCATCATATGATTTCTTTCAAATAGTTCTCTCCAACCTCTCCTAAACCAAAGTTAGTTGTCTCCACTGTGATAATTAACTCCATTTTCAGGTGATTTTCCCACTATCATAGAGTAGAGCCAAAAACACTGACAAAACTACAAAGATTTTGTCCAATAGGTGCCAGTTCCAGTAAAACCTCCAAATACATTTTTTGAAAAATTCACCTTTGCTCTTGTTTTACATGACTTTTATTTTCTCAAGTCAGTCTCTCCAATCAGGAAGCTTCCATAAGCCTCTTATCTTTATCCTTCAAGGGCAGACAGACTGAAAACCACAATCCCAGGAAACTAACCAATCTAACCACATGGACCATAGCCTTGTCTAACTCAATGAAACTATGACTAATTCAAATAAACTATGCTGTTTCGGGCCAACCAAGACAGACAGGTCATGGTGGGGTGTTCTGACAAAATGTGGTCCACTGCAGAAGAGAAGGACAAACCACTTCCATATTCTTGCCTTGAGAACCCCAAGAAGAGTATGAAAAAGCAAAAACATAGGACACTGAAAGATGAACTCCTCAGGATGGTAGGTGTCCAATATGCTACTGGAAAGAGTGGAGAAATAACCCCAGAAAGAATGAAGAGAGGAAGCCAAAGCAAAAACAACACCCAGTTGTGGATGTGACTGGTGATGGAAGTAAAGTCCAATGTTGTAAAGAACAGTATTGCACAGGAACCTGGAATGTTAGGTCCATGAATCAAGGTAAATTGGAAAAGGTCGAATAGGAGATGGCAAGAGTGAATAATGATATTTTAGAAATCAGTGAACTAAAATGGACTGGAATGGGTGAATTTAACTCAGATGACCATTGTATCTATGACGGTGGGCAAGAATACCTTAGAAGAAATGGAGTAGCCCTCATGTCAACAAAAGTGTACGAAATGCAGTATCTGGGTGCAATCTCAAAACTGACCAAATGACCTCTGTTCATTTCCAAAACAAACCACACAATATCACAGTAATCCAAGTCTATGCCCCAAACAATAATCCTGAAGAAGCTGAAGTTGACCGATTCTATGAAGACATACATGACATTCTAGAATTGCTGCTGCTGCTGCTGCTAAGTCGCTCCAGTCGTGTCTGACTCTGTGCGACCCTATAGACGGCAGCTCACCAGGCTCCGCCATCCTTGGGATTCTCCAGGCAAGAACACTGGAGTAGGTTGCCATTTCCTTCTCTGATACATGAAAGTGAAAAGTAAAAGTGAAGTCACTCAATCGTGTCCAACTCTTAGCGACCCCATGGACTGTAGCCTACGAGGCTCCTCCATCCATGGGATTTTCCAGGCAAGAGTACTGGAGTGGGTTGCCATTGCCTTCTCTGATTCTAGAACTAATGACTCCCCAAAATGTCCTTTTCATTATAGAGTACTGGAATGCAAAAGTGGGAAGTCAAGAAATACCTGAAGTAACAGGCAAATTTGGCCTTGGATAATAAAATATAGCAAGGCTAATGCTAACAGAGTTTTGCCAAACAAACACACTGGTCATAGCAAACACCCTTTTCCAACAATATGAGAGGAAAGTCTACATGAACATCACCAGGTGGTCAATACCAACATCAGCTTGAGCATATTCTTTGCAGCCAAAGATGGAAAAGCTCTGTGCAGTTAGCAAAAACAAGACCAAGAGCTGATTGTGTCTCAGATCATGAACTCTTTGTTGTCAAATTCAGACTTAAATTGGACAAAGTAGGGAAAACCACTAGGTAATTCAGGTATGACCTAAATCAAATCCCTTATGATTATACAGTGGAAGTGACAAATAGATTCAAGGGATTATCTGATAGACAGAATCCATGAAGGATTATGGACAGAATTTGTGATATTGTACAGGAGGCAGTGATCAAGACCATCTGCAAGAAAAAGAAATGCAAAAAGGCAAAATGGTTGTCTGATGAGGCCATACTGAGAAAAAAAGAGATGCAAAAGGCAAAGGAGAAAAGGAAAACTATACCCATTTGAATGCAGAGCTACAAAGTTTAGCAAGGAGAGATAAGAAAGCCTTCCACAGTAGTCCATGCAAAAAAATAGAGGAAAACAACAGAGTGGGAAAGACTAGAGATCTGTTCAACAAAATTAGAAATATTAAGGGAACATTTCATGCAAAGATGGGCACAATCAGTTCAGTTCAGTTCAGCTGCTCAGTCATGTCTGACTCTTCACAACCCCATGGACTGCAGACAGCAGGCCTTCCTGTCCATCACTAACACCCAGAGTTTATACAAACTCATGTCCATTGAATCTGTGATGCCATCCAACCATCTCATCCTCTGTCATCTCCTTCTCCTTCCACCTTCAATCTTTCCCAGCATCAGGGTCTTTTCAAATGAGTCAGCTCTTCTCATCAGGTGGCCAAAATATTGGAGGTTCAGCTTCAACATCAGTCCTTCCAATGAACACCCAAGACTGATCTCCTTTAGGATGGACTGGTTGGATCTCCTTGCAGTCCAAGGGACTCTGAAGAGTCTTCTCCAACATCACAATTCAAAAGCATCAATTCTTCAGTGTTCAGCTTTCTTTATAGTTCAACTCTCACATCCATACATGATTGCTGGAAAAACCATAGCTATGACTAGACGGGCCTTTGTTGCCAAAGAATGTCTTTGCTTTTTAATATGCTGTCTAGGTTGGTCATAACTTTCCTTCCAAGGAGTAAGCGTATTTTAATTTCATGGCTGCAGTTACCATTTGCAGTGATTTTGGAGCCCCCCAAAATAAAGTCAGCCACTGTTTCCACTGTTTCCCCATCTATGGGCACAATAAAGGACAGAAATGGTATGGCCCTAACAGAAGCAGAAGATATTAAGAAGAGGTGTCAAGAATACACAGAAGAACTGTACAAAAAAGATCTTCATAACCCAGATAACCAAGATGATGTGATCACTCACCTAGAGCCAGACATCCTGGAATGCAAAGTCAAGTGGGCCTTAGGAAGCATCACTATGAACAAAGTAAGTTCAGGTGATGGAAATCCAGTTAAGCCATTTCAAATCCTAAAAGTCGATGCTGTGAATGCGCTCCACTCAGTGTGCCAACAAATTTGGAAAACTCAGCAATGGCCACAGACTGAAAAAGGTCAGTTTTATTCTATTCCCAAAAAAAAGCAATGCCAAAGAATGTTCAAACAATCACACAATTGCACTCATCTCACATGCAAGCAAAGTAATGCTCAAAATTCTCCAAGCCAGGCTTCAATAGTACATGACCATGAACTTCAAGCTGTTCAAGCTGGTTTTAGAAAAGGCAGAGGAACCAGAGATCAAATTGCCAACATCCATTGGACCATTAGAAAAGCAAGAGCATTCCAGGAAAACATCTGCCTCTGCTTTATTGATTACATCAAAGCCTTTGACTGTGTGGATAACAACAAACTGTGGAAAATCCTTAAAGAGGTGGGAATACCTGACCACCTTATCTGCCTTCTGAGAAATCTATATGCAGGTCAAGTCAGGAAGCAACAGTTAGAACAGGACATGGAACAGTGAACTAGTTCCAAATAGGGAAAGGAGTACATCAAGGTTGTATATTGTCACCTTGCTTATTTACCTTATATGCAGAGTACATCATGCAAAACCCCAGGCTGGAGGAAGCACAAGCTGGAATCAAGATTGCTGGGAGAAATATCAATAAGCTCAGATACACAGATGATACGACTCTTACAGCAGAAAGTGAAGAGGAACTGAAGAGGACCTAAAGAGCCTCTTGATGAAGGTGAAAGAAGAGAGTGAAAAAGTTAGCTTAAAACTCAATGTTCAGAAAACTAAGATCATGGCATCTGGTCCCATCACTTCATTGCAAATAGATGAGGAAACAATGGAAACAGTGAGATATTTTATTTTAGGGGGCTCCAAAATCACTGCAGATGGTGATTGCAGCCATCAGTTTAAAAGAGGCTTGCTCCTAGGAAGAAAAGCTATGACCAATCTGATAGCATATTAAAAAACAGAGACATTACTTTGCCAAAAATGGTCCATCTAGTCAAAGCTGTGTTTTGTTTTGTTTTGTTTTTTTTCCAGTAGCTATGTATGGATATGAGAGTTGGACTATAAAGAAAGCTGATCACTGAAGAATTGATGCTTTTGAACTGTGGTGTTGTAGAAGACTCTTGAGAGTCCCTTGGACTATAAGGAGATCCAATCAGTCAATCCTAAAGGAGATCAGTCCTGAGTGTTCATTGGAAGGCCTGGTGTTGAAACTGAAACTCCATCTGAAATACTTTGGCCATCTGATTGGAAAAACTGACTGATTGGAAAAGACTCTGATCCTGGGAAAGACTGAAGGCAAAAGGAGAAGGGGATTATAGAGGATAAGATGGTTGGATGACATCACCACCATGAAGTTCATGAGTTCGAACAAGCTATGAAAGTCAGTGACAAACAGGGAAGCCTGGTGTGCTGCAGTCCATGGGAGTTGCAAAGAATAGGACATGACTGAGTGACTAAAGTGAACTGAACTGAGATTTTCTAAAGACAGCTCTAAAATTTGGACATGTCCCCTAAGCTCATAGGGTAAAGAATCTGCCTGCAATGAGGAGACCCTTATTCGACCCCTGAGTCCAGAAGATCCCCTGGAGAAGGTAATGGCTACCCACTCAAGTATTCTTGCCCAGAAAATTCCATGGAGAGAGGAGCCTGGCAGGCCATAGTCCATAATGGTTGCCAAGAGTCAGACTAAATTGAGGGACTAACACTTTATTTTTCCTGAGTAGTAAGCCGTTTCATATGCTTACTGCTTTTTTTTTTTTTAGATATTCAGTCAATTACTTGACAAATATGAAAACAAAATGTGGGATCCTAAGTTAGAACTAGCTGTTTTACCATGTCATTGAATATATATTCTATATATTTCAAGCACAATGAAAAGTAATTAAATTAAAAGTCAGACAGAACTGGGTTCTAAGAAAACACTTACCTGTTAATAATTGGTTCAGGATTCTTTTAGCCTCAAATTATAGAAAACTCAACTTAAAACGATAAAGGTGAGGAAATTTGCTTTTTCACACATAGTTTGGCATTAAACAATTATAGACTCTGTGCGACTTTTGGGTTTTCCTTCAGGCTGGCTACTCTCATAAGTGAACATGGCTGCCAGTATCAGCAAGAACAGATTCCCTCCTAACAGTCAGTGGAGAGAGATAGCTGTTTACTTAACCATAGGATAAAAATGCCTCTCTTCAGTCAGACTGGGCCTACTATGTGCCTACTTGGGGACCAATAGAATCATCAGGGAACAACATTTGTCAGTTGCTTTAAGCCAAGGCTTCTGAGATATCATTGCTAAGACAGATGGAGTACCATAATTGGCTTAGACTAATAAAGATTAAGTCTGAAAACAGAGTCAACGAAACCCAAGTCAAAAAGACTGTTTGGAGAAGAGGTGAGTGACTTAACACATTAGAGTTGCATGCAGTCACCGGTGTTTAAATGTCTCATCTTTGTCTACAAGGCTGCATTTTATAATATTTTAGCCATTAGGGCCTTAGAGCAGAAAAACAGTACTACCTAAAAATGTTTCAGTAAGTCACTGTTTGTTCAACTACCCTTCCCTCAAGTAGACTATTCTTCAAGATGAACCTCTCTCTCCCCTCCTGCTGCCGACAAACTCGTCTCTAAAATGTCCTCAGTCACAATGCATTTGGAGAAACAGCCTCATAGTAGAAGACTTGTCTTGTTTTATAGAGGACATAGGTTGTGAATATACATAAGCAGTCATGTGAATAAAAGGACATAAAAGAGCAGGACACTCTTACCCATAACCGACACTATCATTTCTGGGCACTATAGTAGTGCCACTTGAAGTAAAAGTCCAATAAAATGTTATTAAATAAGAGTCTTTTGGACCAAATGAACAAGCCTAGAATTTAGTCTCTAGTCAGAAATAAATTTAAAATATGATCATTCCCAGTTGCCCCAAGTTTGTTAACATGTGACATAAAAATTTGGCCTTCCAAGTAATTCCTACTCATGTGCTAAAAGTTTCTAAAATCAACTATTTCTGTTTTACTAGTATTTTAAGGTTATATGCTACATTATCCTACTATGTCTTAGGCTCATTTTTAAAGATCTAATGTAGGTTGTTCATTTTCACTTTGCATAAAACTTTAAAATTTGCAGATAATTATATTGTACACCAGTAACTCATATAATATTGTACATCAACTATAAAAATAAATAAATATATAAAGATTTTATTAATGATTCTAATAGACAACTTAAAAGCTAAGGTCATTATTTTCTTCTTTCATCACAAAATTTCCTTCTTATTCAGTTATGAGTATATTCTTCTTAAAAGATATTTTATTTAGCTAACTTTAAGCAATCCAATACTAAAATAATCTCAAAAATTACAATAATTTCATAATAATTTAGTATTCTTATAAGCATCTATATGTTGTTTTAATATTTTAAATGAATATTAAGGTTGTTATAAATAAACATATCTGTATATCAACCAAAAAGTCAAGCCCTTTATTTGGTTTTGTGTTTTTTAACTATATGTTTTCAATGAAAGTATGGATTTCATTGACATGTTTTTCAAAAGTTTTGGCCAATTTATTGTACCTATTGTATGCTATCAATGGTTACATACAGACTGCTGGTCAACATAGAAATCGCTACATGGTATGTCATAGTAAGTTGCATCATTTGTGTCCTATTGAAAATGACCCAATTTAATGCAATGGTGTGGCAATGGTAATTGAAGTCCCTTAGCTCCAAGAGCCTGCATTATGTTGGAAAATGAAAAAGAGCAAAGTTTAGGTAGACCTTTTCAATTAGTCCATAAACTATGATGTTGAAGGAACCCACTGCTTGGCTTTGCATTCCTGAAACACTTTGGGATCCAAGAATCTTCCTACTGTTTGAGTTGGCAAGAGACCAGGCTTGGATCTATCAGAATTTCTAGTCAGATTGCTCAGGACATATTGCACAGGGCAGGCTGCAACCTCTGGGGAGTAATTATTCTCTAAATTCTTAGCAAAACAGAGTTAGGAGGCTGACGAGCAGACCTCACACTTAGCTAAACTGTATTGGCAATGCTGTCCAGAGAATAGGCAATGCCTCAAGAAAAATTCAAAGATGAAATAAGAGGGAATGTAACTGAGCTTAGCTTACTAATAGTTGAGGCTATTTTGTAATGGCCTGTGTCAGTAAACTGTTGGAAATTCACTTTGAAGCGATTTTTTTCCAGCTTTGTTAAGTAATCCCCCTTCTAGCAAGTTAGAGAAAAAAAAAACTCTTTAGGAAATCACATTGGGGTATTTTAATACTCTCATAAGCAATTTTTAACTGTTTCCTCCATCATGACATCCTGGAAACATAAGCAACTAGTCTTAAGTGAAATGTCATTATTACAGCAATATCTTACCTATCCAGAGATCACATGTCCATAATATATTGTCAAAAACTGGAAGAAAACAAGAATCTTCTGAATCACTTCACATATATATATATATGTATATAATACATTTATGTTTACAAAAATGTTCTTATACTACCATTCTAATACCATTAAACATTTAATCCATATACCATCAGTACTCATGTTCAGACTCCACCACAGCTCTGAATCTATGCTTTAAAAGCACGTGTTTTGGAGAGAACATGATGGCAGAGGAGTAGGTGGACATGGAGTACATCTCTCTCCACACAGACATTAGGAGTACACCTTCAGACACAGAAGTGCATGCAGAACACCAGCTGAGAACAGACGGGAGTACCTGACCAGAGGAAAAGAATATATAGACCCATGCAAAACTCAGTAGGATAAAGAAACTAGGGGAAAAACAGGAGTGTTAGTAGGGCTGGACCTGCCGTCAGTGGGTGGGGGTACTGAAGCAGGGGTCTCATCCCCACATAGGGCCAATTGTCTGAGTCAGAGGAGAAACATGTAAGTCTGAGACTGAAACAGCTGATGTGGCAGCCTAAATGGAATGAGAATCAGACAGTCCTTGCCGCAGCCTTACATACCCCAGACAGGGATGCCAATCCTCTGGAAGGCACAAGAGCTGGGAGCAGGAGTTTAGGGATTGTGGAGTAATCCCTGGGTAAGGCCTGCTGTTGACTGGGGAGAGACAGACGAAGGGATGTGAGGGAGGAGATTGTGGTGGGAAATGCCTATGGAGGAAAGCTGGGCAGCCGTAGAAGCAAGGCGATACTGCTGAGTCACACTTAGGGGGTGGAGCCCTCACCATAGCCTCTGTCTCCCCACACGTCAGCACTGGCAGCTGAACAATAGTGAGGCTGGCCCATCAAAGGCCTGACATACTGAACTATAGAATAGGACCCCACCCAGGAAGCTCCCTTAAGGGACTGATGTGCTGATCTACAGAGTAGAATCCCACTTAGGGGGCCCCTCTCTGTGCCTGACATGCTGAACAACAGAGAAGGTCCCCAGGCAAAGAAGCCCTTTAAGTGCCTGAACGGGCAGAGGTAAGGAGAAAGACTGGCCAATGAGGCCTGCTGATCGCCAGCTACAAGAGGCTAAAAAAAAAGACTCTGACAGGGCCATAACTCCTGCAGTGGAGGCAGTCCATGTGCCTGCACACTCAGAGCCACCGCGATCCCCGCAAGCCAAGCAGCTGTGCCACCTTCACACTCAACTCTCACTGGGGCAGAGCTGCCACAGGCAAAAGCCTTGTGTCTCTGCACACAGGGTTGCTTCAGTAGTGTCCGATTCTTTGCAACCTTGTAGACTGTGGCCTGCCAGGCTTCTCTGTCGGGGAGGGAGATTCCCCAGGCAAGAGGACTGGAGTGTATTGGCCAATACTGGTTGCCATACCCTTCTAGAGCACTATTATTTCCTGCTGCCCTATCTACCAACTCTCCTGGGTACCTGGTGCTGCCAGAACCCCTGCAACCCAAGCAGCTGCACCACATCCACACCTAGCCCTCTCGGAGGCAAACTGAAGTTCTCCAGGGCAGCCTCAGGAGCAAACCCCAGTGGATGACCCACCTGCAGAAGTGGAAATTGACCACCATTGAAACCCAGGGGCAGTGTGACTGAAGAAGAAGACCCAAAACCCTTCCACCAGCTGTACAAGCTGCAGATTAAATCCACGCAATCAAGTAGGCAGACTCTGTGTCTATGGAATATCTAAAAGGTTATTGAGAGCTCCCACAGAAGAAAACACACTAGTTCTGATAGTTGTGGACATTGGAGGCAAGAACACAGAGGTGTAGGACCAGATTAGAATCTGAGCTGTCCTGCAGCAGGTCCAGAGGTCAGCACAGTGTTAGGGGGCATCCTAGGGAGGTGAGGTGGACTGGGACTCCCAGCGAGGGAAAGGACTCTGACAGCAGTGACTCGAGAAAAACATTTATTATTCTTATGTTTTGACTTGCTCTGTAGATTCTCTAGGATTTTTTTCATTTTTTCTCATTTTTGACCCCATCTGTTGTAGGTGTGATTTTATTCACACTATGAAATCTAATTAAGCTTTTTTTTTTTCTTTTTTTCCTCAGTCACGTTTTTTATTGTTGTTAAAAATCTCTGCCTCTATACTGTAGGGGTTTTGCAGTTCTGGGGAGTTTTCCTTTTATTTTTTTCCCCTCTTTTTTAATTTTAATTTTTTAAACATATTATGTTTCCTACATTTATTGTTTTGTTTGCCTTTCCTACTGTTCTTTTTGTCTTTCAGTTAGTCTTATATATATATATATATCTTCTTCACCTACCTCCATGTAACTTTGCACATCTATTCTTTCTTTTCTGGAATGCTCTTGCTTTTTGAATGATCCAGCAGATGCTGGCAATTTGATCTCTGGTTCCTCTGCCTTTTCTTAAACCAGCTTGAACATCTGGAAGTTCATGGTTTATGTATTGCTGAAGCCTGGCTTGGAGAATTTTGAGCATTACTTTACTAGCATGTGAGATGAGTGCAATTGTGTGGTAGTCTGAGCATTCTTTGTCATTGCCTTTCTTTGGGATTGGAATGAAAACTGACCTTTTCCAGTCCTGTAGCCATTGCTGAGTTTTCCAAATTTGCTGGCATATTGAGTGCAACACTTTCACAGAGTCATTTCAGGATTTGAAATAGCTCTACTGGAATTCCGTCACCTCCACTAGCTTTGTTTGTAGTGATGCTTTCTAAGGCCTACTTGACTTCACATTCCAGGATGCCTGGCTCTAGGTGAGTGATCACATCATCATAATTCTCTAGGTTGTGAAGATCTTTTTGTACAGTTCTTCTGTGTATTCTTGCCACCTCTTCTTAATATCTTCTGCTTATGTTAGGTCCATACCATTTCTGTCCTTTATTGAGCCCATCTTTGCATGAAATATTCCCTTGGTATCTCTAATTTTCATAAAGAGATCTCTAGTCTTTCCCATTCTGTTGTTTTCCTCTATTTCTTTGCATTGATCCCTGAGGAAGGCTTTCTTATCTCTCCTTGCTATTCTTTGGAACTCTGCATTCAAATGGGAATATCTTTCCTTTTCTCCTTTGCTTCTCTTCTTTTTTTTTTAAATTTTATTTTTATTTATTTAATTTTTAAATTTTCTTTACATTATCGTGTTGATTTTGCCATACATTGACATGGATCTGCCATGGGTATACATGTGTTCCCCTTCCAGAACCCCCCTCCCTGCTTCTCTTCTTTTCCCAGCTATTTTTAAGGCCTCTGAAGACAGCCATTTTGCTTTTTTGCATTTCTTTTCTTTAGGTCAGTATGGAACAATTAGTCTTGAATATTCCTTTTCATTCCCCACAAATATGTATTGATCATATACCAGAATTTCAACAACATCATTGAAAAAACAAGATCATTAGTACTTCCAGAATGTTCATTCCAGCAGAGAGACACTGAGTGAAAATAAACAGCAAATTAAAAATATAATAAACTGGGACACTGTATAATATGTTAGGAAGTGATGAGTATTATGCATAGAAAGGAAAGTTTTGTAGAGTATCAAGGATCGGTCTAAGATGAATGTGGTTTGCAGTATTAAACAGGGGTCAGGTTTGGCGTAAATAAGACAGGACTTGAGAGAAAGCTTGAAAGAGGTGAAAAAACTAGCAAAATAGATATGGTTATAAGAAAAGAGCTGAGCAAATTTTCTAAGGGAGGAACAAGTCTGAATAAAAAGGCAGAGTTCAAAGACTATAATGGAATGAGGCAGGAAAAGGACTAGGTTATGAGGGCAAAGCAAAGTGTATATGAACAAATGAGATATTAGGAGAAATAAAAGTAATCAGGACTTTCTACACTCCTGGAAGAACTTTGGCTTTTACTATAATTGAAATGAGAAACCTTAAACCTTACTGAAATTACAGGCTTCGGAACAGAACTGATACAGTCTGACTTTGCTATTGGAAGGATCACTCTTGCTACCATATTGAGAACAAACGTAAGGATCAGGGAGAAAAAACTGCACCAGTTAGGAGACTATTGCAATAATCCCAGCACAAAAAAGTTGAGAAGGCAGGATAGAGTGGTAGGTAGTATATTTTCCCCTGCTTCTTTCCCTGACTTGCTATTTAGGTTCAGTAAGGATCACCTACCTCCACAATCACAGTTACCATCTTTTACTTTGGAGATGGAAAAGTCTATCATGTACTGGGGAAATGAGTCACCTTCTGTAAGTAACATACTAACTGAATATCTACTAATAGAGCATTGGTCTGTGCTGTGTTTATGTGAGAATGGAATAAAATTGCTATGTAAACAGTTATTTCTAAAACACACATGCTCTAATTCTAGGAATCAAAGATGCCATTAGAGGAATTACAAAGTGAATTCAACAGGTATTGCCAGAGCATGAACCAGGAGACAATCCCATGCTTAAACCGATGCTCAATCACTCAGTCATGTCTGACTCAGCAGCCCTGTGGACTGTAGTCCATCAGCTTCCTCTGTACATGGGACTGGCGTGGGTTGCCACTTTCTCCTCCAGGGGATCTTCCCGACCCAGGGCTCAAACTCCTGTGTCCTGCGTCTTCTCCCTTGCAGGTGAATTCTTTACTGTTGAGTCATCAGGGAAGCCCGGAACCTATGAGGAATGCAAATAAAAAGTAAATACAAAAAATTAAACAAAAATACATGACTTTTTAGGTCTTGAATGAATTAGTGATAGATCAGAAAAAAATGGTAGATAAATAGGCTTCATTCCCTTCTCCAGGGTATCTTCCTGACCCAGAGTTCAAACCTGGGTCTCCTGCATTGCAGGCAGATTCTTTACCATCTGAGCCACTAGGGAAACCCCCTTTCCTAGCAAAGAATGCTCTCTCTGGTGGAGCCTCGTAGGTTTTCCCTTTTCCTTCTGTCACACCCTCCAACCCTCATGTTCATTTTGGAGAAAAATATTGTTTGCTGATTGAGAAGTTTAAAAAAAATATGATCTGGCCAAGAGCTTTGCAGTCAAATGCCAGTGCCTTTTGTAGGGGGCTGAGTTAAATTAAAATCATTAAGATCTGTTGCTGGAAATAGATAAATCATAAACAAATGTTATTAATGCTTAAGATATAATAGGAAAAAATATATATGTATATATTTATTTATATATATGTCTATGTATGCAGTTTATTGTTCACCATTCATAAAAATTTACATGATAACAATAACTCTACACATGGACATCACCAGATGGTCAATACTGAAATCTGATTATATTCTTTGCAGCCAAACATGGAGACATTCTATACACTCAGCAGAAACAAGACCGGGAGCTGACTGTGACTCAGATCCTGAACTCCTTATTGCCAAATTCAGACTTAATTGAAGAAAGTAGAGTAGTAAACCACTAGGTCATTCAGGTGTGACCTGAATCAAATCCCTTACGATTATACAGTAGAAGTGACAAATAGATTCAAGTGTTAGATCTGATAGTGACTGAAGAAAAATGGAGAGAAGTTTGTAACGTTGTACACGAGGTGGTGACCAAAACAATCTGAAAGAAAAAGAAATGCAAAAAGGCAAAATTGTTGTCAGAGGAGGCCTTTCAAATAGCTGAGAAATGAAGAGAAGTTAAAGGCAAAGGAGAGAGGGAAAGATATATCCATCTGAATGCAGAGCTCTAAAGAATAACATAGTTCCAAAGAAAGCCTTCCAAGTAAGCAATGCAAAGAAATAGAGGAAAACAATATAATGGGAAAATCTAGAGATCTCTTTAAGAAAATTAGAAATACCAAGAGAACATTTCATGCAAAGATGGGCTCAATAAAAGATTAAAGGCAGGAGGAGAAGGTGATGACACAGGATGAGATGGTTGGAAGTCATCACCGACTCATTGGACATGAGTTTCAGCAAACTGCAGGAAATGTGAAGGATAGGGAAACCTGGCTTGCTGCAGTCTATGAGGTCACAAAGAGTCGGACATGACTGAGCAGCTGAACACAACAGTTTACTAATCTATTTAATGTGCATGCCCACTCTCAGTTCTCTATTCCTTGTCCTTAATTCCAGAGGCAGAATAGGGTGTACATTACCCCACTTATTCTTTGCCTCTTCATTCTTTTTCTCCTTTATCTTCCTCATCCTTTCTCACTTTTCCTGCTTCTTTTTCTCTGTTGCCTTTCTCTTCTACCTTATCTATCATCACCATCATTTCTTATTACGTATCCATTTATTTATATTTAGTGACTGGTAATACATTAAATATAAAAATGAAAGGATGCGCATATGTTAATCTGGCTTAAAAAATGATGCACAAAGAAGAAATCAATAGCAATGATGATATAAACTCTCTGAAAATCAACCGTATACTTCAAAGGAGAATATGTTTCAAAACCCTTTGTAGGAGCTGCAGCCACAGCAGTTACATCCCTACATGCTCACTCCTCTTTGTAGACAGTCCCCACTGCTAGATGGTTTCCCTTCCTTTACATTTTTCAGTGTAACATGCATGGGATAGCTGGTGGTATGTGCATAGTCAGATGGATAGATAGATAATAAATAGAGTTGGTGTCTAAATTATTTTGTGGGTAAGTCTCAGGTGGTCTTGGTTCTTCAGTAAGCTCTTCTAGTCTTCGAAATAAGTATATGAAGGGGCTCCATATGCCCATTAGTGTACTAAGTAAGGGTAATGTGGCAGGAAAGGAATTAGACATGATTCCTCAAGAAATATATGTTCTGATTGTAAAGAGGATAAACTTCTAATAAATGTCATAGGGAAATGAAATGAGCAGCAAGTGTAGTGTATTAGGTCATGCTTTCCCACACAGAGGTTGAATAATATTCAAAGGACTATGTAAACTCCCTTAACCATGAGAGGTATCTTTAAAATGTTTAATTATCTCCTTACATCATTGACTCCATGGTGATAATGACTCTCCAAGAATGATTACCCTGTGATTAGGTATGACTATATTACTTAATCTGATTCTCATATAAACTCTGACACTGATATTTAGAGATAGTTTGACCAGAGTCACACAGCAAAAAATTGGTGGAACTGATACTAGGTCAGCTCCAATTGTTTCTGGATCATGGATGAATGAACTTTAATTATCATGAACATCAGATATATACGAATGACATTCCATAGCATGTACAGTTAATTGGCTGTGATGCCCAATTTATATTTTCAGGCTAATTTATAATTCTTATGATGGTCAAGGTCATTTTTGTACAAATTTGGAAATTGGTAAGGCAAGTGGCAGAACTCACTGCAGTATGAGACGTCTCGTCGTTTCGGTCCAGTTCTGTTTTTAAAGCTATATTGCATGAGAAAAGTAGAAGATGACTGGGAATCTCACTATTTTTTCTTCATTTCTAATGCCTATTCTCTTTCTAAACTATTAAGTCACACAAATATTCTAATTTTCCTCTCTGTACATTCAGGAAATTCAATTAAGATTTTTGTCTGTGGGCCTACCTCCAGGAAATTATTGTACATAGGTGATCAAAAGCCTAAGCTGCTTCCATTTTGCTAAACTCATATAATTCACCTTTCTCCATTTTAAGACAATGAATCTTTTACTAAGTAAGAGATTCAACTTGAAGTCCCATGCATAAAGCCACTAAGGGAGCCTATTTGAGTCATAGTAGTCCAATGATTTGAATAACGAACTGAATCGTTCAGTGAAACATACTTTGCAATAATCATCACTAATCACCAAAATGATACAATGGCCTACTGATTTCTTAATAATTCTATCACTGTTTGTCACAACAAAATTCTAGAATAACCCTTGTCTATTTTAAGGAATATACTGAAATTGAGATTTGAGTGAGTCTTGGCAGTACTTCAAGCAAAGAAATTGTTCATTGATTTGGACAGGTTGGTTGAAACCCTGTTTCACATGAACCATGATCCCACCTTGTTAGTTTTCAGTTTCAGAAATATATAGAAGAAAATCTAGGAAAGGCATATCTGTTTCAAAGAGAAAAAAAAAAACCCTGAAATAGTATAAATTTGAGGTGAATGGTGGCAGGCACACAAACTAAATGGTCATCTGTATGCATGGGCCACCCACTCACATCTTGAAAGTACAGTTAATTCTTCAGTAAAAGTTACAACCTCAGTCTATCAGGTTAAAGTACAAAGCAGTTTTCAAAGTTTTTGTCTGTTATAATCTGAATTTTGTAAACTTAATCCTTTGTTTGAAGTACTTGGCCATTCCATTTAATAAAAATTTTTATTAAAAAATTCTACAAAACATAAGTAGAATTAATTTAGGGCTAAGGTCTTTTGCAACTATATTAAATTTTTGCCTCTAAAATTACTGTTGTGGTTATTAAACAGACATTTCCAGTAAATGTTTCACTAATGAGAAAGGAGAATTTTTCCCATTTTTAAGCAATCCCTTTATGTCATTAACAAGCACTATGGAGTGCCCATGAGAAGTCTCTCCTTTAAGAGCAGAGAGGAGTATGATACTGTCTCCCTCTTACTGGTGGAAAAATTGTTCATTAAATGTTCTGTTGTTAATTTTTCCATTGTATCTTCAATCCACCTTTTCCTCCAATGAAAGTTAAAGACTTTAAAAAGATAACCTGGAAATAGCTGTAGAGATTGTAATGGGAAAAATCATAGACTCTTCATTTTAAGTGGGATATTTTAAAGAAGCCTGAACTATTTACCTGAAAAAAAAAATTTGAAGAAAACTATTTATCCTTAAGATTCCTACTTTGATGATTCTGTTAAATATGCTGATAATTAGTTTTGTGATGATGTTACAGAAACTCTATAATTTTATTTTTCTAACTCTAACAGAGATCAGAAAACTCTGGCACACACACCAAATATGACCCATCTTCTGTTTTTGTGAATAAAATTTTATTAAAACATCCATGTCTAGTCCCTTAAATATTGCCTACAAGAGCTTTTACACTACAATGGCAGAGTAATTGCATCAGAGACGAAAGCATAAAATATTTAATATCTGGCCCTTTACAGAAAAAATATTTACTATCTCTTTATCTATAATATGGAATTTTAGTTATCATTGCTGAAAAAAAATATACCTTGGGCTTCCCTGGTGGTCCAGTGGTTAAGAATCCACCTTATAGCACAATCCACATCCAATACTTTGGCCACCTGATGTGAAGAACTGACTCATTGGAAACGACCCTGGTCCTGGGAAAGATTCAAAGCGGGAAGAGAAGGGGATGACAGAGGATGAGATAGTTGAATGGCATCACTGACTCAATGGACATGAGTTTGAGTAAGCTCCGGGAGTTGGTGATGGACAGGGAGGCCTGGTATGCTGCAGACCATGGCGCTGCAAAGAGTCGGACATGACTGAGCAACTGAACTAGACTTACAATGCGAGGGACACTGGTTTGACCCTTGATCAGGGGAGATCCCACATGCCACGAAGCAACCAAGGTCCTGCGCTGTAACTACTGAGCCTATACTCTGGAGCCCGTGAGCTGCAACCACTGAACCCTCTGGCCACAACTACTGGGTCCATGCTCCACAACAGGAGAAGCCACTGAAGTGAGAAACCCACACTCCACAATTAGAGAATCACCACAGCCAGAGAAAGCCTGAGCACAGCAACAAAGACCCAGCAGAGCCAAGAGAAGACAAAAACTCTCTAAAACGTAGCCATTTAAAGCAATATCTTATACAGATTTCTTTATATCAGGAATCGGAAAATGGCTCATCTGGGTGGTTCTGGTTCAAGATCTATCTCGAGGTTGCAGTCAAGGGCTGTGGGCATCCGAAGGCTGGATTGTGGCTGAAGGATCTGCTTCCATGTCAATTCACTCACATGGATGGCAAATGAAATGTTTTTTGTTGACAAGAGACCTCGGATTCTCCACAGGGTTCATGACATGGAAGCTGGTTTTCCTCAGAGCAAGGGGTGCAAGAGAAGGCAAGGTAGAAACTAGCATTTTAAAAACCACATACCCACAGAAAGTCCACAGTATCATTTCTGTGATATCCTATTGGCTGCCAGTAAGTCCTAATTGAATTTACAGAGTACACAAGGGTGTGAACACCAAGAGACAAGAAACATGGGGAGAAATCTTGGAAGCTCTCTAGAACACGTGAGGGCAGCTGACCCTAGAATCAGACCTGGGCAATCAGAAGCTCCTGACCCCGAGCTTGTCTTTAGAATGTACGTCCTACCCATTGTTACTGAACTAGGAGCCATTTCAAGGACACGAACTTGAGACAGGTGTTATTGAGACCATCTGGACTGAATACAGGGCTGAATCCTATAAGGCCTCTCTATGAACTCTTAAGATGCTGGTGGGCAAGTGTGGACACCTATTTTTCTAGCCACCTAATACAAGCCTCCTGTGTAACTTCCCTTACTTATTACAAGTGCCATCTACTCATCTAGAGTTATCCATCTCTTTCTTTGGTCTCTCTTTGCCCTTTCTTTTTTGGGGTCAGTTTTGAATTTCACCTGATAAAACCCCAGGTTTGCAAAACTACATGAAGGCAATCCATTAGAAGTGGGAAAGGGGATTAAGATTTTTATGCTCATCTTAACAATTTAGATGATATTCACTTAAGATAAGGGCTGTGTAAATGAAATGACTGAGGAAAACATATACACCAAGAGAAAAGTTTAGGATGATTCTTTGAGAATGCCAAGATTTTTAATTGGACATAAGTCAGCACACTAGAGAGAAAAGGAGAGACAGGCAGATAAGAAAAGGATAAGATGAGAGATGTATCTTGACTCTTGGAAAAAGGAATGGATCAAAGAATCAGAAAAATAATGCTAAAGTCTGCACTGAGATTGTGAAGACGGAAACAAATCATTGACTTTAGGAATTATAAAAAATATAGATGACTTTGGAAAGAGCCTTTCCACAGTAACAGTGAAAGCAGAAGTCAGAAGTAAGGATTAAGGCAATATAAAAATTAAGAGGGAAAGAAACTAGAAATAAATTTTATTTGAAGAATGCCAGTAATAAAAAGAATGAAAAATAGGGCAGCATTTGAAGTGGGCAAGTGAGAAAAAAATAATGTTCTTTTCTGATTAGATTTGAGAGTCAAGAGATAAAAACTAATACTTAATATGAAGAAAAAATTTAAAGAAGCAAAGTGAATAATACCTTATCATTTAAATGGTACATTATATCATGAGTTTAGGTATTTGTATAGGTACAGGCATAGTTTGGCAGAGAAAGCAAAGAGAGGTGGAATGGTTTTAAAAAGGGACATTTTTCCTTCTATGGAGATATGCACAATAAAGCTTCAATCAGTTCTGTATAACTGATATTGATGTTTTCTATTCTGAACAAAAGAGGTCAGCCAGGGAGCCAGAAGAGAGAGGAGATGCCTTGGAACAGCAGCTTTGATTAATTTAATAGAGATATTGCAAGGAATGAACAAAGGATTATGAAACTCCTAGAAGAAAACCAAGGGGGAAACTTCATGACATTGTTCTAGGCAAAGATTTCTTTGTGACACCAAAAGCACAAGCTACAGAAGCAAAAACAGACGTGTGGAACTGCATCAAACTAAAAAGTTTCCTCACAGCAAAGGAAACAATCAACAGAGTGAAAATGCAACCTTTACAATGGGAGAGATATTAGCAGAGTATGTATCAAATAAAGGATTAATACTCAAAATATGTAGGGAATTCCTTATAACTAAATAGTAAAAGAGTGATTTAAAAATCAGCAAAAAAAAAAACTTGAGTAGATATTTCTCTAACAAAAAAGTACATACAAATGGCCAATGGGTGTACTGAAAAAATGCTCAACATCCCTGCTTTCATAGTACTCCTGAAAACTGAGATAAAACCTCTCTAAAAGTCTATGAAGTAATGTTCTTTGTGATGATGAAATCAAAAACATCCACAGAAATTTAGTAATAAATCACACGTGGGTTAGGGAAATGAGTGCCTGGGAAAGAAGCGGGGCTGATAGCTACTGAGTTTATATTGAAGATTATATAATTAATACATTCACTTTATTTTGTACATAAAGGGAGAAAATCACCATGGGTGACAAATATGGCAGATTAGAAAATACTAAATTAAGAAATACTAAGTAGGCTTTTTAATCAATTTGTAATGGTCTGGCATTTAGATATTCTTAGAAAACTTTTTGCATTTTAAGTCTTCATTTTTCAACTCATTCCTAATAACATTATTTGGTTGAAAACTTGACCATTGTCCTAATTTTAATATCTGAGATCACAAGAGAGCTGTGCTTCGTCTTCATTCAAATTTTCTAGACGTGAATTTCTTCCTCAAAATGTTGTTCCATGCATTTTGATACTAATGTGGTTTTATTTTACAAACAAGACATTCTTTGCAATTGATTCCCAGAAAGCATTCTTAATATGATTAATTTTACCTATCTTTTCCAAGCCTCCCCACTTGATTCAAATTGAGATCATGAAAAATAATACTAATAATAAGTAAATTTATATAGTTGATCCCACTGACTTGAACAACTTCAGAAACTCAGGTAAGTTCACATTCTCACCATTTATTTCTGTGTTTTATTTTCGGGTGCTCCTTACAAGGAGCTAGTCTATTAATAATATTACCACTTCCTTAAGGAAGGCTTCCACTTAAAAGTTGGTGGATGGATTCATTCTCATGGATGCCAATAACATCCATTAAAGATGGCTTTCTAACCTAGGATACACTCCCAGTCTCAATAAGCAACCACAACAACAAAAATTCAATGTGTCAAAATTTGAATAATTTATGCAAACTTGCAAATGAACCCACATATACTTTAATATGCCTCATTTCAAAAGTTGGAACTTAGGTTTTCTGAGGCCAAATTTGAATTGTGTGTGTTGCAAGGTCTGGTTCCCCACACAATGCTGAGCTTTTGCTCAGATGCTGGGAGGGTGTCAGCTAATCCAACCCAATACAGAACTACTCAGAGAGCGAGCATCAGGCTGAGTGCTCAGTCCTATAATATTACCCTTGCATCCACTTGTGACACTTGTGGCCCCAGTCACAAGGCCAGAAGCTGTGCTTCTAACAGCTGTTACCAGAGGTTCCCATGACCTCCTCCTTGGGTCTGATTAATTTGCTAGAGTGGCTCCCCAAACCCAGAGAAACATTGATATGCACTAGATCACCAGTTTGGTATAAAGGAATTTAACTCGAGAGGAGCCAGATAGAAGTGATGTGTAGAGCAAGGTAAAGAAGAGAGCTGGGTGCTCCTCTGCCCTCCCCATCTTTGTCTCTTGGCTCTCCCTCTCTGAAGAGAAGTCAGTGCATGTTATGACGACCCATTTGCAGCCCTGTGGAAAGGTTCATATCTGAAATTCAAGAGGGAGGTGGGAGTGGGGTTCTGGAAGGGGAACACATGTATGCCCATGGCGGATTCTGGTCAATGCATGGCAAAACCAACAAGATAATTAAAGAAAATAAATAAATAAATAAAATAAAATAAAATAAAGAAATTCATGTTGAAAAGAACCAACTTTCCAGTCATGTAACTGAGTTGATACGGAAATGGATTTCCCAGCCTTAAGCCTTCAGATGAGCTCAGCACCCCTGCCCCCAAACTTCCAGTCTTCCAGCTAAAGCCCCATACATCTCAGGACAGAGACAAGTCATCCCCATTGTGTCCACTCAAAATTTCTGATCTACAGACACCAAGTGGTAAGAAGTATTACTGTCATTTCGAACCACTAATTTGGGGGTAATTTTTAATACAACAAAAGATAGTAAAAATGCATACATATTTCTTTTAAGAACTATGTCATGAGGTTTATACTATGAATTTATGCCTTTTATTTTAACCCCACCAGTATTAAAATAAGGGAATAACTTTATTACACCTACCTTGAGGTTATTTTGCAATTTTTCATGTGCTTTTCTCCCAAAACCATTTACAGCAGGTCACCAAAGTGATCACACTCCAGAAGCAGTTTTGGGAAGAATATATGTGTCTGTTTCTTTTAGCAATAGAGGTAGGGATGATTCATGTTTTAACTACAGCACATAAATGTCTTAGAGCCTAGCTTTTGGAAAGTTATAGACCACAAATATGCAAATATATACATGCACTAGGCTTATGCAAACAATCCACAACATATTAAACAGATAATGACTTATAATTAATGAGTTAACAAGGCTGTGAATGAAAATCAAGACCAAGTCAAGATACCATCAAATCATTCTTATATACACATCCTCTCTGACCATCTGCATGAAACGTGCTCTCTCCTTAGGTTGCTGTATTAGAGCCTCAGTACCTACAATAATGGGCTTACCTGGTGGCTCAGAGGTAGAGAAGAACAACAACCTCCAATAAAACACATACAATATAATTTCAGTTCAGTGCAGCCACTCATCATGTCCAACTCTTTGCGACCCCATGAACCGCAGCATGCCAGGCCTCTCTGTTCATCACCAACTCCCAGAGTCCACCCAAACCCATGTCCATCGAGTCGGTGATGCCATCCAGCCATCTCATCCTCTGTTGTCCCCTTCTTCTCCTGCCCCCAATCCTTCCCAGCATTAGGGTCTTTTCCAATGAGTCAACTATTCTCATGAGGTGGCCAAAGTATTGGAGTTTCAGCTTCAGCATCAATTCTTCCAATGGACACCCAGGACTGATCTCCCATAGAATGGACTGGTTGGAACTCCTTGCAGTCCAAGGGACTCTCAAGAGTCTTCTCAAACACTACAGTTCAAAAGCATCAATTCTTCGGTGCTCAGCTTTCTTCACAGCCTAACTCTCACATCCATATATGACTACTGGAGGAATACTAAATTTTAGTGGTATTTGATAATGTAGTTAGTAGATTATTATTAATAAATTCTTAGCTATATGCAAAAATTAAAACCTATTAAATTCTCTTTGCAATTTGTCAGTTGAAAAACTATTTACATTTTTTAAAGACTTTGTTACAAATTCATAAGAATTTTGAGAGTCCACATGTACCAGGACTTGGAAATTTTGATTCCATAGAAAATAGACATTGTCACTGGTCTGGATAAGGAGAATACTCACAGTCTTGTCTTAAATTACTTTTATTTCTCTTTGTGATCCTAAGTACTATTGAATACTGAATACCTATTCTTCTCTTCAGTAAATACATATTTTACAGATAAGCCTCACAAATCCTTTGTAACTAGTCTCAGTTTAGCTTTAACCCATGGCATAACTACATGATCAATAGTTCAAGCTAAAAGACAACATTCTGCAGTATATAACACTGATGAACCTTGAAGATATTGTGCTTAATAAAATAAGCCAGTTCTAGAAAGACAAATGCCGCACGGCTGCACTTACATGACATCTATTAATAAAATATTACAATTCGTAGAATGAGCTAGTGGTAGTTGCCAGGGTCTGGCAGTAGAGGGAGACCTAGAGGAAACAAACGGCAGTACAGTTTCAGTTAAGCAAGATGAATAAGCTCTAGGCATCCGCTGTACAACATTGTACCTGTAGTCCACACTAATGTATTATACACTTAAAAATTTGTTAAGAGGGTCAGTCTTGTGTTGATTGTTCTTCCAATAATAAAAGTTAAAGGAAGAAAGCAATATTTCAAGCACAAAAATGAACAAAATAGGTCTTGGCATTTTACAACCTAACCGAACTACTTCTAGTCTGACCAAAGTGGAGTGTGGACTTCATGATGATGGTCCAGAGCCATCTTGACTGCATCACCTGGAAACTTAAAAGATCTGTGATTTTGTTTTCTTACATGTAAAAATGAAGATTATAATAGTACCTATGTCATATGTTATTTTATTAATGTATTTGCTTTTTGGGAGATTAAATGGGATATTTGGAAAAAATGCAGAGCACTGTCTGGCACATATAAAGTTTTAATCATTTGCTAATTGTTATTAGTGATATTGATGCTATTATTTTGGCATATATTTTTATGAGATGTGTTTTCTAAGTATGACCTTAAGATTCATATTGTAACAAAATGAAAATTTTCATCTTGGACTTTTTCCTAGGCTTCTCAGATTGAAAACATAAGTGGCTCAAAATACACAGCATGGAAATTTGGGGCCTTCTTTGTAACACATACAGTCAAGATGTTTACTGTAGCTGAAGGATTGATTGCTCCAATTTACCCTGATTGCTCCAGTCCCTTGAAAAATGGGACTGTCATTTCCAGTGCTCAACTCTATGGAGCAAAATAAACTGAAGAATCACAATACATAAAGTAAAAAGTTGAAGTTTAGTTAAACTGAAATGAAGGTTTATTAAGTTTAAACTGTGACTCTTTCACAATAGGTAAAATCTAGGCATTTCAGAACTTATTGTATCTGATGACGGCTCATATCAGCAGCTTAGTTTGCAATTGCATTCACATTTCTTTTAATCTCTCCTTTTATTCATTTCACAACATTTCATTTCAAATTTTGATCCTTGATGAGTTTCACTGTGTAATTCCTCTCGTAATATTTTTCATATACAATTTCCATACACCAAGTAATAGTATAGCACTTACACACATTTTTCATATCTCTTTGTGTCTTCTATGGTTATACAAGGAGGAATGATTGGTCAAAGAATGATATATTTTTGAAGGATTTTGATGCGCACTACTGAATTACTCGTCAGATACATTGCAGAATCCTTCGTGTTTAAAAAGTTAAAACAGTTCTTGGGAATATGGACAAAACATTAAAAACTACATTTACTTTCAATATGAACTCACCGAAATTTAGATATGGTCTCTCCAGGATTCTTACCCAGCTGCTAAGGAGCAGTTTTTATCAGAGATACCCATAGGTTAAAAAAACTGAAAATAACTTGAAAAATGTACTGATAAAGTGGCAATGAAATTATTATTTGCATCTTTTTAAATTCACAGAAAGAGAAAAAAATCTTAAAATCTATGTGAAACCACAAAAGACCCCAGATAGCCAGAGCATTCCTGAGAAAGTACAACAGAACCGAAGGCATCACACTTCCTAATTTTAAACTATATTAAAAGCTATAGTAATTTAAGGAGTATGGTACTTGCATAAGGAGAGTCACATAGACCAATGGAACAGAAAAGAGAGCCCAAAATTAAACCCCTACATATATATTCAACTAAAATTCTGCAAGTATATGGAAGTTCTTATGAAATAATTAAAGTGCAACTTATGATTGAAGGCAGTTTATAGTTTATTATTTATAATGACTTACTGATAACTACCCTTGGTTTCAAGATTACATCAACCTTGAAAGCTTCTGAACAGTAAAAAAGAACAACAAAATGGAAAGCAACCTAGAGAATGGGAGAGACATTTTTCAAACCATATATTGAATAAAGGATTAATATCCAAAATATATAGAGAATTCATAAATAAGCAAACAAAAACTCAAATAAATCTATTTAAAAAAAAAAAAAAGGTTGAAGAAGTAGATGGATGGATATGTTTTCCCAGGAAGACATACAACTGTCCAAAAGATACATGAAATGAGCCCCAATATTACTAATTCTCAGGTAAATGAAAATCAAAACTCCAATGTGATATCACCTCACACCTGTTAGAATGGCAATCATCAAGAAGACAAGAGATAACAAGCATTGGTGAAGATATGGAGGAAAAAAAAGACCTTATTCACTGTTGGTGGGAATGCAAATTGGTTCAAGGACAATGAAAAGCAATATGGAATTTCCTTTAAAAGGTAAAAGCAGATCATATTATTGTAGCATTATTCACAACAACCAAAACATGGAAATAATTTAATGTAAAGATGTGATATATATATACACAATGGAATATTTTAAAACCATGGCAAAGAAGGACATCTTGCCACTTGCAACAACATGAGTAGACCCTGAGGGGAAAATGACTAGGTGAAATAAGGCAGGGGAAGAAAACTACCATATGATCTCACTCATATGTAGAAACTAAAAAAAGAAAACCTAAATTCATAGGACTCATAGATAGAGGGAGCACATTAGTGGATGCCCGAGGTGGGAGGTCAAGGTAGAGGCTGGTGGAATGGGTGAGAGGTGGGAAGGTACAAACTTCCACTTATAAAATAAGTAAGTCCTGGGGATGTAATATACAGCATGGTAACCATGGTTAGTAGTACTGTATCAAATCTTTGAGTGTTAATAAGAGAGTAGATCTTAAAAGTTCACAGCACAAGAAAATCAGTTTGTAGCTATGGGATGATAAATGTTGACTAGACATTGTCTTGTCTATATGACTAGACATATATTTTGCAATATATACAAATATCAAATTGTTATGTTATGTACCTGAAATTAATATAATGTTATATGTCAGTTACATCTCAAAACCATGATAATGAGACTGGCACTTACTGAGTTCTTATGCTATGCCAGAAACTTCAATCATTTACTATTTCATCTTCTCAGTAACCCTGTGGGATATGTACTATTAATATCCCCATTTAAAGATTAATACATAAGCTCGAGGAATTTAAGCAACTTGTCAAAATTTTTATATCTAAATAGATATGGAGTCCAATTTCAAACCTAGGTAGTCTGGCTGTAACATCTGTGCCCTTAGGTGATAATTTATATGAATCAATTTACTAGATATCACTGTCATATTTGCCTGAGCAAATCTTCATTGACCTCCTTTGTGATTTCTTCTTTGTCAGTTAATCCCTTAGATGTCTGTATTTCTAGTCAGTGAACTCATTGGAACCCATGGCTTTCATTGCTGGATACAATTTTAGTAAATTCTGAGCCCATATCTTTATCCCAGATTTCACACATCGTCAGTACTTATAACTCTTAACAGAAATGTTTTCCCTGGATATTCCACTGGCACCTCAAACCCAACATATCAGAAACCAAATCCACCATCTTTTGTCCCATAAGGATTGTCTATTGTCTTCTAGTATCTCTTTCTTTAGAAAATAGTGGTAGCAAGAACATATTTGTCCAAAACAAAAACTGGGAATTACATTTGTCCTTTTCATTCTCTCTTACTGCCCTTTTCCATACTTTATAGCTGATCATGCTCTTTAGTTACTTTCACAATACTTCTTGTATTTGTCACCATTCATCCTACCTTAAGCTCATGCCTTTGAAAACTTGTATTGGTACAATAGCATCACTAGTTTTCTAGCCTCTAATCTTCACCCCTATATAGATACTCTAATCTAGATGGTTAGATAGCATCTCTGATTCAATGGACATGAGTTTGAGCATACTCTGGGAAACTGTGAGGTACAGGGATGCCTGGTGTGCTGCAGGCAATGGGGTCCCAAATTGTCAGATGTGACTTAACAACTGAACAACAACAAAATTAGGATCCTCTCCAATCCATCCACAATACTGCCAGCCAAATAATTGCTTTAAAAATTACAGTCATCTGAACAGTCTGCTTTAAATGTTTCTGTAACTCTGCATAACTTGCCAGAACAGTTTCAAACTCTGTAGGTTAGCACACTTGTCCCTCTTTTTTTTTTCATATATATATATATTTTTTATTGTTTTTACCATACAATGCCATGATATCACCATAGGTTTACATATGCTCCCCCTCCAGAACCCCCCTCCCTCCTCCCTCCCTCCTCCCAGCCCCCGGGAAATCTCGATGCACCAGCCCCGAGCATCACTCCTGGGCTGGCAATTGATTAGACATATGATAATTAACATGTTTCAATGCCATTCTCCCATATCATCCCACCCTTACCCTCATCCACAGAGTCCATGAGTCTATTCTATACATCTGCGTTCCTTTTGCTGTCTCGCATGTTGGGTTCTCGTTACCATCTTTCTAAGTTCCATATATATGTGTTAATATACTGTATTGTTGTTTTTGCTTCTGGCTTACTTCACTCTGGATAATGGGCTCCAGTTTCGTCCATCTGAGTAGAACTGCTTCAAATGAGTTTTTTTTTAATGCTGAGTAATATTCCATTGTGTATATGTACCACAGCTTTCTTATCCATTCATCAGTTGATGGGCATCTAGGTTGCTTCCATGTCCTGGCTATTGTAAACAATGCAGCGATGAACATTTGGGTACACGTGGCTCTTTCAATTCTGGTTTCCTCGGTATAAATTTATTTCTGCCATTCTGTCTTCTACCTCACTTATCATGTCTTCTATCTCTGTTATTCTACTGTTGGTTCCCTCCAGGGTGTTTTTGATCTCATTTATTGCATTATTTATTGTATTTTGACTCTTTTTCATTTCTTCTAAGTCCTTGTTAAAGCTTACCTGCATCTTCTCAATCCTTGCCTGCAGATTATTGAACTGCAACTCCAACTTATTTTCCAGGTTTTGGATCATTTTCACTATCATTATTCAGAATTCTTTGTCAGGTAGACATCCTATCTCTTCGTCTTTTGTTTGGTCTAGGGGGTATTTATCCTGTTCCTTTACTTGCTGGGTATTTCTCTGCCTTTTCATCTTGTTTATCTTGCTTTGTTGTCCCTTTATTGTGGGGGTTCCTCACTATGGGAGGGGTTGGATGTGTGGTTTGTCAAAGTTTCCTGGATGGGAAAGCTTGTGTGGTGTTCTGGTGGGTGGATCTGGGTTTCCTCACTGTTACTAGCAATGGAGTGTCCAGTAAAGAGTTTTGAGGTGTTGGTGGACTTGGTGTGACCTTGGGTAACCTGTGTATTGAAGCTCCAGGCAGTGTTCCTGCGTTGCTGGAGAATTTGCTTGGTATATCTTACTCTGGAGCTTGTTGGCCCTTGGGGGTTGGTTGGTTTCAGTTTTGGTATGGAGGAGTTTGATGAGTTCCTATCGATTAATTCACTCTTGGATTCAGGAGTTTTCTGGAATTCTCAGGATCTGGGTTTAGTCTCCTGTCTTCCAGTAGCCTCAGGGCTCTTTTATCTCTGCACTGACGGTGGCAGAACCTCTAGTTTAGTGATGAGAAGTTTCTTCACAGTGAGGGACACCCTGTCAGGTACACAGAGTTACATGGCATGGACCAGAAGGAGAAGAGAGGAATCAGATGGTGAGGGAGTGAAGTGGCCAGTGATTGCTCCCCTGTGTGCTCTCCACAGCCTGGATCCCTTGGAGATGTTCACAGAGTTATACCGAAATGAGAAGAGGGTGGAAGGAGACTTAATTGACCAGAGAGAGAAAAGAGAGAGTCAGATGGACAGAGACAAATCCAGCCAGTGGTCAGTTATTTCAGTGTTCTTCACAGCTTGTAACACTCAAGCAGAGTCCCAGAGTTGGGTAGAGAATATACAGGGGAAGGGGATGTTGAAGGTGTCTTGGTAGGAGAAGGAAAAAAAAAAAAAAAAGGAGAGACAAGAATGGGGAGAGAGCAGTCAAGCCAATGATCTCACTCCCAGGTAACAATGGGTACTGGAGCTTGGATCCTTAAAGGTACGAAGTTGATACCAAATACTAATAAGCAAAGATTAAAAATCTAGAGTAAATTCTGGATTCTCAAAAATACTACTACAAAAAAAAGAAAGAAAGAAAGATAAAGAAGAAAACAAATAAATAAATAAATAAATAAAAGTTCAATTAAAAATAAAAAAGGGGAAAAAGTGGAGATATAAAAGGTAAGATAAGAAATAGGATGGAGAATACAATAAGGGAGAAAGAGGAGACTTAAAAAAAGGAAAATAAAAAGAAAGAAAAGAAAGAAAAAAAGATAACAAAGTTATAGGGGACTTAAAAATTCTAAAAAAAAAAAAAGTATGAAAAAGTTTTAAAAATTTAAAAGATGTTCCTAGTACAGTTATAACTAAGGCTTTCTCTGGTGCTGATGCGTACAGCGAGGGATCAGTTCATTTTCAGATAATTCCTTGGTCCAGCTTGTACTTCTCATGGTCTATAGACTCCTTTCTATGCAGTCTGCGCCACCTGCAGGGATTTAATCTGCTACTCCTGTCAGTTCCAAAGCTGTTGCCTCTGCTAGCTTAAGCGTCTTCTGTTTGCTGGTCTTTTAAGTGTCTATTCAGCGCTTTGGGGTTTGCCCCGCTCCTGGTGAGTGCGCTTCCCCCACCCCCTCTGCTCAGGCTCTCTGTCGTCCCCCCGGCACAGTTTGGGAGTGCGGCTTCTCCCCTCCCCTGGCCCAGCCGCTCAGTTTTCTCGACATGCAGCTGCGCACGCCTTCTTAGGTGTGTAGAGTGCAGATCTGTCCAGAATCCCCAGAAATCTTGGTTAGCACCTAGCTCTGCTCGCAGTTTGGCCGTGGAAGTCTCCCCGGGGCTGGGTTATGCCCGCTGCTCTCGGGCGGGGGCTGCTCCGTTCCCTAAGTGCACGGCCCGCCCCTCCCTGAGCAGTCCGCTTTGCCTAGTGGGGGGGGTGGGGGCCCTGTCCGCAGCTCAGCTGTGCCTTGCAGCCAGAGACATACCTTGCAGGGCTTAATGATTAATCTGCTTTTACTCCCGGCTATCTTGCTCTCCAAGATTCATCACAGATCCGCCAGGGAGAATGCTCCCTGGTATTCGGAAACCTTTCTCCTCTTTTTTCCCTCTTTATTCCAGACTTCCCTTCTGGGATGGATCCCGGTCCCCAACTCTTTGTCTCTCCCTTTACTTTTTTTTTTTTTTCTTTTGTCCTACCTCCTCTCACCGGCAATGGGCCGCCCCTCCAGATGCCCGATGTCCTCTGCCGGCATTCAGATCCTGTTTTATAGAGTTTGCTCGGCCTTTAAAAGTTCTTTTGGTGTATTTACTGGGGAGAGAGTGGTCTCCCTGTCCTATTCCTCTGCCATCTTAGTTCCACCCCCCCACTTGTCCCTCTTAAGCCTCACCTCCAATCACACTTCTATTTGTGATATTTTCCATAATAAAGAGCACGAGGTTTATGGAGGAAGACGTGTGGTGTCATGCTGCCGTGATTTCACACAGGCCAGTTGCTGTGCCTGATAATGTACACTTGTGAGCGAAATTTAAATTTGAAAATTCAAGTAATTTAACATTTCTCTAGGAATGTAAGCTTGATCCATGAATAAAAGTCTGATTCAGGTGTTCTTCCTATTTCCTTCCACAGTATGTTCCTCAGCCTTCCATCGTGAAAGCATCATTCGTCATTTCACTGTATTTTTATATGATCTTTCTTTGTTGTTGCTTAGCTGCTAAGTCCATAAGATTTCTACTGGAACGAGTTACTGATCTTTGTGATAGACTATAAATGGTAGACTATATAGACTATAACAGACTATAAATAGACTATAAATCCTATAAACTGATGGCTGATACCGTGTATTTAAGCTGGTTCCTCAGATGCCTAACATGATGCCCACCATCAAGTAGGTACACAGAGTGTAATTACTTGTTAAAGTAAAATTATTGTTGATTTCTAGAGATTGGAAAGGCTTCAGGTGCTCTGAAAATAACTGCTTTACCTCTATCCTGACTGGATAATAAAGGCGATAAAAGAATATTTCATCTGATTTCTGTCCTAGAAATTACAAGGCAGGTTTAACTGCAGCTTATGGGGAGGTTAGCAAAAACACTATTTCCTTGTCCTATATGAGCAATATTTGCATGCTTAAAAAAAAAAAAAAAAGGTTTCCTCTTTTTCTTTTGATATCTTGTTTTTGAAGATATCAGTGTTTGTTTAAATATTTTGATAACTTTTTCAGTCTGGAGAGATTCAGTGATTTCTTCAAGAAACCTTAGGTAGTATATGTGGAAATAAGTGTTAGTCGCTCAGTCATGCCCAACTCTTTGTGACCCCATGGACTACGGCCTACCAGGCTCCTGTGTCCATGGGATTTTCAAGGCAAGGTTACTGGAGTGGGTTGCCATTTCCTTCTCCAGGGGATCTTCCTGACCCAGGGATCGAACCCAGGTCTCCTGCATTGCAGGCAGATTCTTTACCGACTGAACTATAAGGGAAACCCACATGTTTAAATAGAAAATGTTAAATCAAGTGCAATGAAAAAGAGATAAACTACTCTGAAAATTACTTAAAATATAGTTGCCCAAATGCAGAATTATTCTTATGGAGAGTAACAGAGTGTTTCTATATTTATAGAAAACTTGCATAGAGTGTATATAAAGAAAAATCATCCAGTATTTATAAAATGTCCTGAGAAATTAACAAAGTGAATGTTCATTTAAAGTTCATTTAAACCTGACCCGATTGGCATATAAGGTCTCCTCTGTGAGTACGTTTGCATGCGTGTGTGCAGTTACAACTGTCTTCCTGAGTGAAGAGTTTAATGGTTCCACACATTGCTTGATGTTTTATATTTGACATTTTTGCTTTGGTAAATGTTCTGTGTGTAATTCCATGAGAGATATATAATGCAAAATGCCATGGAGAAGTCCAGATTTCAAGTTTCAACAGGTGTTACTGTCCAGTCATGGGCAAGTTACTTACCTTTGCTTTGCTTTTCTGATATAATAATAATAGCTATACCACAAGGTCACTTTGAGTATTTAGTGAGTTAAAATCCATGAGGAGTTTAGAAGTGTAATCTAACTTTTTTTTTCTTTGCAAGTGAATCAATTAATGCTAATTGTTGTTTAGACTCATCTTCATTGTTAATGTTTGCTGATCCTCCTCATTATAAGCAAGTCCACTAAATCAAGTGGTTATTTCTGATTAAAAAGAAAGCATATATGCATTATTACTGCCTTCATGCATAATAATTCTGCAAACAAATTAGTTACAACCTACAATTATGAAGCAAACTTGCTTTATAAATGTTGAGATGTTTATTTATATACAGCAAAAGAGTGGGGACAATATAGAGCAGAGATCTTAAAATTGGCTTTTTTGATCTAAGTCTTCTTTAGTGAAAATGCAAGCCACTCAGTCGAGCCTGACTCTTTGTGACCCCATACAGTCCATAGAATTCTCTAGGCCAGAATACTGGAGTGGGTAGCCTTTTCCTTCTCCAGGGGACCTTTCCAACCCAGGGATCCAGCCCAGGTCTCCCACATTGCAGGCAGATTCTTTACCAGCTGAGTCACAAGGGAAGCCCAAGAATACTGGAGTGGGTAACCTATCCCTTCTCCAGGGGATCTTCCAGACCCAGGAATCAACCTGGGGTTTCCTGAATTGCAGGCAGATTCTTTACCAACTGAACTATAGTTCCCTGGTGGTCCAGTGGTTAAGACTCTGCCTCCATGGCAGGGGCCATGTATTTGATCCCCTTCAGGGAACAAAGACCCCACATGCCATAAGGTGTGATGTAGGGGGAAAAAAAAGACAAGTCCTCTTTAGAAAAACATCAAAGATCACCCATGCCCTCCCTCTTCTCCACCCTCTCTCTCCTCCACCTCTACCCCTCTCTTTTTTCTCTCTCTCTCCCAGTCTCCTTGTCTCTCTGTGCCTGCCTGAGGGTCTTTGCGTAGCTTCCACACACAGCTGTGGTGCATGACAGATAAAAAGAGAGCTACATGCTCAAATGGAGAAGTTCTGTATTTAGCTGCTTTATTAATTGGCTCTACATGAGCTTTTATTCTGTGAAGTCTTTATTTTTATTTTTTCAGCTTTATTGAGCTATAATTGACAAATACAGTTAAATGTATTTAAAGTGTATAATGTGTTGATTAGACATATGTATAATTTCTGAAATGATTACCACAATCACATTAATTAATACATCCATCAACTCAAACAGTTACCATTTTATGTGTATGCAGCAAAAACCCTTAAAGTTTACTCTCTTAGATTTCAAGAACACAATCCAGTATTATTAACTCCAGTCACCACACTGATACTGTACATTAGATCCCCAGAGCTTATTCATCCTATAACTGAAGTCTTATACCCTTTGATCAGCCCCTGGTAACCATCACTCTACTCTCTGTTCTACTGGTTTCATTGACTAGTTTTAATGTCCATAAAAACTCTTTCATAAAATGCATCAGCCAACATTCTTAGTTTATTTTGCATGTTTTGCTTCCAAAACAGTACTATGTAAAACTTTAAAGATAACTTAGTTGATAAGATAAAACCTGTTTAAGCCCAGGAAATTGAACACCAACTAGTAAAAATGTATAAAGGCAAACACTTCACAGTTACACGTTGATGAACTTAAATAAATCCCTTCTGTTGATGAAGCTTAATTTTTAAGCTAGAATTCTACTTTCATTCTGCATCCTGTGTATCTTTTAATAAAATATTTCCTAATTATATATCATTAATTTCAATCTGAAAAAGAATACATGTATAAATGTATAACTGAATCAATTGTTGTACACTTGAAATTAACACAATATTGTAAATCACCTCTATTTCAATTTTTTAAAAAAATGTCTGCTGAGTCATAGAAGAGTTTGATCTTAGTAAGTCTTTTGATTTCACAAGGCTATTTGCTTTTATCATAATGCAAATTTCCAGTCTGATTTTTCTTCCTGCTCTCTTAATATATTAGAGATACACTATGAAGAAGCAGCTCATTAAGAAGTCCACACATTGGACTTCCTCTTAAGGTATATTGATATGAGGAATTATTGCTAGTCATATGTCAAAAAAAGAAAAGG
The DNA here is from genome assembly GCA_007570785.1 of Antilocapra americana. NCBI lineage: Eukaryota > Metazoa > Chordata > Mammalia > Artiodactyla > Antilocapridae > Antilocapra > Antilocapra americana. The sequence goes on from ML663010.1 coordinate 12,726,853, forward strand.
AAATCATTAGTCTCATTAGCTTTCAGTTAGCAGTGTTATTTAATCAGAATTTCCATTCTGTTTTGATCTTGCTGTTTTGCATAGAAATCTTGAAATCAGTATTAGCATTAAGAACTTGAAGCCAAATTGTTTTCTCTACAAGATGCCAAAAGAACCAATCAATAGAGTAAATGTAGATAAGGCATCATTCATGTTGACTGGATGTATACCATCTATTATATGGGACTCTGTTCCAAGGTGATTATAAATGTAGAAGTGGCCCATTGAAAAAATATTTCAACAGTAACTCCTTAGTTGGAGATTGAATTCATGCACACATGTGAAAATGTGGGTTTGGTTGAAAGAAACCAAATGGTACAACAGAAAACTAACAAACATCATCATCATCATCCAGGAAGTATTCACCAATTCCCTGATAGTTTAAAATTTATCAGATTTTGAGAAAGGGTAGAAAGAAAACTGTGGTCATCAACCCCTTGGGAATTTAAAACACGAATCACTTATCTATCATTTTTGAGGACATCTATGAGTTATTTGAAACAAAAAAACTCTATAATCACCAGTAAATAAGAGCAATAATATCAAAACCAAGGAAGGAGAGACAGTTCTATGGGGAAAATAATGGGGGATAGATAAGATTTTATGTGGAAAAAAAAACCTGACAGATTTTCAAGATTTCCCCAAACTTTACTTTTCTTATAATCAAAGGCTCAATTACTTGTAATTACAAGCACCAAGAGGCTTTCCAGGCAGCACTAGTGGTAAAGAACCGACGACCCAATGCAAGAGACATATGCAAGCTTTACCCCTGGGTTGGGAACATTCCCTAGAGGAGGGCATGGCAACTCACTCCAGTATTCTTGCCTAGAGAATTCCATGGACAGAGGAGCCTGGAGGGCTAGAGTCCCTAGGGTCGCAAAGAGTCAGACACTACTGAAGCAACTTAGCACACAAGCACCAAACAGAAATAGTTCAGGTGCAGGTAAGCAACTCAAAGGACATGAATTTGCATAAACTCTGGGAGATAGTGGAAGACAGAGGAACTTGGCGTGTAACAGTCCATGAGGTCGCAAAGAGTTGAATTGGTATGCATCCTATGTGAATTATAGCTTTAGCAGCATTCCTTCCTCAAATTTGGAATAATTTCCCCATATTTAAGTACTTACTGCAATTAATATAAAAATGCTATCATATTTTATATCTTTACATTATGTAGTATTATATTCTATTACAATTTCTCACTTTAAAACATTTCTTGGGCAGCTGTGTAGATCTTGAGTTTTTTCCTTGTCTCAAATTAGTAATTATTCTCAGGAGTTTGTTGGGCATCTTCACAAAAGATTATGTGCTTTTTGATGAGGCTATTCATTTCATCAGTGAAATATTATTTTAGTTGCCTTGTAATTAATTACTATGTATTTATGCTTTAATCTCCCATGCTTTTCATAACAACTCCATAAAAATATCAATAATCAAAATTCATGCTTCATGTGAAACTACGTTGCATTTTGGCTGAGGTTCAATATTTACAAGTCATAACAAATGGTTCTGCCAAATTGTTACCTGCCTGCAAGGTATATTTTTAGATCCTTCATCCAAGGAGATTTTAAAACAGAATCAAACAGCTTCTGGGTACATTCATCAGTGTTTACCCACAGGACTATATTGAGCACAATGAGCAAAGGAAACTGAACTTTTAGCTCTGGGCAACATGAGGTTATCAGTAGTATACAATGTGAAGCTTGAAGTTGCCTTCAACTTATCACTGTCCCTCTGCTTGCCGCTGTAGTCCCATAAAGGGCTACAGAGGCAGCGGTAAAAAGTACAGCCCTGGATAATAGAGAAAACATACTGTTGTCTTCATGTTTGTTAATAGAGTGTGAGAATTGTTCCCAAACGCCTGCAAGCCATTATGACTTGCTACTCTGGAGTATGACAGCTGATGCAATGAAGGACACAGCAGCATAACTACTGCAAGCAAGGCATTTCCCTCACAAATGCTCAGAGCACTCATTGGCTTTGGAGCGCTTATAGGTATTTTCTTTGGGAGGCAAGCAAAATGCCTTAATTTAACCCCATTTAGTTGAAGTAGGCTAAAAGATGGATTCCATTCCATCCCCAATTCCATTCAGACTTGGAAAGAGATTGTGTTTTAGAAGTTGCCGGGAGCCGTCAGGATGCCCCCTTGCTCGGATGACAAGGTCACGAGACTAAGAAAGTATTTGCAAAGCTGACTTTCTTTATCGGGGCATCCTGGGCAAGCCCCACCCTGGTATTTTTCTTGGCCATGCTCGGAACATTGGCTCATCTCAGTAGGTCAGTCACAGTTGGAAAGAATTCCTCCTGAGATAATCCCCCCAGACCTTATCTACCAGAGGATCAGGGAAGGTGGATCACCTTCCCCGGGGGCTATGGAGGAATGAAAGGGACATTTAAATGGATTACTACTCCTTACTGGGGAGTTTACCAAGAGTTCTCTGGAGGTCATGGCAAGGCCACCTTTCCACCTCCCACTCCCCTGACCACTCCACAGAGGAGGCTCGCTTCCTTGAAGAAATCAGGCTCCATTGAGACTTAGGAATGCTCATAACTGTGGCCAGCATAGTTGGAGATATTGATTGCTTTAGAATAATGTAGACATAGGAATTCATTATAGTAGTTGTAAGGTTAATAGGACTTCATTGTTAAAGCAGTGCTGCTAAACTGTCTCTTTGTCCTCTTTTCTCTTTCCTTGTAAGAACCAAAATAGGTTAATAGAATAAAAGTTTCAAGCTTAAGCCCTTCTTTCTAGCTTCTACATAGTTGCACCTAGTAAGAGAAATGTAACCTTTCTACTTAGATTGATGTACTTATCCGAAGTATGCTGGAGACATTCAAATGGTAAACATACTATTGTTAAGGCTAATTATGCAGAAATCCGACCTTTTGCAAGGAAAATGAGCTTAATGTTAAAGTTGTTGATGATAGGCAGAAAACAGGATTGTATAGAATTAGATGTGATGTAATGGGGATGTCTTTTGGCTATAAAAACTGTAAACCAACAACAATAAACGAGAGAGAGACTGCTCCATCACCACACATCGACTCTGCACAGTTCTTCCGCCAACGCCACTCATCCCTCAAGACCCCCGGACCCGCTGAGGCCGGACCCCGGCAAGAAGTTGTAATTGCCCTATGAAATGATGTTAAAACAAGACTTTTGTTTAATATAATAAAAGTAAGCATTAATATTAATCAAAATAATATTCTATAATTAATGTAATTTTATAGAAATTTGTGGTTTCCCAAAACCTTGTTAAATTTTCTCATTTAGTTAATTTTCATAGCATTGTGAGATAGATGTTATAGTTTCTATTTTACAGGAAAGAAAAAGAGACTGAGTGAGAGTAAGTAATTCACTTAGTGTTATAGAGGTAACAATTGGCATGATAAAGAATTTGAATGCTGATTAACATAGCCTATGGGGGGAAAAAGCAGGCTTTCTACCAGTCTTCCTCGCTTTTGAAGGTAGTAACTGTGACAGCTACAAGTAAATGAGAATTTACTAGATACCAGCAATTGTTCCATTTCTCCATAGGATCACAAAGAATGAGACATGACTGAAGTGACTGAGCACACACACTCTACATGCACCGCTTCGTTTAATCCACAATAAAATTATTTTGGAATTATCTCATTTACAAATGATAAAATCTTGTTCTTTTGGATTACTAGAGAATAACCATAGTATTCTAGAAATGTTTATTTCTGTTGTTGTTCCGTCACTCAGTTATGTCTGATTTTGTTACCCCATGGGCTGTAGCACCCTGAGCTTCTCTGTCTTTCACTGTCCCCCAGAGTTTCCTCAAACTCATGTCCATTGATTTGCTTATGTCATCCAACCATCTCATCCTTTGTCACCCTATTCTCTTCCTGCCCTCAATATTTCTCAGCATCAGGGTCTTTTCTAATGAGTTGGCTTTTCCCATCAGGTGGCCAAAGTATTGGAGCTTCAGCTTCAGCATCAGTGTTTCCAATGAATATTCAGGACTGATCTCCTTTAGGATTGACTGTTTAGATCTCCTTGCAGTCCAAGGGGCTCTCAAGAGTCTTGTCTAAGACCACAGTTCAAAAGCATCAATTCTTCAACTCATCCTTCTTTATGGTCCAGCTCTCACATCTCTACATGATGACTGGCAAAACCACAGCTCTGACTATACGGACCTTCGTTGGCAATGTCTCTGCTTTTTAATACACTGTCTAGGTTTGCCATAGCTTTTCTTCCAAGAAGCAAGCTTCTTATGATTTCATGGCTGCAGTCACCATCTGCAGTGATTTTAGAGCCCAAGAAAATAAAGTCTGTCACTGTGTCCATTCTTTTCCTCATGTATTTGCCATGAAGTGATGGGACTAGAAGTCATGATCTTAGTTTTTTGAGTGTTTTTTGAGTGTTAAGCCAACTTTTTTCACTCTCCCCTTTCACCTTCATCAAGAGGTTCTTTAGTTCCTCTTTGCTTTCTGCTGTGAGGGTGGTGTCATCTGCATATCTGAGGTTATTAATATTTCCTGATTCCAGCTTGTACTTCTTCAGCCTGGCATTTCACATGATGTGCTCTGTGTGTAAGTTAAATAAGCAGGGTGACAATATACAGCCTTGACAGAATATTTATTAGAGTGGCTAAACAAATATCCTAGGCCATGTATTTTCCCTTCTAATATGGGAACACTGAGAAATTAAAATAATTTTTAAATGTAAGAAAGCAGTTACAGTGATCATGTGATATACAATAGTTTGTTCCTTAAATAGTAAAAGAAAATGATAAATTATGATTTAGATGTAGTTTTAAGGCAAATTTAAATAGTGAATAAAATGATAATGAATGTACTTATCCAAATAAACTGTAAATGCATACTATCCTAGGGGGAAAAAAGCTCCTTGAAATAGCTATTAAAGAATCCATGTATAGGTATTTTTCCTAGTTGGTCACTATCTTCTATTTTAGGAATTGTGGACATGAAAGTTTTGTAAATTTTTCAAGAAGCTTACATTCTGTGTAAGATGTGTAAGCAATAAAGCATTCTCATGTACTTCTGATGGAACTGCAAACTGGCAGAATTATTCTAAATTTTGATAGGTGCTAAATATAATCACAAGATTGCTTAATATGCAAAGCTACATGTTAAAATAAATGAAAGATAAACCTTAAAATGTATTGGAAAAGGAATGTTTCTGAGGAATTGTAAGATTTAAAAGTCTTCAACATTTACTAGGGGCTAAAACTCTCAGGGCTAAAGCAGAACGGAGATACTCTACGAATACACAAGCCACTTTCTTGAGACCACAAAAAAAAAAAAAAAAAAAAAGACACCTTAGAAGTAGAGGGAAATTAGCACTTGAATAAAGACTCCAACACATATGCCTTAGAAGAGCTGAAAAATAAGCCTTGTGTTAGTGGCTCAGTCTGGTGGGCTACATACAGTCTATGGGGTCGCAAAGAGCTGCACAGAACTCAACAATTAACTCTTTCACTTTCTGTGAATCACAGTCTACAGGTATAACTAGGTATTCTGGACTTAAATCAAGAAGTAGGAATTATTCATCATTGAATGCTTCCCACATAATGGATGTGGCATAAATGGCTGTAATTTGATTTACCAATTTCAGATATATCTTGATTTTTAATATACCTTCTAAGCAAGTTGCAAACTGCTGCTGCTGCTGCTGCTAAGTCACTTCAGTCGTGTCCAATTCTGCACGAACACATAGACAGCAGCCCACCAGGCTCCCCCATCCCTGGGAGTCTCCAGGCAAGAACACTGGAGTGACTTGCCATTTCCTTCTCCAATGCATGAAAGTGAAAAGTGAAAGTGAAGTCATTCAGTCATGTCCTACTCAGCGACTCCATGGACTGCAGCCTACCAGGCTCCTCCATCCATGGGATTTTCCAGGCAAGAGTACTGAAGTGGGGTGCCATTGCCTTCTCCAAGTTGCAAACTATAAAATAGTAAAGATAGCCATCCAGTCACTCAATTTTCCTTTAAATAGTATAATAGCATCTTCATGAATTTGGAAAATGGAATCAGTGTTTTCATAAAGCTTTAATGTTTACTTTGGTGTGCTTACAGATGTAATGATAATTTTCAAATACCAGAGAAAAATTTTAATATGACAGAATCATGGACCTCTGTCTCCCAGGCATGGGTTGAATTTTGATTTGGGTCTCTAGTAAGTATTTCATTTTGAGTATTTTTTATTAAATTATTAATACTTACTATAAATAATTTTTACCTGAAAGGTAGGGGTAATTCAAGTACTCACTTTATCCCTTCTCCCAAAATTAAATAAGATATAATATATACATATATATACGTATATATATATATATATCATATTCATTACTATGCCTGCTACAGATAATGCTCATAATAAATTTTTGAAAGTCTTTCTTCTAGCTTAAATTTTACAGTCTCAGGAGCCCTGAGAGCAAATTCTGAACTGCTTGATTCAGTGATGGAGAATTATTTCTTTTCAAAATGAAATACATGGAAATCATGACCAAATAGCAATTAGGTCATGACCTAACCAAAGGACTCACCTAAAAGTCCAAGTGTAATGCTTGCTCACACATCATGTTAATAAATAAAAAGAACAGACCATGCTCAGTTACATCCAACCCTGCAACCCTATGGACTGTAGCCTGCCAGGCTCCTCGGTCCATGGAATTTTCCAGGCAAGAATGCTGGAGTGGGTTGCCATTCCCTTCTCCAGGGGATCTTCCCAACCCAGGGATTGAAACTGCATCTCTTGCATCCCCAGCATTGGCAGGTGGATTCTTTACCACTAGTGCCCCTTAGAAAGCCCTAAAAAGAACAGGCTAGGGAGACCAAATAAAATCATTTGTATCACATCTGTATTCACCCTTTGCTCCAGCCCCTTAAAATCTAAGTTCCTTTATCCTATTACAATCAGAAAGTGATGAGTTGGACCACAGTAGAGGTTTCTTCTTGGTTTAGATAAGCACTTCAAAGGTTGTGTGTTTATCTGAACTATCTGCCAGTCTTGAGAGAGAAAAATTATTTTGGATGATATCTTTCCAGACCAGGATTACTTATGATATATTTTTCCTTTTTTAAAGCCTTTAGGATGAAAGCACAATGAAAAAGCATCAAACTCTATTCTTCTGATCCAACCAAGGTCAGAAATCATACAAACTGAATGCACTGTATGCTTCAGAAGTCAATAAAAATTCTAAATTTCCTAAATGTGTCATAGTAGCCACAAATCCCTACAGTAGATTTGCAAAATAGGTGGCCACCTGTTGTCAAAAATCTCCTCTACTTTGTATTTCTGGAAATGATTTATTATGTAAGGAAATAAAATATGAGAGTAAAGAGTAATTGAGGAGAAGGCAAAAAGTAATGAGAATTACAATGTTGTTACTAACGGCCATAGAATGAATGCTTGGAAATGTTTTTCTCAATATGAGAATATCTCAGAATGCAGGTTATGTTATTTCTCTCTCTTTCTCTCACACACACAAACACATACATGTGATACTTTTTCCACCTTTACATGACTAGAGATCTGATTTTTGCAAAATTTTTCTGCCATTATTATCCAGAAAAAAAATGGTTTACAATAGACACATGACAGTCCTTATTCACCCCCCAAAATAAATAAAATAACAATTGTTTTTCATTTATTTGCTAATTCAACAGCTATTGAGCAATCACTTGTTACGTAGAAAACCCTAGTGTAAAATGCTGCCAGGAATACAAAATGAATGTTACTAAGATCCCACCTTTATGTTTGTTAAACAAATAGCAGGTTATTAACTTTCTTTAACTTTCTGTTAAAGAAAGATGTTCTGAAATTATGTGTATATGAGGATTTCTTTAACTACAGAGAAAAACATTCAATATTGAGTTTGATTGTTAGCATCACGAAGAGTTTTGCAAAGATGATAAAATTTGAAGCTTCAAATGAACAGCAGATCTTTATTTCCCAAACAGAATGGGTTATATTTAGGGGAAGCATATCTGATGCTTTATTTCAGCATGAAGCGTATGAAAAAATATAATCAGAAATGTTATTTCAAAAAAAATTGAATGAGCCCATGATATCAGAATTGGACACTTGGATTTTTTGCTGCAGATAACAGGGAGTTGAAAGTTTTTAGAGAAACAAATGATATGATCTTTTAGTTCTAAATATTTCATAGGCCACAAAGGTATTGAAGGAAGCACAAAAAAGGAAATTCTTTGACTAATATACAACAAATTTCACAACTGAATCACATTGCTGGTTGCTTAGTATTTTCTTATTTCTTCCCTCCATTATGGGAGCCTTATTCAGTCCTTACAGGAAAGTAGATATTTTATTTATTATCCCCATCTATTTTCCAGATAAAGTTCTTTTTGATTTTCAAAGAATAGTTCACCCTCTAGCTAGAAGAGTTTAGCTTTGACTTATTTTGCATTAAAATTTTAAACAAGGTGTTGTCTGTTTAAAATTTTAAACAAAATTTAAATCACAAAAATTATATAGTAAAAAGAAAACTTTTAGTGAATGCCTTTAACAAAAGTTTTCCACTTCTTTTATTGCATATTCTTGCTGAACTTCTCTCTGATCCATTCATTCTACTACATTCCTTTCTGATTTTGAGTAAGGATTGGCACTATGCCTTTATGATTTATTACTGGTATGTAAAAACACCCAACTATCATTCTTTCACTAGTAATTAGTATCACACAGATTTTTTTTTACATGAAATTGCTGCCCACTTATTACTAAGCACAATGGAAAAGACAAGTCATTTAAATCAACAACGCTGTCTTGTTGAGAAGTAAACGCTAAGGACTGTACCTTATATGTTTACATGATTATAAACTATATTGAAATGTACTCTCAAAACAAAAGCCAAATATAAGTATGGTATTTACCTGGCTTCTTCCACTTTAAATGAATCTTTCTTATGATTTAGGGGCTACATTGTAGATAAAGCTGGGCTTATATCTGTGTTAAGTTCTTTTTATTTCCTAATTGTCTCTCTGATATCCACTGTTTAAGAAGTTTATGGAGCATCTTTTCTTTGGCATTTTGATGGTTTTACTGTCAGATGCTCTTATTAATAAAAATAAGCAAAAGACCTCTCAAAAACATTTTAATACTTGTCTGAGGCACCATGATTACTGTTTTTGTTGTACTGCTGTTTTCCTTTGCTAATATTGCCTCTCATGCTGTCATATATGTAAATAGAACTTGAATTTTCTTATTGAATATTACAGGGGCTTCAAGCAGGAAGAAATTAACTTATTTTTGATTTAAGAAAGATGCAACATTTACTGAAGCCACTGAAATTAAGTTTCTCATTTATAATTGAATCACATCATCAACAACTGCTTGAAATTTCAATGGCCAGCCATAGAATTTTATGAACTACAGCTACTAATACCAAGTAGATCTTAAAAATATATAATTTACTTACTTTGCCTTCTCCAACCTCTTTTGTTTCTGCAGGATAACGATTTATAGAAGAGAGGCTCGGATTTGGGCAATATTGTCTATACTTAGCTGCCACTTTGTAAATCAGGATCATTCAACATTGTTTGCCACTCTAAAAGTGATCCCATTCGTAATACTAAAAATGACCTTTACATTTCCAAGGTGACTTTCCTTGAAAAACCAGAAGAACAATGCGTTCCCTTATTTCTTACTATTTTTCCATCCTACACAGCCTTCAGAGAACATAATCTATAAGGATATAGTGCCTAAAATAATCTGAGGATGATCCATTTAATTGACAAATAGATCTCTAGACTACTAGAGATACATCTTTCTAACAGAAAAACATGAATTTTGTCTTCCTACTCAGGCATTTTTGTCAATATTGGTATATTGTTGTTCAGTTGCTAAGTCATGTCTGACTCTTTGCAACCCCATGGACTGCAGCATGCCAGGCTTCCCTGTCCTTCACGGTCCCCCAGACTTTGCTCAAACTCCTGTCCAAGAGGTGGTGATGCCATCCAACCATCTCATCTTTTGTCACCCCATTCTCCTTCTGCCCTCAATCTTTCTCAGCATCAGAGTCTTTTCCAATGAGCTGGCTCTTCCCATCAGGTGGCCAAAGTATTGGAGCTTCAGCTTCAGTATTGGTGCTTCCAATGAATATTCAGGGTTGATTTCCTTTAGGATTAACGTTCGATCTCCTTGCAGTCCAAGGGACTCTTAAGAGTCTTCACCAGCACCACAATTCAAAGCATCAGTTCTGTGCTCAGTTTTCTTTATTGTCCAACTCTCACATGCATAGTTGACTACTAGAAAAACCATAGCTTTGTCCATAGAGACCTTTGTTAGCCAAGCTTACCTCTGGTTCAACCTTATTTTTCTTGCTAAGACATCTGGGATTTTGACTGGGAGCCTAGTTGAGACTCAGCTCCTTTACCTTGAAAGTCTACAAATAAGTCCATGTCTTCTGCTTCCTAGATTGTCTCTACACCCTCCCACACTATGTAGGTCCAAGTCTGAGAAGTGCTGGAAACTGAGTACGTGTTGGAATCAGACTCCTTTCCTTGTTGTCTTTACTTCACAGGCACTAGGAGATTGAAGACTATATCACTCTGCATTTCAGAGCCTCACAGCTTAGTGCCCCCTGGCCTCCTGTATGTAAATACACAAAGTGCTTATGTCAAGCTGGTTGATCATCTGACCTCTCTAAGCCTCTATTTTTTTTTTTTTTTACTGCCTGTTCTGAGTGACCACTGATAGTTTCTCTGTTCTCTTTCCCCCAGTGGAAATGTGTGTGTGTGTTTGTGTGTGTGTGAGCTCAGTTGTGCCCAACTCTCTGATGCCATGGACTGTAGCCCACCAAACTCCTCTGTCCATGGAATTTCCTTCTCCCTTCTCCATCTCTACCTGAGATAAGTGTTAATTCTTAACCTTCATCCAGAATCAAGAAGCACCACTGGGGGAAAGCTGCTATTGTTTGTCAGTGTAATTTATGAAATTAAGGCTCTGAGAAGGGATGAGTTAGGAGATGCCACGGAAGCATGGTGGTTTAGAAACCAAGTATGAGAATGTTTTAAGAATTATGAACCTCCCTTACACACTGATGTAGCCAGAGGTAACACTGTGCTGCTTCTTCCTCCTTTTTACAATTCTGCTGTTAAATACTAAGGCAACTGATATCTTTAATTTCATCTTGGTAATATCTAAGATTGAAATCAGAAGCCAGAGGTTTAAAGCTAGTGATAATGAAAGGAAGAGAATTTGAAAACTTCAGAGATTTTGACAATGCATTTGCTAATTCAGCCATTATCCTTTGTCCAAATAAATAAGGAAAGTAAATGAAATTTACACTTTACTAGTCTGTATTTTGTTAACATTTAGTTAAAGTTCTGTTCAAATGGATACAGTAAGGGCAAAGCATTTTCTGTATTATTTAATGGCTTGCTTTTGTGGTTCCATTTTGTATAACCTTGAAATTATAAATATTCCTTATGAGAATATATCTAAAATAATTTTTTCTAGTAAGCCACTTTAAAACATAGTTACGTAATTCTTTAGATTTTAAAACAATGAAAAATGTAATCTTTTTATAAGCCTAACCTTTGCAGAATCTACTTATTGTTCAAAATTGTCTTGAGTTAGATATGCAGATATTAAGGTACAAAGCTACAAGAATACTAAGTGGTGTATAGTTTTACAACTTATGTCCATCTACAATTCCTATTAATTTACTAATGGACGCATAGATAAATTTCCCCAATTTGACTACTGTATTATAATCATGTATTTGTAGCATTTGCTATGTATCCACTCAAAACTATTTCATCTTAAAAAAAAAACTTACATATGACCTATTTATACCACTGAATGATTTTACAGTGATCATAATTTCCTTTCTAGTAAATCAATAAAGTATATTGCAATACAAATATTCATAAAATTGATGTTCACAAAAGTATAAAGATGAATCCAATCCCACATATAAAAATATATCCTCTTCACACTAGTTATATTTTTTTCTTTCTTTTTTTTTTATTAGTTTTGCCATACAATGACATGATACGGCCATGTTATATTTAAAATTAAGTTTCTTGGGACATATGTTACAATGCACATCCTCCCACACAATTTTAGAAAAGGTCTAAGTTCAAAACTAGGAAAACAGCAGCAAGTAAAAGTTAACAAAGTTTGATGTGCTTGTATGCAAATTTCAGTTAGAATTAGAGAATCAAAAAACTGCAATTAACCTCTGAGATCATTTATCTTCATGATAGACATATCAGAGAAAAGAATTTACCAAACTGATCCCCTGTTTGTCTTTTGAGTACTATTCACAAGAGAAATGAGATTTCAGAAAATTGCACTGAGCAACAGCAGTTGACTCAAAAAGTTTAAATTCTTTATTCTCACAGTTTAGGCTTCTACCCTCCCTCCATCCCACCTCTTTCACCTGCTTTGCTTTTAAAGTATGGTAAGAGTTAAAGTTAAATCTTACTCAGTCTTTGGAATTCTGAAGAAAATCTCATTAGCTTTCTTTTAAACTCAAAATGAAATTCTGTAGGAATTAACAAATAAGATCCTGCTCTATTGCACAGGGTACTCTACTCAATACTCTGTAATGGCTTATATAGGGGAAAAAAGCCTTTAAAAAAAACCAGTGGCAATCTGTATATGTATAGCTAATTCACTTTGCTGTACAGCAGAAACCACACAACATCGTAGATTAGATATATTCTAATAATTCTTTTTTAAAAATAATTAAATGAAAACTCCAAAATAAATATCATGAAACTGTGTATATCCAAGTGAGGTCAGGGTAACTTTATTTCTGAATTTTACCTAGTTGTATATTATAACTCCAAGATATTATTTGAAATTTAATTTAAATGACTTAATTGACTCTAAACTGAATAATAGCCCCATGGTCTTCTATTGATTGAAAGTAAATGTCAAGGTGATAAAAACTAATCAACTCTGTTTTACTCCACTGAAATGTTAAAAGTTCCATAAACATAAAATTCACAAACAATAGTTGTCCTTAATTTAAGGACACCAGATATTGCCATTTTTATGATCCTACTAGGTTTCCAGAACGGTTTCTGGATTCACATCAGACACCTATAAATGCTTCGAGCTTTATGGCATTACAAAGAAAGACTGCCAAAAGACTATGAATATTTCAAATAACTTTCTTATAAACTTTCTCAGAAGTTGAACTTTCCATATTAATGAGAAACTGCAATTATTAATCTGAGTATCACAGGATAATAAATCAAATGGCCAAATATAGTTGGTATTCCTAATTATTTTGAAATTATATTCTATACCATTCACTAATTTTTTAATGTTCATTTATAAAAACAAAATGGCTGTCAGGTGATTAGTCATTTGTAAAGCATTACTGCTTGGAAAGCTTTTATGAAATTTCAAATTTACAGTAAGTCAGCTTTAGTCATTCTTTTATTCTTCCAGAATGAATGGTAATAAATCTCAATGTGTATGTGCTACATCAATATGACAATCCATGGTATCAAGGTGGTAAATGAAACTCTCAAAGCTGTGCATTTAAATATGCTCCATTTCACTCAAGAGTAGGAAGCACTGATGATGAATCAACTTGATTTAAAGATATTTTTTCCTTTTCTTCTTCTTTTTTTTTGGACTATAATCTAGGAAATTCAGCCATCCAAAAAAGCAACATGGCTAGATTCAGTAATAAATAACTTCTTGTCAGTGTTGCTAAATGTATAAGATAGGACTCTGCACTATGTTGAATAGAATCAAAATAAATAGAAAATAAAGTGTAATCCTCTGATCAACTTCCACTTACATGTTCATCACATATTTAAGTTGGAATTCTCAGAATAATCTTTTTCTTAAGATAAAATCAGACCTATGTCTTGGCACTCTAGGTATCATGTTATGAAGGCTTCTCATTCTGTTGATCTTCATAATTAATGTAAAGGCAGTAGGCAAGTAAGAAGGTAGAGACTGCTGACTGGTTCTAAAATGACCTCAGACTCATGTTCCAAAGAATATACTCCATTAAAAATATCAGGTCAGAAAGGTGATATAAATCTCCTTGACAATAAGTAGAATGAAGCTGTCATCCAGTAAAGGTTGGATACCTCACCACTGTCTCTCTAATATATACTTGCCTAAAAATAAAATAAATAACTTGCCAATTCTTAACTCCCACCTGAATGAATAAAAAGGTTCTGACTAAAGTGAACAAAGTAGACTATATACTGTCAAGTCCTTTCAGCAGATAGGGAAGAAACTTTTGCATTCTAGACCATTCCTTTATAGTTGTTGCTGATCTGAAGAACCAAATCTATTTAGATTCAAAGAAAAATGTTTGTTGAAATGAAAATTATTCAAAACTTTAAATCAGACTACAAGAGCTGGCAAATATGTTAGTTTATGTGCCTGCTTCAGAAATAAAAAAGAAGTTATATTCTATGCTGTCATAAATTTTAAAGGTTTACCTTTAAAATACTGAAAGTATTTTAATTATAAAACATTAGCACTAAAGTTGCTGAGCAACATGGTTACCCTATTCCAAACATATATCCTGTGTGTAGATATGTTAACAGTATATTTCTACCACTCAGTACTTAGACCCTTGCTAGGTCTAAGACTATAGCTTTTGTACCTGTACATTTCCTATGAGACAGTGCAAAGAACAAGTCACCAATCAAAAAACAATAATTATCATCCTGATTAAATAGCCCTCAAATCAATGTTATTTTAGAAGACTTCTTTTAGCAATTCTTCATGATATCCATGGCTCATCCATGTTCCTCCTGCTATATTTCAAGATGTCAACCTCTTCTTGATGATTTCTCTACAGCAGTTGCTGTTCTGATCATCTGAATAAAAGGAAGTACTCTTCTGGCTTTGTTTTCTGATGAGACAATACATATTCGGCAGCAAAATTTTCTCTCCTTTATCTCATACTATTGATATCTATTCTTTAATTTATAGAGCCATGTAAAAAGTTCATGAATTCCTAATGTTCAGCAGCTGGAGGAAGTTGTAAAGACTCTAAGCATACATTTATTTTTCCTAATAATGTCCTCCCCTATAGCTTTGCTGATATCATTCTATAGGGTGTTGAGAGGAAAAGAAGTCAAACTAGGAATCAAAATACCTAAGTTTAGTCCTAACTCCAACACTAAACTTTGGGAATGTCTTTAGGGAATTTTTCCCACATATCAGGATCATAGTTTTCTCATTAGTATCATAAGGGAGGGCTTCCCTGGTGGTTCAGTGGTAAGGAATCCACCTGCCAGTGCAGGAGATGTGGATCCAAAACTTGGGTTGAGAAGATCCCCTAGAGAAGGAAATGGCAACCCACTCCAGTATTCTTGCCCGGGAAATCCCATGGACAGAGGAGCCTGGCAAGCTATAAGTCATGGCATTGCAAAGAGTCAGACATGACTGAGAGACTGAGCACGCATGCCTATTACATAATGTATAGTTCTGTGTTTCTTCAGAAGGATCGTTGTTTGTCATAAGTCTCCTATATTGTAGAATAGAGAAAATAATGGTTAAGAACCAAGTTAGATTAAAATCCAAACCCATTATCCATTAACTGTATTTCTTTGGTACTTTATTGAATGTTTCTGAACCTTAATTCTCATTTTGAAAATTAAAATAGTAGTAAATACCTTGCATGGGCTTCCCTGGTAGCTCAGCTGGTAAAAAAAAAAAAAAAAAAAATCTGCCTGCAATGCAGGAGACCCCAGTTCCACTTCTGGGTTAGGAAGATCTCCTGGAGAAGGGATAGGTTACCCCCTCCAGAATTCTTGGGCTTTCCTGGTGACTCAGATGGTAAAGAATCTGCCTGCATTGCAAGAGACCTGGGCTCAGTCCCTGGGTTGGGAAGATCCACTGGAGGAGGTTATGCAAGCCACTCCTGTATTCTTGCCCAGAGAATCCCCATGGACAGAGGAGCCTGTCAGGCTGCAGTCCATGGGGTCCTAAAGAATCATACTCAGTTGAATGACTAAGCACAGCATAGCAAATACCTTGATATTTGTTACATGTGTTCCATGATGATCTAGAACTAAGGGTTAAATTAATATTAACCCCTTTGCTCATTGTGCTGTGTGCTAAGTCATTTCAGTTGTGCCTAACTCTTTGCAACCCATAGACTATAGCCACCAGGCTCTTCTGTCCTTGGGATTTTCCAGGCAAGAATACTGGAGTGGGTTGCCATGCCCTCCTCCTTTACCCATTATTCAAGCCCGATTCAAATTGGATGCCTTCTTGAAGGTGTTAATGATTTCCTTATTTCAAGGCACATACTATTCTAGGTATGCAGCTTTTTTAAAATATTTGAATCACTATCAGTAATATTTCTGTATCCTATATTCTTTATTAAGAATAATTGCTATGTGATAAATTGCAGTATTGAGTTAAAGTTGATTTCATAATACAAGTGTTCTAAAATGTTGCATTTAATAAAAAGGTCATAACTTTGTCCTATACAATAAAAAGTGGTATAATATGTGAGTGAAAATAGTAATGAGTATAAATCTATTTCACTTAATCATAACGGAACCTAGGAATTACTAAGAATGGGTGAATGAGTGTCTGGGTTTTGATCTTGAGAAGCTGAGAGTCTGAAGCACAGAAGCCCAACTCTGCACTTGGAAGAGACTAGGAACCTGGACTATCAATTCATGAACCCTAAATAACAGAACTAAGAAATAGGAAGATAATGATAATCAAAGTAATTCTAGAGAATGAGTACTTTAAAAAAAAAAATGACTGAAATAAAACTCCATCGCCCTGAATTTTTTTGTAGAACACCTCAGTTTGGCTTTTGCTCATGCCCACTTTATACTAAAATGACCAAGCAAACAAAACAATTTAGAGTGATAGTTCAGAAATAAGTTTGTTTTAGTCAGTTTTGTGGTGTGCATTTAGGTAAGCATTGATGTTTGGAGTTATAGTATCTTATGGATCTCTGAAGATATATACTTAGTTCATGGTATCTTAAGCTCTCTTTATTGAGGGCTCATTATTTAAATAAACCATTACCATTGCTTCATACTTTTAATTATACCTGATCTTGACATTTAAAAGTAAAATAGTTTTATTTTCAACTAAGATATTTTTCTTTCACAGCAAGAGAGAGAAACTTTGAAGTCTAACTGCAAAAGTTACTACATCAATCAAATCAACTTTTTAGAAATCCCTCTATCCTTCCACTGGATCAACGTGTCTAAGTGCAGACATCCTGCAAAGTTCCTGTTCACAAAATTGAAATTTCCAATTTTAATGTTTCTTGATTCAACAATTATAAAAAAAAATTCATTGAGAACCTAGAGTCCAATAGAGCCTGTCATTTAACTGTTGTTTATGGCAGTTAGTCTGATTGTATTACATACCCCTGTGCATATTTATCAACTATTGCTCAATTTTTCAGGAATGCGTATATTTTTCATAAATAAAACAGAAGGATAACCTAGTTATAAATGAAGGTTATTTGAAATTAATCCTAAAAGGAAATCCATAGCTATTCTAAATGTCAACACTAGAGTAATTCAAAAGGTCTTTAGAGGAGCTAGCCCGGAAGCCAATGGAGGAAGTTGCCTCTGGAAGCATACTGGAATGACCTCCATCTGGGGCTTTTGGTGTGGCAAGTCTTTCTCAGAAGTGGTTACAACAGTTAGGTTCTTTACTCCAGATGAGAGAAAAAAGTCCCAAAGGGAACTATTCTCCACCCTCTGATCAACAAGAAAATGCTGTGCCGAGAGAAATTATCATTACAGAGTGATGTATTAATGAGCTTTGAAAGCTTTTGGTTGGATAAAGAGAAAAGTATCTGGGTTGACTAAAACAACTATGACCCTGAAAATATCATACACACGATTAACTATAAGTCTGTGTGCCAGAGTGTATTGGCTGCATATGGGTGCATTTGTGGAGAAGTTGTATGAATACCTCCTAGATGTCCTTGTGCATGTTTACACCATCAGTTTCTTAAAACGTCTCCATATGAATTAAGAAATAGCTTCAGGATATTACCATCTTATTTAAATGATCCAAGGAAAGCAGTATAACTTTCAGCAAATATTAGATAGGACTATCAAGTCCAAGAACAACGACCTTTGAAAAGTAAATTTTCTTGGAAACATTTTCCTTTTTGAATGAATCCAGTTAAAAATCCTGGTGGCTATGACCTACTGGCTCTCTGCTCACAAACTATCCAGCTCTCATTGCCATAATTAACTTGGTCAAGGTTCTTGAATTAAAAGAAGAAAGAAAGAAAAAATTCCTAGTAAGTAGTTAAAAAGAACACTGAATACAGGACAATATAATTTACATCAGTTCAAATTCTCTGCTGATTCCTATATTTACTTGGATATTAGTTGAGAAAGTAAATTAACTATTTCTATGTAGTGAGCTAGGTTGCCCATCATCCTTACGTCTCACCCAATTATAACACTGACTCTACCACCATGTGTCCTGGTCTATTATTCCAGATCTTCCAAAATTACATTACTGCCAAGACTGTAGGATGAAAATTGCAAAGTTTAAGCACAAAGTGACTGTTGCACAATGCACACATGGCCCCAAAACTTAAGCTCCAGGTTGCATCAGCATGACATTAAGGTGTTTATTTACTATGAAGACACTGCATTACCTTTGTTTTAAATAGTCTATAATTAATGATTGCAAAGAGTCGGACACACAACAACAAATGATCTTCACGTGACTAAGAGTGCAATTTGTTTAACTTTTAATAATTTAAAAATTAAATTTGCCTCAATATGGCCTCTCATGTATATACCAGTATGCTTTCTTAAGTATGCTGCTAAGTCGCTCAGTCATGTCCAACTCTGTGTGACCTCATAGACGGCAGCCCACCAGGCTCCCCCGTCCCTGGGATTCTCCAGCCAAGAATACCAGAGTGGGTTGTCATTTCCTTCTCCAATGCATGAAAGTGAAAAGTGAAAGTGAAGTCGCTCAGTTGTGTCCGACTCCCAGCAACCCCATAGACTGCAGCCTACCAGGCTCCTCCATCCATGGGATTTTCCAGGCAAGAGTACTGGAGTGGGGTGCCACTGCCTTCAAAACACGTACGGTTAGTATATGCCATCATCTTTCATTGAAGAATGCTTAAAGCATGCACGCATGTGTGCTAGCTCACTTGAATTGTGTCCATCTCTTTGCAACCCTACGGACCCTAGCACACCAGGCTCCTCTGTCCATGGGAATCTCCAGGCAAGGATACTGGAGTGGGTTACTATGTCCTCCCGCAGGGGATCTTTGCCACTCAGGGACTGAATTCCTCTCTCCTGTGTTTCCTGCACTACTTTCCAAGAATGTATTTTATCCTGTTATTCCTGCAGTAAAGGCAGCTTCTTTACTGCTGAACCACCAGAGAAGCCCTAGAGAATGTATAGAAGTCCTATTTTATGTTGAGGAGAGAAACAGTGCTTACTGAAGCAGAATTCTGATATCTTAAGGCTAGAACTCCCCGGCTGTAGCTGCTGTAGCTGCAAGCAGTCTTCTGTCTTCATACTTAAAGTATGGTGCATAGACTGGGAGGATCATAATTAGCAATATACAGAAGTTTGCTGAAAATGTAGAAACCTGTTCCCCTCCTCAAGACCATGTAAATCAAAATCTGTGATTCAATTTAACAAGATCCCCAGATGACTGATTATACATTAAATTTCAAGAAACACTACTCTAATATGCAGGATCTCCAGTTACTTGGGCTTTCATTTCATTTTAGAATGTTTCTGTAAATGTTGTTAGATACTTTGTCTTGATATACCAGGTATATACTAATCCAGGGGGGTAAAGGAAATTGCAATGAAACAAGCCTATGGCTAATTTTATAGGCAGATATGCCAGGGAACATTTGGAAATACGAATAGTAACAGTTTCTAAACTAGGGGTTCTCAAAACTGGCTTTGCATTAAAAGTCATGTGGAGAATTTTTAAAACTTACCTGTGCAAGAGCCTTATCCTAAAACAAATTGGTATTATAAAAGATGAAACAGGGTGATTGGGAATTTTGAAAAGCTTCCAAGGCTGTTCTAGTTTTCAGTCAAGGAAAATATACAACATTACAGAAAATTTAGCAGATATTTTAATTGGATTAAATTGAAATCTATGGAAAATTTATCAGGGAGCTTAACTGAATTAAAGTAGCCTGGGCCAATGATTTTCAAATATTTATATAAGATTAAATACATAAAGATCAAGGACTCAAATAAATTCAAGTTATAGGTGCCACTCAAATTTTTAATAAGCACAAACATATGAAGAACCTTTCATTATGACTAAACTTTGCTCTAAATTAAAACAACGTGACTTTTTCTGGATGGAACAAAACTTCTCTACTACATGTATATAACCAAAATTGGAACTCAACAACAAATATGTGGAGTGATCTAGAAAGGGAATTATACTAGCCAATGATTAATAATTTTTAAAGGATTTTCTTTCTAATCTATATACATTTTATTTCTTTCTCCTGCCTCATTGTTCTGTCAAGAACTTCCATACAATGCTGAATAGGAATGATGACTGAGGACATCCTGGCCTTGTTCTTAGTTACAGAGGGAGAACATCCAGTCTGTCTCAATTAATTATAATGTTAGCTATAGCTTTTTAAAAATGCTCTTTATTCATTAGAGGAAGTTGCTGTTGGATTTTGTTAAATTCTTTCCTGACATTGATTATATGAACATATCACTTTTTTATCCTGTTAATGTGGAAAATTACATTGATTTATTACTGATGGATGAATAGCCTTTGATACCTAAAACAGGTTATCATCAAGCAGAGATGACCACCAGTTGACACTGGAGTTCGACCTGGGCAATGAGAGGCTCCTACGCCCTCCTCCATTCTTGGAATTTATGTTCCATCCACTAGAGTTGTTTTCAAGGACACAGTCTTGAGAAAAGCAATGTGTTGTATAGAGATTCCTTAAAAAACTAAAAATAGAGTTACCATATGATCCTTCAATCCCATTCCTGAACATATATCCAGAGAAAAATATGATCCAAAAGGATTCATTTATCCCAAAGTTCACTGAAGCACTGGCTACAATAGCCAACACATGGAAGCAACCTAAGTGTCCTTCAGCAGAAGAATGGATAAAGAAAATGTGGTACATATATTCACTGGAATATTTCTCAGCCATTAGAAATAATAAAATAATACCATTTGCATCAACATGGATGGACATAGTAGATTGTCCTACCCAGTGAAGTAAGTCAGACAGAAAAAGAGAAATATCAGATGACGTCCTTCAGATGACGTCCTTATCAGTTTAGTTCAGTTCAGTCGCTCAGTCATGTCCAATTCTTTGCAACCCCATGAACCGCAGCACATCAGGCCTCCCTGTCCATCACCAACTCCTGGAGTCCACCCAAACCCATGTCCATTGAGTCGGTGATACCATCCAACCATCTCATCCTCTTCTACTCCTGGCCCCTTCTCCTCCTGCCCTCAAATTTTCCCAGCATCAGGGTCTTTTCAAATGAGAAAGCTCTTCGCATGAGGTGGCCAAATTATTGGAGTTTCAGCTTCAGCATCAGTCCTAACAACAGGACTGATTTCCTTTAGGATCGACTAGTTGGATCTCCTTGCAGTCCAAGGGACTCTCAAGAGTCTTCTCCCCACCACAGTTCAAAAGCATCAATTCTTCAGTGCTCGGCTTTCTTTATAGTCCAACTCTCACATCCATACATGACTATTGGAAAGACCATAGCCTTGACTAGATGGACCTTTGCTGACAAAGTAATGTCTCTGCTTTTTAATATGCTGTCTAGGTTGGTCATAACTTTCCTTCCAAGGAGCAAGAGTCTTTTAATTTCATGGCTGCAATTACCATCTGCAGTGATTTTGAAGCCCAGAAAAATAAAGTCAGCCACTCTTTCCACTGTTTTCCCATCTATTTGAAGTGATAGAACCAGATGCTATGATCTTAGTTTTCTGAATGTTGAGCTTTAAGCCAACTTTTTCACTCTCCTCTTTCACTTTCATCAAGAGGCTCTTCAGTTCTTCTTCACTTTCTGCCATAAGGGTGGTGTCATCTGCGTATCTTGGAGAAGGAAATGGCAACCCACTCCAGTGTTCTTGCTTGGAGAATCCCAGGGATGGGGAAGCCTGGTGGTCTGCAATCTATGGGGTCACACAGAGTCCAACATGACCGAAGCAACTTAGCAGCAGCAGCAGTATCTGCATATCTGATGTTATTGATATTTCTCCTGGCAATCTTGATTCCAGCTTGTGCTTCTTCCAGTCCAGCGTTTCTCATGATGTACCCTGCATATAAGTTAAATAAGCAGGGTGACAATATACAACCTTGATGTACTCCTTTTCCTATCTGGATCCAGTCTGTTGTTCCATGTCCAATTCTAACTGTTGCTTCCTGACCTGCATACAGGTTTCTCAACAGGCAGGTCAGATTGTCTGGTATTCCCATCTCTTTCAGAATTTTCTACAGTTTATTGTGATCCACACAGTCAAAGGCTTTGGCATAGTCAATAAAGCAGAAATAGATGTTTTTCTGGAACTCTCTTGGTTTTTTGATGATCCAATGGATGTTGGCAATTTGATCTCTGATTTTCTGCCTTTTCTTTCTTTTTTATTTTTTTTTTCCTCTGCATTTTCTAAAGCCAGCTTGAACATCTGGAAGTTCACGGTTCTCATATTGCTGAAGCCTAGCTGGGAGAATTTTGAGCATTACTTTGCTAGCATGTGAGATGAGTGCAATTGTGCGGTAGTTTTAACATTCTTTGCCATTGTCATTCGTTGGGATTGGAATGAAAATTGACCTTTTCCAGTCCTGTGGCCACTGCTGGGTTTTTAAATTTGTTGGCATATTGAGTGCAGCACTTTCACAACATCATGTTTCAGGATTTGAAATAGCTCTACTGGAATTCCGTCACCTCCACTAGCTTTGTTTGTAGTGATGCTTCCTAAGGCCCACTTGACTTCGCATTCCAGGATGTCTGGCTGTAGGTGAGTGATCATATGTGGAATATGAAAATAAATGATACAAATGAACTTACTTACAAAAGGGAAAGAGACTAACAGACTTAGAGAATGAGCTCATGGTTGCTGGGGATAGTATGCAGGAAGGAGTAGTTAAGGAATTTGGTATGGACATATACACACCACTATATTTAAAACTGGTAACCAACAGGGACTGTATAGCATATGGAACTCTGCTCAACATTACATGGCAACCTGGGTGGGAAGAGAGTTTGGGAGAGAATAGATACATGTATATGTATGGCTCAGTCTCTTCGCTGTTCACATAAAACTATCACAACATGACAATTAACATGCTTCAATGCCCTTCTCCCATCTCATCCCACCCTTACCCTCATCCACAAAGGCCACAAGTCTATTCTATACATCTGCGTTCCTTTTGTTGTCTCCCATGTTGGGTTCTCATTACTGTCTTTCTAAATTCCATATATATGTGTTAATATACTGTATTGTTGTTTTTGCTTCTGGCTTACTTCACTCTGGATAATGGGCTCCAGTTTCGTCCATCTGAGTAGAATTGCTTCAAATGAATTTTTTTTAATGCTGACTAATATTCCATTGTGTATATATACCACAGCTTTCTTATCCATTCATCAGTTGATGGGCATCTAGGTTGCTTCCATGTCCTGGCTATTGTAAACAATGCAGCGATGAACATTGGGGTGCACGTGGCTCTTTCAATTCTGGTTTCCTCGGTGTATATGCCCAGCAGTGGGATTGCCGGGTCATATGGCAGGTCTATTTGCAGCTTTTTAAGGAACCTCCACACTGTTTTCCATAGTGGCTGTACTAGTTTGCATTCCCACCAACAGTGTAAGAGGGTTCCCTTTTCTCCACATCCTCTCCAGCATTTATTGCTTGTAGACTTTAATGCTCGGGACTGGTGCAGCGAGATTTCCCGGGGGGGAGGGAGGAGGGAGGGGGGACCCGGAGGGGAAGCATATGTAAACCCATGGTGATATCATGACAATGTATGGCAAAAACAATAATAAAAAAAAAATAAAATAAAGTTATGCTATAAAATAATAAAAAAAAAAATAAAAAGTATGGGGAGGGAGATGGGAGAGGGGTTCTGGAAGGGAAACACATGTATACCATGGTGGATTCATGTCAATGTATGGCAAAACCAACACGATAATGTAAAGGAAAAAATAAATTAATTAATTAAAAAAAATAAAAAGTATGAAAGCAAAAAAAAAAAAAACTATCACAACATTATTAATCGGCTACACTCCAATACAAAATAAAAAGGTTTTTAAAAAAGCAATGTGTTGTTGAAGCCATCTAGATGGTATAGGTGTCTGGCCCGGTTAAAGCCTTTATATAAACTTTTGAGATGCTGGCAGGAAGGAGATCCACTTCTCTGTGACTTCTCAGGACACGCCATGTATGTTTGTCCCTTTGCCTGTTAAGCCTTCCACCTAACCATCTGAAGTGGTCTTCCTCTTTTCTCAGCCTCTTCATGCCCTTCATTTTACAGCATCCAGTTTAGGGACCAACATCATGAGGTTGTGATACATAATTCCTTTTATTTAGATTCAACTTGCTAACAGTTTATTGTGGAATTTTGCAACCATCTTCACAAGAGACATTGGTCTATAGTTTTCCTTCCTTGTAATATCTTCATCTGGTTTTGGTTTTAGGGTAATACTGGCATCAGAGAATGATTAAAGAGTTTTCTCTCTGAGTCTAGTTTCTGGAGAGATTCTGGAGAATGGGTATTATTCTTTCTTAAATGTTTCACAATATTCACAAGTGAACAAGTGAATCTGAACATGTTGCACTTTTTGAAGACTATTATCAGTGATTCAATTCATTTGATAAATATAGAGCTATCCAAGTTATCTATTTTTTCCTAGTGTGATTTTGATACTTGTGTCTTTCATGGAATTGACTCATTTTATTTAAGCTGTCAAATATGTGGACATAGAGTTGTTCTACATATTTCTTTTATATTCTTTTAATAGTCATGAGATCTGTTGTGATGAACCACTTCTTGATAATTTGTTCCCCTGTTTTAATTCTGTATTTGTTATTGTGCTTAGCTAAGTTAAAGATACCAGTTTTTTTCTGAGAACATTTCTCGCCAGTCAAGTCTACTGGCAATGAATTTTCTTAGTTTTAGTTTTGACTTATCTCAGAAAGTTTTTATTTCTGCTTCACTTTTAAAGGATAATTTTTCTGGCTACAGAATTATTGGTTAAACTAAATTTAATGTGTGTGAATCAAACCAACTTGAGCTAAGATTATTATTTTGTGGAGGAGCAAATTGATTCGATTTTAGATTACTTGAAAACAACAAACTTTTTTCTGGAATAGGGTTATTTGGATAAAATTTTATTTAATTGAATTTTAGAAATTAAGTATCTGATATGAATTATGCATACTGACTCTCAACACTTTGATTTTCAGATTTTAAATTGTTTTGCACTAATTTGGATTACATTGACACATTTTATCTCATTATAAAATGATTTTAAAAGGATTATATATAATTTTTTCCTTATTTGCTACTATATTCTATAGAGTTGTGTTTTAAATGGCTTGAAGTAATTCATTTGGTCTTTTCTGAATTTATATAAGAAATAGTCTAATATTTAGAAAATTTATTGCTCTGAGTTAAATTTTACTTCATTAAATCACTTTTTTCCATTTTGTACAGATTAAATTGATTGAATCTACTTTGTTTTTTTGGTTTGTATTGAATTTGGGAAGGGAAAAAGAGAAGAGAGCTTGAGGGAAAAAAATGTGTTAAGATACATTAGAGTATAATGGAAAATGCAGGTTGTTTTGCTCTAGTATTTTTTTCAAATGAATTTAATTGAACTGACAGCTGAAACCAGACTTTTAGAAGCCTTCAGTCAGAATTATGCTTTTGTTTTTCTAAGAGGTAAGATACTCTACAAGTAAAGATGCATTCCCCCTCATTTTCAGCTTTTATTTTTAATTAATCATAGATAGATTCTATGATTTTATGTCAACTGGTCTTGGCTGTTTCCCTTCCTTTGAACTCTAAAATAACAAAAATATGATGTTCAAATTTTCTATCCAACAGTTATATGATATCTAGTTTCAATCTACTTAACTGTGTCTATTTATTTTCCCTTCCAGTTTTATTGAGATAATTGGCCATCTATCATTGTATACATGTAAGGCAAACAACAGAATTTGACATATGGACATACTTCAAAAAGATTACCACACTGGTAGTGAATGTCCATCACTTCACATAGTTACAAAAACCTTTTATTGTATGTGAACTTTTAGGATCTACTCAGCAACTTTCAAAGATATAATACAATACTTTCAAAGTCGCCAAGTTGTACATTACATCCCAAAGCTCATTTATCTTGTAACTGAAAGTTTGCTTTTTTTGACCAGCTCAACCCATTTCCCTCCTTGAAATATACCTCTAGTAACTACCAATCTGTTCTGTTTCTATGAGTCTGTTTGCTGAATTTTTTTTTAAGATTCTGCATATAAGTATAATCATATAGTATTTGTCTCTCTGGCTTGTTTCAGTCGAGGTTCATCCATGTTGTTACAAATGGCAGGATTTCCTTCTTTTTATGGGTCAATTGTACATATACGCCACAGTTTCTTTATCCATTTATCTATTAGTGAACTGCAGATTGTTTCTGTGTCTTGACATTGTAAATAGTGCTGGCAGATATGAGAGTGGGCTTCTGATTCAGCACAGTGATAAAGAATCTGCCTGCCCATGCAGGAGATGTGGGTTTAATTCCTGGATCAGGAGGATCCCCTGGTGGAGGAAATGGCAACCCACTCCACTATTGTTGCCAGGATAAGCCCATGGACAGAGGAGGCTGGTGGGCTCTAGTCCAAGGGGTCTCAAAGAGTCCGGCATGGCTGAGCGACTGAGCACTCAAACACATATGGAAGAGTACAGATGTCTCTCTGAGACAATGATTTCATTTCCTTTGGAGATATACCCAGAAGTGGAATTGTTGGATCACATGGTAGTTCAATTTTTATTTATTTTTGAGGAACTTTCATAATGTTTTCCATAGAGGTTGTACCTGTTTATATTCCTATGCATAGTGTACAAAAGTGTTCCCTTTTCCCCCCACATTCTCACCAATACTTGTTTTCTCTCAACTTTTGTATAATAGCAGTTCTAACAGGTATGAGTTGATTTCTCACTGTGGTTTTTCTTTACATTTCCCTGATGGTTAGTGATGCTGAGTACCTTCTCATGTACCTGTTAATTATTTGAGTATCTTCTTTGGAAAATTGTCTTTGTAGGTCCATTGGCCATTTTTTAATCCAATTATTTTGGTTTTTACTATTGAGTTGTATGGATTTTTTTTTATCAAATATGTTATTTGCCATTATTTTCTTCCATTTCATAAGTTGCCTTTTTAGTTTATTGATGGATTTCTTTGCTGTGCAGGAGCTTTTTAGTTTTTATGTAGTCAAAGCTTTTGTTTATTTTTTGCTTTTGTTGCTTGGACTTTATGTAACATATCCAAAAATCCATTGCCAAAATCAATGTCAGAAAGCTTTGACACTTCCTATACATTTTTTCTTGGCATTTTTATGATTTTAGGTTCTACATTTAAGTCTAAATATCTAGATAAGGTTTTACAGTCCTATGTAATATACATAATAATTAGCTTCAGTTCAGTTCAGTTCAGTTCAGTCACTCAGTCATGTCCTACTCTTTATGACCTCATTGACTGCAGCATGCCAGGCCTCCCTGTCCATCACCAGCTCCTGGAACTTACTCAAACTCATGTCCATTGGGTCAGTGATGCCATCCAACCATCTCATCCTCTGTCTTCCCCTTCTCCTCCCACCTTCTATCTTTCCCAGCATCAGTTCCAATAAGTCAGTTCTTTGCATCAGGTGGCCAAAGTACTGGAGCTTCAGCTTCAGCATCAGTTGTTCCAATGAATATTCATGACTGATTTCCTTTAGGGTGGACTGGTTGGATATCCTTGTTGTTAATTCTAGTCTCACTAGATGTAAACTCTATGACAACAAAATTGTTTGATTATTTGGTGCACTACTGTATCTTTAGTACCTAAACCCAAAAGCCTAACAAATACATAAATATAGTGACCGAACTTTAAATGTCATAAGCCCTTCATGGTATCTAGAAGCACTTCCACGCATATGCATTTTGTCACCTGAGATGCTTATGAAATCCCACTTTGTCATTCTCAGTTTATATATGAAAAAACTTAGGTTCAGACAAGTGAAGAGAGCTGCTCTAGATACCTCCCCCAAACTTAGGCATTCTGACCTTTCCTGGTAGCATAGGTTTGTAGCCTGAAATAAAAGCTGACAACATGATTTGTTGTTGGTCAGTTATTAAGTCATGTCTGACTCTTTTGCGACCCCATGGATGTAACCCTCCAGGCTACTCTCTCTATGGGATTTCCCAGGCAAGCATAGTGGAGTGGGTTGCCATTTCCTCCTCCAGGGGTTCTTCCTGACCCAGGGATCAAACTTGTGTCTCCTGCATTGGCCGGCAGGTTCTTTACCACTGAGCCACTAGGGAAGCCCCTGACACATAATAAATACTCATTACTTTCTGGCCCTAAGGAAGAGAAAATAAGTCATGTTATTAACTGTTAACTCAGTTTTACAGGGCCTAATTTTTTTCACTCAGATAATAGCAATTATTCAGGCGATATTTGGCTATTGGACAACTGAGGTATATAACTTACCTGATGAGTAATATTATACATATTACACATTATGCTTCTATTAAAAGCAAACTTGGGTAGCTGTAGATCACAAGGCAAAATCTACATTAACTTGAAGGATAAAGTGCTAGTCTTTGAAGGAAACTTGTGTAATGCTTGCTTCAGACCGTAGTTCCTGGGGCTTCTCGTGACACAAGGTCACTCTCCTCTGCTGTTAGGGTTATTGTAGCAGAAATCTTAAGAATTTTTGATTGACATATGCAGAGGTTGATGTGCTGGGTAGAATTTTAATGATTTTTTTAATAGCCATTTTTCATGATACAGCAAGCCCTGCTCTTGTAGAAAATCTGAGAGCAAGGACGCTGCTGGCGACGGCTGCTGCTTTTGTTGCCATCTTTTGTTTGTGAATTTGGAGAAGTTGTCCAACATCTATAAATTTTAGACTCTCCTCATTTATATAAAAGGACAGGAGGGTTTGCTCTCTGAGGAATTAATCATCATAAGTCACTTCTGAAAATTTTCCACATGCCTAATTGCAATAACCAGCAAAACATCATTAATAAGAAGCACATCTTATAAAATAACAAGTAACTTCTCCTTGCCAGTGGGTATCACTTGTGTTCACTGATTAATGTATTGGATAAACCTTTTTTATTAATGAGAACATGAGAGAACGAACATCACATTAGAGAAGATGCTTCACACAACATAGTGATATAGAAACATGGGTCAGATGGGCCACACTAGAAAGGGGCTGCAAATTGAATATTAACCTGGCTTTCTTAAACATTCACTTCATCCATGCTTCTATTTGGGCTTCCCTCGTAGCTCAATCGGTAAGGAATTTGCCTGTAATTCAGGAGACCCAGGTTTGATCCCTGGGTGGAGAAGATAGAGAAAGAAATGGCAACCCACTCCAGCATTCTTGCCTGGAGTATCCCATGGACAGAGGAGCCTGGCAGGCTACAGTCCATGGGGTCACCAGAGTCGGACACGACTTAGCGACTAAACCACCGCCACCATGCTTCTAATTACCACTGAAGGTCTCACCAAGAAGCCAAACCTGAAACTGACAAACTTTAACAATAAGCTGGCCTATATGAATTTTTGTTTCTTAAGTAGCCTAATGCGAAAGTGTAAAGTGTTTTTATAAGCATTTATGCAGTTCTGTGCTGCTTTGTGGCTTCCCTGGTGACTCAGATGGTAAAGAATCTGAGAATCTGCCTGTAATGCAGGAGACCTGGGCTTGATCCCTGGATCAGGACGATCCTCTGCAGAAGGGAATGGCAACCCAGTATTCCTGCCTGGAGAATTCCATGGACAGTGCTGCTTTTCAAAATAAATAAATCCTGAACAATCTGTGCAAGTATTCCTGCTATTTAAAGAAATCTGTGGCAACATCCTCAT
This sequence comes from Antilocapra americana, assembly GCA_007570785.1. Classification (NCBI taxonomy): domain Eukaryota; kingdom Metazoa; phylum Chordata; class Mammalia; order Artiodactyla; family Antilocapridae; genus Antilocapra; species Antilocapra americana. The sequence goes on from ML663010.1 coordinate 12,756,961, forward strand.
TTGTAATATATGTTTTTTATGACTGAAGTCATGTGTGGTCAACACAGAGATTGTGATAAAAAGTAGTTCTAATACCAAAACATAACCATGTCTTATTTTGCTGTGAAAAATGACGAACTTCCTTTGTGAATAGGTTCAGATACTGATTAGTTTAACCCTTTCCTATGAGTTATGTATATTCCCAGTTTCACTTACACTGAAAATTATAGAAGTGGATTCATGTCATTGTGACCCTCCTGAATCTGTTTTCCTTTTGTTGACAGGTTTCTGAGGTTCGTTTATGCTGCTTTGTGTAGAATACATTATTTAGGTGCACCGCTGTATACCTCTGCCTTAATGCGTATGTCACATCTTATTTATATATTCTACACCCATGGACCTCTGACTTGTTTCCTACTGGGGACCATTCAACATAGTGCTGTCAGAAAGATTCTTGATGAATATATACTCATATACTCAAGGAAATGCCTACAAGTGTGGTTTTTAAGGTCACGTGTTATGGTTATGCTCAAATGAAGCATTGATATGTACTTCAGAACAATTTTCCAGGCTGATTGTACCAATATAAGATCTGAGCAGTTCCAGATGGTTCAGCTCCCACAGTACTTGGCATGTCAGTTTTCTTTAGTGATTCTAGTGGATGAGAACCATGTTCATTGTAATATTAGTTTGTATTTTATTTATGACAAATGAGATTGATCACATTTTCATATGCCTGTCATTTAGAGATTCCCTTTGTGAATGACTAAGACTTTTGCCCATTTACTGCCTGCTGTCTTTTAAAAAAGAATTTTTTTTTTGATGTGTATGTGTGTGTTTAGGATGGCAGTATATTGTCAAATATATCCTTTGCAAATTTCTTCACAGGGTACAGTTTGCCTTTTTACTCTAAAAATAATGCCTTATAATGAAAAAAGTTCTCCCGGTTTTAATCTTATTTAAATTGTTGAAAATTTATTTACGAATGGATCTTTTGATATCTTGTTTAAGGAATATTTTTATAGTCTATAGAGATAAACATGTTCTCTATGTTCTTTTGTATATGTCATAGTTTAAATTTTTATAATTTTATATGACAGTATGCCTGAAATAGATTTTTGTGTATGAAGTGGAGTTGATATTCACATTTTCTTCATAATATATTTAGTTATATCATAACTTTCTGAAAATCTCTTTTATCCATTTGCGTGTTGTGTCACCTTTATTATAATGTATATTATATGGCTATAAGAGAAGCATATAATAAACCAGAAATCATTATATTAGTTTTTATTCTGATTCTTCACAAATTAACTGTGTAATATTGGATATGAAGGACAAATTATAAAGCTTCTTACAGTCAATGAGTGAATTTAATACAGTGCTTTTACAATACATTTTGGCATTCTCACAATGCCCAAATGGGAGTGAATACATGTAAAAGAAAATAATTATTTTTAAGGTTTTATTAAATATTATATAAGTATTATGTTTTCTTTAGAGATTATAAAAAGTAGTTTGAAAATACTGATGATTTTCATAAATTTATTCATGCATTCCAAATCATTGATCTCATGTTATTTTGGAATGGTGAAATCTATTCCTAATAAAATATGAGTCTCTGTCTATATAAGGAGGATTTTTAAAAATAATACAAATCAGCAAAATAATATGCCAAGAAACAAGAAATTCTAAAGTAAAGACTTTCACGTCCCATCTTTTAGTTTTAGCTTATGATTCTCAGTTAAAGAAGATATCTAAATCATTCATGACCCCAAAGGAAATTCTACGTATATGTATGTATACAGGGTTTCCACTGTGGCTCAGATGGTTAAGAATCTGTCTGCTATGCAGGAGATCAGAGTTTAGCCCTGGATTAGGAAGATCCCCTGGAGAAGGGAATGGCTACCCAATATGTATGTATGTATGTGTGTGATCTACCTATTTTTTTATCATTAATAGGGCCTTATATCAGTTCTTAGGATATTTAAAATGTTTAAAAATGTTTGTTGAAACTAGGAAACTTACTAAGACATATCACCACCCCTCACTTCCCCAGTACAGTCCATAAAACAAAACATAATTAATTTAAGGACTCATCTTTTGCAAGAATGCTGCAGTTTAATTGGTGATGAAAAAGTGATTTACTAATTTAGAAGAAACTTGAAATAATATTAATTTGATTTGTTGTAAAATTAAAATTAAAAGAGTTTTCCATCAGATCGTGTGTGTTTAGTTTCTGTGTATGTTTGGTATGTACATCTGTGTATACGTGTGTATCCATTCCTGACCTGGGAATTTTTTTAAATTAAGCACATATATTATTGTTCCAAAGCCATTAAAAATAAATGTAAAAAGCTTGAAAATTTTGTACTGGTGAACAACTTTAATCAGTTCTCAAAAAGTGCTTGATATAAATTCATATTATTAATATTAATATCAAAATTCACCTCTTATTGAAAATTATTATTCTAATTGGAGCATTTTGAAAAAACAGCAAAATTGGCAGGCATCAAAAATTTTGCAGAGGGATAAAGTTTCTCTTAATATTCAATGCTTACTTTATATAGTGATGAAAAATATTTCTTCAAATTCAACTTCATTTTCTTTAATGCATTCCTGACTTTATTATTTAACTGTTCATTAGAAGAAACTTAAATAATTGGGAATATATAATTTTGTCAAATTGATTAAATTTGTCAGTTCAGTAAAATAAGTTTACCTATAAAATAAAATCCATGTATTAATTAAATTTAGATTGATATATATATAATATTTTATGCTTAAGTAAGGAAAAATTTTGCAAACAAAACATAATGCCAGAATGCCATTGATTTTAAAATGCATCCTGGTTTCAAACATACTAAAATAAGTAAAAAAGAAAAGTAATTGCCATTTGAATAATGACAAATAGCATGTGACAGTACATACTTATACACATATGTAAATGTATGAAGATATGAATTTTTAAATATAGATTTTGGTATATTAACATATTAAAAATATAAGTTTTTAAACATAACAGAAGCCATAAATTAAACTGAAGAAAACAACTGACGCCCTGCATGGGCCAGAATTACAGTGAGAGTGTAATTAAAGAATAGAAAAACTATCTAAATTCAAGTTTCACTCTTCAATGGTGTGAAAAAGATTTATGATCCATACATGAGACCCACTTTAAAAATTATCTTTTACTTTCTTTTCCTTGCCGATTAAGCGTCACTTATATGTTATCTTTACCAGCTGAGCCACCAGGAAAGCCCAAGAATATTGGAGTGCATAGCCTACCCCTTCTCCAGGGGATCTTCCCCACCCAGGAATCGAACCAGGGTCTCCTACATTGCAGGCCTGCAATACGGAAGACCTAGGTTCAGTAGTTAGGTTGGGAAGATCCCCTGGAGAAGGCAACGGCTACCTACTCCAGTATTCTGGCCTGGAGAATCCCATGGACTGTATAGTCCATGGGGTCGCAAAGTGTCAGACACAACTGAGAGACTTTCACTTTCATTTATACGTTATCCATAATTTTGTGTCTCTCTTTACAACACTTCTTAGGAAACTGATATCACAGCTTCACCTAAGGCATCCTTTGTCCATTACAGCTGACCCCATACAGCAAAAACAGAAAATAACCCACTAGAAACTGAAACAACTCTGTTATCATGTAGACACAGAAACACAGTGGAACTGAGGTGGTTACTGGACAAATGGCAGAAAAGTCTAAGAACACGAATATGCTAATATTTCCCACTGTGTACACATTAGTTGAACTTTTGTATATACATGCTTCTTTGTGTATGTGTGTGTAGACCTTTGTTTGTGTTGTATACTGTTTTCAGTTCACTGGGCAATATTATTCCTTCTGATGGAAAGTTAAAATCATCACATGTGCTGTCAAAATGATTTTGATATTGTTATCCGAGACACAATTCTTAAGGGAACTAAACAATTAAGTATGTACAATCAATTTGCTTAAAGTTACAACTTAATGAGCCTCTCTAAGGAATATTTCTTTTAAAGACTTTTAAATAAATGAAACCAATCAAGAGGAAGTAACATTCTAACTTAATCAGAAATTCTGTCTAACCAGTAAATCATTTTGAAAGACTCTCATAACAGTCATAACACTCCATATTAGCTATTGGCAATAAAAGTTTTAACAAGTACTAAGGGATTACAAGCTTCCCTGATAGATCAGTTGGTAAAGAAGCTGCCTGCAATGCAGAAGACCCTGGTTTGATTTCAGGACTGGGAAGATCCGCTGGAGAAGGGATAAGCTACCCACTCCAGTATTCTTGGGCTTCCCCTGTGGCTCAGCTGGTAAAAAAAAAATCCACCTGCAATGCGGGAGACCTGAGTCTGATCCATGGGTTGGGAAGATCCCCTGGAGGAGGGAAAGCTACCCACTCCAGTATTCTGGCCTGGAGAATTCCATGGACTGTACAATGACTGAGTGACTGAGTGACTTTCACTTTTACCAGGGGATTACAAAGAAGGGATTGTTTAACTACCTGGGAGATAGCAGAAGTATTCCTAGAAAAGATTATATTTCAGTTGGCTCCAAATGAAAGCAAATACTTTGCCTTATCAGAAAACTACCCCTTCTATCAAAAGTATGTTTGAATTCTATTGGGGTAATAAATAGTACCTTTAAATAGGATGGATTTTTTTTTCTTTAGTTTTTAAAATAAACCTCACAGGCCTTTAAACCTACAAAATTATTGTAAATTGTATTCACCTGCTCAGACACAATAAAGGCTTATTCATAAAAACAAAAAATCAACTATGCATTTGTTTTAAAAAAAATCTATCCTATATTACAGATAATTTTTTAGCCTTCTTAATTTCTGAGGCAGAACTAGGGTCCAGAGTGGATTATTGAATTATGCAGACCAGGAAAATCAATGGCTGTATGCAAGTTCTAGTCTAGTTTCTGCCCATCTGTATTATAACATTCAGCTGAAATCATGAAGCCTCATGTTGGAGTAGGTAACAAAATGTGAAAATTTACTTTTTATCTATCTCCTAGCCTAAACTTGAAAAAACGATGGCAAACCGCTGGGCCATTCAGGTATGACCTAAGACAAAACTCTTATGATTATATAGTAGGGATGACAAATAGATTCAAGGGATTTGATCTGGTACACAATGCCTAAAGAACTATGGAGAGAGGTTCACAACACTGTACAGGAGCCGGTGATCAAAACCATTCTATAGAAAAAGAAATGCAAGAATGCAAAGCGATTGTCTGAGTAGGCCTTACAAATAGCTGGGGAAAGAAGAGAAGAAAAAGGCAAGATGAAAGGTAAAGATATAACCAACTTAATGCAGAGTTCAGGAGAACAGCAAGGGGAGGTAAGACGGCCTTCTTAAATGAACAATGCAAAGAAATAGAGGAAAACAATAAAATGGGAAAGACTAGAGATCAATTTAAGAAAACTGGAGACATCAAGGGGATATTTCATGCAAGGATGGGCACAATAAAGGAAACAAAAATGGTAAGGAACTCAGAAGCAGAAGAAATTAAGAAGAGGTGGCAAGCATACAGAGAACTGTACAAGAAAGGTTTTAATGACCCAGATAACCATGATGATGTGACCACTAACCTAGAGCCAGATATCCTGGCTGTGAAGTCGAGTGGGCCTTGCTGCAGCTGCTGCTAAGTCGCTTCAGTCGCCTCCGACTCTGTGTCACCACATAGATGGCAGCCCACCAGGCTGCCCCGTCCCTGGGATTTTCCAGGAAAGAATACAAGAGAGGGTTGCCATTGCCTTCTCCGAAGTGGGCCTTAGGAAGTATTCAGTTCAGTTCAGTCAGAGTCGTGTCCGACTCTTTGTGACCCCATGAACCACAGCACACTAGGCCTCCCTGTCCATCACCAACTACCAGAGTCCACCCAAATCCATGTCCATTGAGTCAGTGATGCCATCCAGCCATCTCATTTTCTGTTGTCCCTTTCTCCTCCTGCCCTCAGTCTTTCCCAGCATCAGGGTCTTCTCCAATGAGTCAGCTCTTCACATCAGGTGGCCAAAGTATTGTAGTTTCAACTTCAATATCAGTCCTTCCAATGAACATTCAGGACTGAACTCCTTTAGGATGGACTGGTTGGATCTCCATGCAGTCCAAGGGACTCTGAAGAGTCTTCTCCAACACCACAGTTCAAAAGCATCAATTCTTCAGTGCTCAGCTTTCTTTATAGTCCAACTCTCACATCCATACATGACTGCTGGAAAAATCATAGCCTTGACTAGATGGACCTTTGTTGGCAAAGGAATGTCTCTGCTTTTTAATATCCTGTCTAGGTTGGTCATAACTTTCCTTCCAAGGAGTAAGCATCTTTTAATTTCATGGCTGTAATCACCATCTGCAGTGATTTTGGAGCCCAGAAAAATAAAGTCAGCCACTCTTTCCACTGTTTCCCCATCTATCTGCCATAAAGTGATGGGACCTGATGCCATGACCTTAGTTTTCTGAATGTTGAGCTTTAAGCCAACTTTTTCACTCTCCTCTTTCACTTTCATCAAGAGGCTTTTTAGTTCCTCTTCACTTTCTGCCATTAGGGTGGTATCATCTACATATCTGTGGTTATTGATATTTCTCCTGGCAATCTTGATTCCAGCTTGTGCTTCCTCCAGCCCAGCGTTTCTCATGATGTATTCTGCATGTAAGTTAAATAAGCAGGGTAACAATATACAGCCTTGACGTACTCCTTTTCCTATTTGGAACCAGTCTGTTGTTCCATGTCCAGTTCTAACTGTTGCTTCCTGACCTGCATACAGGTTTCCCAAGAGGCAGGTCAGGTGGTCTGGTATGCCCATCTCTTTCAGGATTTTCCACAGTTTATTGTGATCCACACAGTCAAAAGCTTTGGCACAGTCAATAAAGCAGAAATAGGTGTTTTTCTGGTACTCTCTTGCTTTTTCGATGATCCAGCAGATGTTGGCAATTTGATCTCTGGTTCCTCTGCCTTTTCTTAAACCAGCTTGAACATCTGGAAGTTCATGGTTCATGTATTGCTGAAGCCTGGCTTGGAGAATTTTGAGCATTACTTTACTAGTGTGTGAAATGAGTTCAATTGTGCGATAGTTCGAGCTTTCTTTGGCATTGCCTTTCCTTGGGATTGGAATGAAAACTGACCTTTTCCAGCCCTGTGGCCACTGCTGAGTTTTCCAAATTTGCTGGCATATTGAATGCAGCACTTTCACAGCATCATCTTTCAGGATTTGAAATAGCTCAACTGGAATTCCATCACCTCCACTAGCTTTGTTTGTAGTGATGCTTCTTAAGGCCCACTTGACTTCACTTTCCAGGATGTCTGGCTCTAGGTGCGTGATCACACCATCGTGATTATCTGGATTATGAAGATCTTTTTTGTACAGTTCTTCTGTGTATTCTTGCCACCTCTTATTAATATCTTCTGCTTCTGTTAGGTCCCTACCATTTATGTTCTTTATTGAGCCTTTATTTATTCTGTTCTTTATTTATCTTTGCATGAAATATTCCCTTGGTATCTCTAATTTTCTTGAAGAGATCTCTAGTCTTTCCCATTCTACTGTTTTCCTCTATTTCTTTGCATTGATCACTGAGGAAGGCTTTCTTATCTCTCCTTGCTATTCTTTGGAACTCTGCATTCAAATGGGTATATCTTGCCTTTTCTCCTTTGTTTTTCGCTTCCCATCTTTTCACAGCTATTTGTAAGTCCTCCTCAAACAGCCATTTTGCTTTTTTGCATTTCTTTTTCTTGGGGATGGGCTTGACTCCTGTCTATTAATATGAACAAACCTAAAGGAGGTGATGAAATTCCATCTGAACTATTTCAAATCCTAAAAGATGATGCTGTTAAAGTGCTGTACACAATATGCCAGCAAATTTTGAAAACTCTGCAGTGGACCCAAGACTGGAAAAGGTCAGTTTTCATTTCAATCCCAAAGAAGGGCAATGCCAAAGAATGTTCAGGCTACTGCACAGTTGCACTCATTTCACATGCTAGCAAGGTAATGCTGAAAATGTTTCAAACTAGGCTTCAGTAGTATAAGAACTTCCACATGTTTAAATTGGATTTAGAAAAGGCAGAGGAACCAGAAATCAAATTGCCAGCATACACTGGATCATAGAAAAAGCAAGAGAATTTCAGAAAACCTACTTCTGCTTCACTAACTACGCTAAAACTTTTAACTGTATGGATCACAACAAACTATGGAAAATTCTTAAAGAGATGGGAATACCAGATTATCTTACCTGCCTCCTGATAAACCTGTATGAAAGTCAAGAAGCAACAGTTTGACCCCGACATGGAACAACAGACTGATACCAGATTGGGAAAGAAGAACATTAAAACTGTATATTTTCACTCTGCTCATTTAACTCCCATGTAAAGTACATAATGAGAAATGCCAGTGTGGACAAAGCACAGGCTGGAATCAAGATTACTGGGAGAAATATCAATAACCTCAGATATGCAAATGCAACCACCCTAGTGGGAGAAAGTGAAGAGGAACTAAAGCACTTCTTGATGAAAGTGAAAGAGGAGAGTGAAAAAGGTAGCTTAAAACTCAACATTCAAAAAATGAAGATTATGGCATGTAGTCCCATCACTACATGGCAAATAGATGGGGAAACAATGGAAATAGTGACAGACTTTCTTTTCTTGGGTTCCAAAATCACTGCAACGGTGACTGTAGCCATGAAATTAAAATTTAATTAAAATTTTAAATTTAATTTTGATATTTTTAAATGTATAAATAATTAATAAATTTAAATTTAATTTAAAAATTTTAAAATTAAAATTAAAATTTCTTGTTCCTTGGAAGAAAACCTATGACCAGCCTAGACAGTATTATTAAAAAGCAGAGACATCACCTTGCCAACAAATTTCCGTATAGTAGCCAACTGATGTGGACACAAATAGGCAGTGTGAGTCCAAGGGTTGGTCACTGTTTAGCTTTTTCTTTGTTTGATCTAATTCCACATTCAAAACACCCTTCGAGATATCTCTCCTCATGAATCTTTGCAGCATTTTAATTTGTCATTTAAAACCTGTTTTAGCAACTAAGCTATTTCTATTAACCAAGAGCTGCTATGTTTCTTTCTTTCTTTTTTAATTTTCAGAGGGTCCATGAGAAATGCTATAGCTAATTCTTGTAATTTCACATCAGTTTACTAATTTCCAGCCCAAAAGGATGTCCCCCGTTATCAAAGCACCAGGAATGTCTTCTACTAGCCTCAAACCAGCTGGCTTATCTTAAGATGTAATCACACTTTCTTCTGTTTTCAAACCTGTTTGTCTATTTTCTCTCTTTGTATAAATTTGAAATGGTGTCTATGAAATATTTTATAACGTTGTTAGTAGGCATGTCACTTATCCTAAGAAATGCTGTTGAGTAACAAACAGCTGGGATTTTGGAGGGTAAGATGTCTGAAAGTTTCCTAGAACTGCTTACACTTAGGGATTGGAATGAAGAACAAAGATTGTTCAGGTCACTAGTCTTTCCTATATATACCTAGGGTAACATTCAAGAAACTAGCTTTTATTTTATTTAGGGAAATGGAGTAATATGAATTAAAAGAAAGAGACACACAAGAAATAAGATATTTGTGCCTTAAATCTGATTTTGATTTGATTAAGTTTGGGGATAGCATCTATAATCTGCCTACTAATAACTTCCCAAATGAAATCAGTGACCAAAGTTTAAAGTGTAGCATCATAGATCCCCTGAAGAAGGAAATGGCCACCCACTCCCATATTCTTGCCTGGAGAATTCCATGGACAGAGGAGCCTGGCGGGCTACAGTTCATGGCGTCACAAAAGAGTTGGACATGACTTGGTGACTAAACAACAACAACTCTCGTGATCTAAAGTAGATAGTGACGTGACTAGCCAAAGGACACCAATTTATTAAAATAGTTTAATTCAGCTTTACCAAATGGGTATGTAAAATTTCAGGAAAATTATGCAAATAGATCACCACTTGTCTTTTATAATACAGCATAACTCTCTAAATCCTTCATAACATGCCCTTAAAATGCTTATTTTTGTCACTGAAAGGATTAAAAACATTTAAAAAATATAGATTTTTAACATAAAGTGATATCACTAGGTGACTCTCAAACTTTTAAAAATTGATGCAGCGAGAGGAGAAACTAAGATGGCGGAGGAATAGGACGGGGAGAACACTCTCTCCCCAATAAATATACCAAAAGAACTTTTAAAGGCCGAGCAAACTCCAAAAAACAGGAACTGAATGCTGGCAGAGGACATCGGGCATCTGGAGAGGCGACCCAGTGCCGACGTGAGGAGGTAGGACAAAAGAAAGAAAAGAAAAAAAAGTAGAGGGAGAGACAAAGAGCTGGGGACGGGCTCCGTCCCGGAAGGGGAGTCTGGAATAAAGAGGAAAAAAAAAAAGAGGAGAAAGGTTTCTGAATACCAGGGAGCATTCTCTCTGGCAGATCTGCGGTGGATCTTGGAGAGCAATATAGCTGAGAGCAGAAGCAGATTAATAGCTAAGCCCTGCAAGGTTCGTCTCTAGCTACAAGCACAGCCGAGAGCAGCAGCACAGCCGAAGCAGACTGCTCCTGCTCAGGGAGGGGCGGGCCGTGGGCTCAGGGAACGGAGCAGCCTGAGGGACCTAACCTTCCAGGAAAAGCTCCCT
>ML663010.1:12767988-12997812 GCA_007570785.1 Antilocapra americana
CTATAAAGAAAGCTGAGCACCGAAGAATTGATGCTTTTGAACTGTGGCGTTGGAAAGGATGCTTGAGAGTCCCTTGGACTGCAAGGAGATCCAATCAGTCCATCCTAAGGGAGATCAGTCCTGGGTGTCCATTGGAAGGACTGATGTTGAAGCTGAAACTCAAAAACTTTGGCCACCTCATGCGAAGAGCTGACTCATTGGAAAAGACCCTAATGCTGGGAAGGATAGGGGACAGGAGGAGAAGGGGATGACAGAAAATGAGATGGCTGGATGGCATCACTGACTCGATTGACATGGGTTTGAGTGGACTCCAGGAGTTGGTGATGGACAGGGAAACCTGGTGTGCTGCATTCATGGAGTCAAAAAGAATTGGACATGACTGAGAGACTGAACTGAACTGAACTGTGTAGTCTTATCCAATTCAAGCCCAAGGGATACCTAAACTGTGAAGACTGGTAATATAAATTATTAATTATGAATTTTCCTTGCAAGGTCAAGACAATTTTCCTGAGTTTTGGTCAATCACATAGTACCATCACATGTAATTGACAGTTTGCTGCTGCTGCTAAGTCACTTCAGTCATGTCTGACTCTGTGCGACCGCATAGACGGCAGCCCACCAGGCTCCCCCATCCCTTGGATTCTCCAGGCAAGAACACTGGAGTGGGTTGCCATTTCCTACTTCAGTGCATGAAAATGAAAAGTGAAAGTGAAGATACTCAGTCCAGTAGTGTCTGACTCTTAGCGACCCCATGGACTGCGGCCTACTAGGCTCCTCCGTCCATGGGATATTTCCAGGCAAGAGTATTGGAATGGGTTGCCTTTGCTTTCTCCAGTATGACAGTTTAGGACCTTAGAAATTAACACATATATATGGAATTTAGAAAGACAGTAATGAGAACCCAACATGGGAGACAACAAAAGGAACGCAGATGTATAGAATAGACTTGTGGACTTTGTGGATGAGGGTAAGGGTGGGATGAGATGGGAGAAGGGCATTGAAGCATGTTAATTGTCATGTGTCTAATCAATCGCCAGCCCAGGATTGATGCTCGGGACTGGTGCAGCGAGATTTCCCGGGGGGGAGGGAGGAGGGAGGGGGGACCCGGAGGGGAAGCATATGTAAACCCATGGTGATATCATGACAATGTATGGCAAAAACAATAATAAAAAAAAAAAAAAGAAAAAAAAAAAAAAGAAAGTAAAGCCATTCATACTCTTTCTACATTAAAAAATGTGGTATTTACAATAGTTATGTGTATTTCTATAATATTTTGAATGTCTGTGGAGGTTTGATTATTACATAGGTGAAAGTGCTACATTAAATGTATCTGGGGAACAAGATAGATTGGAAACACTGCATAAAATTAATAAGTATGAGAATGTTGATATGAACCTATGTTATACATTTGTACATAAATTTTCATTTTATATGCTGAATGATTAAATACACAGATTATTCATTTATAAATGGTTATTTAAGAAGGGAGAAAAATACCAGATTTGTCAAGTGAGAGAGACCGTGTGTGGGTGGCAGAATGCGTAGAAAAAAAAGGCATCACTAAAAACAGACAATAGTATACATACTTATTTGTGTAAAGTTATAAATGTGTGGATAGAAACATTAGCCATAAAAGTTCTAACTATAGCTATTGTCTTACAGAAAGTCCATTTACAAATTGTCAAATAAAAATATTAGAGTTTAAAGTCTAAAAAAAAAAAAAAAAATTGATGCAAATATGTATAGAAAGGCTTTTTGGAACTCTTACAAGACAAAAGATCTATAGTACATGTGAACACCAGATTTTGACACTGAAAAATATCATTTTATAAATACCATAGACTCTTGCAGTAAAGGGGAGGGAAGGATAGTTTATGTCTATCTTATCCTCCACATTTCTGAAAAATAATCAATCCTACTTGGCAGTGAAAAGGCTTTATGAGATCTGTGCTCTAAACCAATAGGGCAGATTCCCCCAGAGCACCCTTTCAATTTCATTTCCAGTCCTACAGGGGAGATTAGTGTAGTCTTATCCTCTGATAGACAGATATATCTTTTAGGATGTGGAGACTTAACATTTAATAGACAGGATCTGTGCAATCGACCAGAACTAAAGCGTATTGTCAATTTATATAGTAAGGAAGAAGTATATTTTTAGTTCATTTCCTTATAATAAGAGGTCTGTTAAGCCTTTTTTGGTACATTTTATCTCTCTGCTTAAATTTTATACACTCAGAGGCTAGATATTTCTCCAATAATTTCAGCATAACGTCCCATGAATAAAGAAACACAAGTTTTAATGAAATACAACATGATTATAGGGCTGTGTATATTTCTGTGCTGTGGAGAAGGTCAGACAACATGTATCTCCTGGGACAGCCAGAGTTTCCACAACCATACTGAGGACTTCATCTAGAAAATCTAACATCTGTAGTTTGAGACTTGGGATCATGAAGGTGGCTCATTTAATAGCTAAGCTTGACTTGATCAAAGTGAAGAAATCTTCAAGATTATATGCATTAGGAAACTAGACAAAACATCTCACAAATTATTGAACACTTAAAAGCTCAGATTTCTCATGTCACAATGTAGATCATATTTAAACTGACACATAGCTGAGAATAATATCTAATGGTTGGTAATTCTGGCTTGATTTAAGGAGATGAGCCCATTGGCCAGAATTCTGTTGTTCTTTTCATTCAAAAACAATTTAAGTTCTTGTTTGGTTACAGCACAGAGCTGGCCCCACCTTCCCTTGACTTACACGGTCTGGTGTTGGAAACAAAAATATAAATAACATGAATTATGAAAACATATCCATCATTAACATATAGAGAGTATATATGTTTTGCTGACATCAAGATTTACATGGTTATTCTCCTAACTACTCATTAACATGAAAGCAGGAATAAAATGGACATAAAATAAAATTTGAGATTGTTGGTAGGTTTAATTATTCAATAGCTTTTGACTAAATTTTAATTAACATTTAACAAGCATAATGTAAAATTCATTTCATTTGACTAATTATATGCTACCAAATTTACCAATGCATAAAATATGATTGGGCTTTCCAGGTGGCACTAGTGGTAAAAAAATCTTGACTGCCAATGCAGGAGACATAAGAGATGTGGGTTCAGTCCCTGGGTTGGGAAGATCCCCTAGAGGTGGGGATGGTAACCCACTGCAGTATTCTTGCCTGGAGAATCTCATGGACAGAGAAGCCTGGAGGGCGAGAGTCCATAGTATTGCAAAGAGTCGGAAACAACTGAGGTGGCTTAGCACATACACACACACACAAGCAGAATATGACCAAAAATGCAGAAATTAAAATAAAATAAAGCTGAGTTTATCTGGATAAAAGCTGCTGAGTTGCACCATATGCAACATAATTGGTTAATAGGTAATAACAGTAGCAGAAATAAAGAGTAAGGAAATTTTTTCCTGAAATATTAAGAAGGGAAAATTAGGATGATTTGGCGACAGGGTAGAGGAACCAAAGGGAAAATCTCTGAATTAATCTTCAATATTAATACATGGTGTTACCACAGATCAAGAAGTAAAGTGCAGAAAATAAACAGCAAGAGCGCAAAATGAGGAGCTCAGTTTTGAAGGTATTGAGAATGAAGTGTCAGCACCTCGTACATGGTAGCACATGAAAGAATAGTGGATGAATAAATGAAAAATTAGCTGGTGACATCTTGCAGGAACTGAATATATAAATCTGGGCTTAAAGGTGGAATGAGGGGAAAGGGAAGTATATTTTGGACAGTTAAAGCCAAATGAGTGATGAGAGCCAATAAGTAGCAGATATTTGTTATTTGGAGCTATCCAATGCTTCATTCCCTTCATATATGAAGGACTTCTCATTATATGCAATAATGAAGGTCATAGCAATATTTTTTAAAGTTTTTGTTTATTTATTTATTTTGATGTGGACCATTTTTAACATCTTTATTGAATTTGTTACAAATATCGCTTCTTTTCCGTGTTTTGGTTTTTTGGCCACGAGGCATGAGGGGATCTTAGCTCCCCAACCAGGTATTGAACCCACATCCTCCGCACTGGAAGATGAAGACTTAACCAATGGACTGCCAGGGAAGTGCCAGGGACATAGTGATATTAATTCCATCCTCAAGAAATAAAGTGGAACTGTTCGTCCATAGTCTGCCTTCTGACAGCATGTGACTGCAATTCAGATCTCTGAATGGTTCTCTCTTAGATTTTACTATGGAACGAGAGACACAAAGACTGAGAATTTAATTTCTGTAGCTACAGGGGTGAACAGAGATTCTTGCAGTGTGGTACGCTGGCCACAGTGGTCATGTTAAGAAGCTGTCGTTAGGGGAGCATATGTAAACCCATGGTGATATCATGACATTGTATGGCAAAAACAATAAAAACAATAATAAAAAAAAAAGCTGTCATTATACTTTCTGTGCCTCGGTTCTGCCTTACAGCTGCCTTAGTTTCTACTCATTTTCCAAGCAGATTGTTTACACTGTTGGACTCCTTGCTGTTGCTATTCAGTTAACTCTTCCATTTCTTAGGATAGTTTATTTCCAGTTTCTGGCAAGCAACAGCCTTGGCTGACACAGAAAATATGCAGAGGGAGAGTATCAGTGGGCCATAAACCCTACAGAAAACCCCAATGTCTACAACCAATTAGAGTGAAGTATAACAGACAAATAGAATAATGTTTGACCAATCAAGAGTTACTTACGGTCAAATATACACACCCTCAGATATGCATATAATACCACTTTAATGGCAGGAAGTTAAGAGCCTCTTGATGAAGGTGAAAGAAGAGAGTGAAAAGGGTGACTTAAAACTTAACTTTCCAAACGTGAGGATCATGGCATCCAGTCCCATCACTTCATGGGAAATAAATGGGGAAATGTGGAAACAGTGACAGATTTTATTTCCTTGGGCTCCAAAATCACTGTGGACAGTGACTGACGCCACAAAATTAAAAGATGCTTGCTCCTTGGAAGATAAGATATGACAAACCTAAACGGTGTGTTAAAAAGCAGAGACATCACTGTGCTGATTGTTTTTCTAGTAGTTATGTACAGATGTGAGAGTGAACCATAAAGATGGCTGAGTCCTGAAGAATTGATGCTTTCAAAATGTGGTGCTGCATAAGACTCTAAACCAGTCAATCCTAAAGAAAATCAACCCTGAATATTCATTAGGAAGGAAGTTCCAATACTCTGCCCATCTGATCCCAAGGGCCGACTCATTGGAAAAGATTCTGATGCTGGGGAAGATTGAGGGCAGGAGGATAAGAGGGCAATAGAACAAGAGATGTTTGGATGGACATGAATCTGAGCAAACTCCGGACTATAGAGAAGGACCTAGAAGCCTGGTGTGCTGCAGTCCATGAAGCTTCAAAGAGGTGAACATGACTAAGTGACTGAACAACAAAAGTCAAATCAGAAGTATTTTTTGCTACTATTGTTTTCTTTATCTCAGTTCCTATATTAGAAAAAGCTTTTCAGGCCATATAGAAGCTTATCAGACCACCTCCTGGTTCTGAAACTAAGATAAACATAAATATATACATATATACATACATACATGTCCTATTAATTGATTAAAAACAAAAACCTAAATATATTAGACTTGTCTTAGTATTCACATATACAAGATATATTTATAATTATTAAACAAATTCAAGTTGCCTTCATTTTTTTATACTTCTCCCTAGACCATTGTTATAGTTTCTTGGGATATAAATATGCTCCTTATTCTAGCTCTTTACAACCAGCTTCAGCACAGTAATTTTTTTTAAGAAGACTCCACTGGGAAATTTAAACAGAAACTGATAAAACAGCTGTTGGTTACAGAATGACAAAAATACTTGAAATATTATTTTTCAGCATAAGGCATGCTAGACTGCAGTTGTGGCTCTTGTATAAAAAAAATCAATTATTTATTTTTACTAAGATGAAAATGATAGAAGTGATTAGACAGAATGGCAATTTCCCTTCAAATTTCATTTACAATATCTTTCTTCTTGTTAACCGTATCATCAATCATCTATAAGTAATTAAGTCAAATGTCAAGTCAACTGTGCTCAGTCGCTGAATTGTATCTGACTCTTTGAGGCCCCATGACTCTAGCCCATGAGGCTCCTCTGTTAATGGGATTTTCCAGGAAGAATACTATAGTGGGTTGCCATTTTCTTCTCCAGGGGGATTTTCCTGACCCAGGGATAGAACCCATGTCTCCTGTATTGGCTGGCAGATTCTTTACCACTGAGTCACCTGGGAAGCCCATTATATAAAATTAATTAAGCTTCCTTGAAAAGCATCATGGATATTAAAAAAATTAAATTAGTTTGACACTGGCACATCACAGAATACATTATCTATTAATAAATATTAAATTGTGACTTGGAAGAATTAGGATATCTGCCCCAAATTCTGTTCTCCCAGTAGATAGTAAGATGATTCTTTTTGACTTTAATTATGGAACTGACCCATAATTACCCATCAATTCAGGCATTGGGAATGAGGCAGGAGTAAGCCCAGATTAGTAGACAGATAATCAGTACAGAGAAGAATCCTGAGAGCTATTAAAGTACATGAAGATAATACACAGAGAAACAGTAAACCTCTAATTTCTGATGACGTTAATCAGGAAATTTGTTTTACTTCCTGATATATTTTCTTAATTTAAAAATTAAATAGAACACAGACTTAAAACCACCTGCTTGATGATCCCCTGTCCCTGCGAGGACCTGACTTTGGTTCTTCTTTTGTAACTTTCCTCCAAGGGCAAGGAGTGCAGAGAGCTACTGAGCTGTGGGCATGCAGTGGGCATGCCCACCTTTCTAGCCAGGTCTGGAATTTTCTACCACATGCTTCACATACACTTCCAAACCTGTGAGGCCCTCTTTTGTATGGCAGATTGCATTGCACTTCTGGGAAAGATTTAAGTCCACAGAATGGCCAGTTGGAAGGATTGTTCAGGGGGTGGAGGGTGAGCAGTAGCTCTTTGATTGTAGCAGACAGAGTCAGACAGGCAAGGGACCACTGCTCCTTGTACTGTCACATACCAAGGAGCCTAAAAATTCAGAATCTGAACCCTGGCCTTCTATGTGCTATGGAATCTATTCCCCTGATGTGTAACATTTAAATGTTTATATATTGATATGCAGGTCAACTTTGTACTCTTCAATGGGCTCCAGGTTTTACAGGCAGGCCTATAGGACTGTACACGCAGAACTAATCAGGTAGAGATTTGAAACCAGGGTCCTATCTGATTACTAAATTGTGGCAAGCATTGCTTGATTTAAAATGGGCAATTGAAGTAGGCAAAGTCTGTTCAAGGCTAAAGTTGCTAAATAAACGTAAACATCCTCTTGAGAGTAAATAAAGAAATTTTGGCAAAAAGCCTAGAAAAGACAAGAGTAATAGAGGGATGAAATATTAGAAATGATGAATCAGATAATAAAAGGAACCATGCATATCATCAATCTAGGTACCAAGGATGAGTCAGTCACAGGCTAGGAATGGCAGCTAAGAAGTATGAGATTCTGGTGGAAGAAGGCAGGTGGAACATAGCAATGCTTCAAGTGAATAGAAATGTCTGAATTTTAAAGAGAATGTAATGCTCCACACTTAACATAATATTTAGTATGGAGAGGTGTCAGTATAAGAGAATATTTTAATTTCTTTTTTGTTTTTCTCTAAGAGTATTTTGATCTTCATAAACCCTCAATTCAAAAGTGTTTTCTGACTTTAAGATCATATATATAGAAAATTCTGAAAATATAGAAAAGTATCTTATTAATCTGAGAAAAATTACCTGTAATAATATCTCACAGGAAAAAAGAAAAAATAGTTTGAACATATATTTCCTTTTTGATAAAGAGAAAATAATATTATATGTATCTTACTTTTTCACTTGGTTTCTTGTCATACATCATTAAAGTTTTTTCATGTTAGGTGATGAACGTATAATAATTTCACAGCAATTCATTGAATAGATAAAAAATTTATAGCCCATGTGCTTTTATAGATCTGAAAATTTTATATTCAGATAATTTAGAGAGAGAAAATCACTCAATTGTGTCTGACTCTGAGATCCCATGGACTGTAGCCCATGAGGCTTCTTTGTCTGTGGGATTATCCGGGCAAGAGTACTGGAAAGGGTTGCCATTCCCTTCTCCAGGGGATCTTCCTGACCCAGGAATAGAACCTGGGTCTCCTGCATTGCAGGTCGATTCTTTACTATCTGAGCTACAGGGACATCACTCAGATCATTTAGATTTACTTTATTATGAGTATAAATAAACAGAAAGGATAATAGATTTGTTCATATATTTTTAAAAGTACTTTTCTCTTGTTCTCTTAGCATGGATTTCTGAATTCAATTCTCTGGATAGAAGATAAAAAATTTTTTTATAGATTTAAATCTTCCATTTAAAGTCTTCTACCATTTCTACTCCAAACAACAAACTATTGTCTCACTACAAAGTCTGAGGATAACCTGATAGACTGAGATAAATATGTAGGGTCAATTTTAATCAACTCTCTGAGTATAGGACACAAAACAAATACTAGCAAAATCTAAATAGTAAAACATATTTCATGCTAAAAGCCATATATATCCAATTAATTTATGTAAAATTCCTAACGGAAGATTTCATTTATGTCTTATTTCATCCTGAGGTACATTATCATGCCAATTTATGCTTTTGTCCTAAATAAGTCTTAATTTAGTCTTTTTTTTTCTCTAAAAAATTTATAAGGAGGTTTAAGAAACTTTGATATATATCAGTGTGGGAAATTTCAGTAGGATTCTCAAGAGAGGAAACTATCTTCACAGAGCGTTTCAGAAACATAGGTCATTTAAACTGAACTTGTAGTGCTGATGAGAAATGGAAAAACTGAATTGAATTCAACCTACCAACTGGATTTTCTAATACTGATTGAATGTGTGGAAATATGCACTGAAGTTCTGATTGTTCCTAGACTTTTTCTAACATGAAGTTTTAAAACTTCAATAAACTTGAAAAACAAACACTGCAGTATTTTAAAGTTATATCATAAAATTGAACTCTGTCACTACTTTAACCAAAACTTCTTTACACATCTCAAGAATATTTCAGATCCCTTTTTCGTTATAGCTTCCAGCACTTTTGAGTAGAAATCCTTGAATAAATGTCACCAACTCTAGAGTAAGTCACCAATTATTTAAGTCACCTTTTTTGAGTTCAGTAGAAATTTCAGCTTCACCTAGACAAGACTGAATTAGAAATATCGCTCTTTGGGATTTTGTTTTGTGCAGACTTTCATCCTAAATAATTTTCTGTCCTGAGAATGTACCAAATGTTTGTAGTGATAGGCTTTTGTTTTTACTTTCTTTTTGAGAAGAGATTTGTGGTTTGCAAATCTGGAGCTCTGAATGTGACTTACTCACCAAATGTCCTGCTTTACTAAAGTGGGTCATCCAAGGGTAACATTCTTACCATCTCTGGTAAACAAGGGTGAGTTGATTCAGAGAAAGATAAAGTGTAACACCTTTCTGATGCCTTGTATATTAATTACAACACCAATTCTAATAGCATGTATGAGCACCTGATAATGTACGAATGTTGTGTTTCACTAATACACTCATTTGATACTTGCAACATCTGTATGAGCTAGTTACTATCAATATTAACCTAACTTTTCAGATAGCAGTTAAGTATTTAGTAACTAGCTAATGAGCATGTTACAGAGCAGGGAACTAAAACTGCTTCTAAGGAACTCCAGTCTCTGGTCTTAAAGATCATGGTGAGCATCATTGTCTAAGAAAATCAAATGTTTTCCAAAGTCATTTATCGATTTTTGCAAGGTTTGATGCACACCTCTTTGAAGAGTTTACTGTTGTAGTAAATGGCTTTCCCATGTGGCTTAGTGGTAAAGAATCCTCCTGCCAAGCAGGAAATGTGGGTTCAATCCCTGGTTTGGGAAGGTTCCATGGAGATGGAACTAGCAACCCACTCCAGTATTCTTGCTTGGGAAATTCCCTGGACAGAGGAAACTGGCAGGCTATAGTCCATGGGGTCACAAAAGAATAAGGCAGGACTTAGCAACAAAACAATCACAACAAGGAAAAATCAGATGTGTAAAGAAAAATCACATGAATTAAAAAAAATCATTTATTTTAGAATTAAAGAATGATTTCAGCCTTTAGAATTTTCTTGGAGCTGGAAGAACCTAGGATAGCCCTTGAGCTAGGAAATTATACTAATTTAGGGACTGGTGTCCAGAACATCGAATGTTGTGGTTTTAATGAATGATACAACCAGAATTAAAATTCAGATCTCCTGGATTCCATTGTAGTGCACTCAGTCATACCGGGACTCGTCGTGACTCTATGGACTGTAGCCTGCCAGGCTCCTCTTACCACGGCATTCTCCAGGCAGGAACACTGGAGTGTGTTGCCATTCACTTCTCCAGGAGATCTTCCTGACCCAGGGGTCAAACCCAAGCCTCCTGCGTTGCAGGCAGATTCTTTACCATCTGAGCCACCCCAGTTTCTAAGTGAAATTACATAGAAAATTTGAACTAGATGATAGTTTAACTAGATGAAACTAAGTGCTTTTCACATGGCTTAAAAATGAATTACAAATATGATTTTTGTGAAAGTTAGCAGTGTTAGCAGTATCTCCCAAATATAAAACTCACATAGAAAGATAGACTTATGAGATATTCTGGACAAATTCAGCTAAGAGTTGACAGCAGTTTAAACCGCTCAGGAGTCAGTAATATAACATTGTATATGAATTTTGCTTGAGGAAATGCTATAATTTGTTTTCTTTAAAATGCAATCCAGTTCCAATTTTAGTGCCTGACAAAATCTTGCTAAATAAAGCAGCAGGATTGTAAGAGTAAAGGTGTTTTTAACCATCTCTCTCTGAGAATCTCTGCTTCTGTGAAGAATCAGAAAAGTTGAAAATAAAATTTCCCTTTCCAATGAGAAATTTCTGATTCATTAATTTCCTGTTTACTCAGTCAAAAATACTGGTCATACGTATAGAAAAACAATTGTTCTTACTTATAAAAAGGAAGAAAGGACACAGCTAAAGTTTGCAAGGACCAAACACAAGCATGGATTTCAGTTCTTATTTAGTATTGCTTCTAATCTTCTGGCCAAGTTATAAATTATACTGAAAATGATAGGCTAATCTGTAAACTGATAACTTTCTTGATGATAATCAAAAATATCTTGTGAAATTTTTAAATGCAGGGACTTTGGCAGTCCAGAACTATACCTTTAAATGTTTATGCTGTACAATTATGCATGTGTTTGAACAAAGATGTTCCTTACAGGTGTTCCCTGCAGTAATGTTTATAATGTCATGTTGTATGATATATTAAAATCATGTAAACATTAATCAGTCAGTGAATGGTTAAATAAAATACAGGACATTGATATTGTTAAATAACATAAGCCTTTACAAAGGTTGTGGTTAAACTATTTATATTACTATAGATGCTTAGGCTAACATAACATAGAAATATATATATATATATATGTGTGTATATATATATATTTTTTTTAAGTAAACAACTGTGAATCACAAAATATATATATAATTCCAATTAGGTATTAATTACATCTATATGGAGATTTAAATAGATATATTTACAGAGACAGCTAGATAAATAGACATAAACACAAAAACTTTTTATAGGTAAGTTTATTAGAGGAGGAGTAGGATTAGAAAGAAATGATTTTTAAAATCTCTTGGTATTCATATTTTACTTTACTAAATCATATAATTATGTTGGATTGAGGGATTGAGCAAGGCAAAATGAATATTATGTTTAAAAAATTTGCAGCTTTTAAATTTGATTTGGGAAAACAGTTATATATCTTGTCAGCCACGGGAATTATATTAGAAGTTATGGAAAATAAAACATTATTAAAAATTGTCCTCCAGTCAGTACAAATTTCTTTCTTACTCTGAAGTTCTAGCAATCCATAATTATCCTTCGATGACTAAATTGCATACAACCACCCAAAAAGTTATTTCAAAATATTTCTTCCAGGAGACAACCGTTGAAAATCCTCCTCTTTCCAGGCTTCATTTTCAAGTTATCTACTGACTGGGTTTCTGAGTCACAGACTAAAGGGAAACATTTGTCTTCTGTCTATGCATGAACGTGAACTTTTTCATTTCTTCTACAAGATATTTAAGTCTCAAAGTACTCAAGTGATTTGATTACCTACTTCAATATAGAGGGCTAATAATCATGGAAGACATCTATGGCTGGTAAATGAAAACTTGTCAATGATTTATTAGTTCTTTGGAATGGCAATGTGATAGTTATGGCTGAGCAGGCATTTTCATCATAAATATCTATTTTGCTTCCATTTTTTGGCAAACACCATGCACAAGCCAGAAGGTTTCACTTCTTTAACCACTGTTTGTAATTATTGAGTCATAATTATAGCTCTGAAATTCGAGTTTAATTAAGATAAATTTGTGGTTTTCCCTTTTTGTTGTGCTTTTTCAATGACATAAAAATCTCATTTTGAAACCCTTCAAGCATTTTACAGCATGTTGTACACAAGGAAATTTTGAAACACTCCAGAGTTTTGTGACACTCTGATATCACAGAAAAGTGATGTGTTTTGAAAAATAACACAAAAGGGGCCATTTCAGCTAGTAAAATCATAACAAGGTGACGAGTTACTTTAGAAATCACCTTCCATTAATCGAACATTATCTGAGAATGTTTTATTTAGAAATACTACAATCATTGGTCCACACATGGTTTCCAGTGACTCACTTTGCTGTCTAAAACAAACAATATCTTTTTTTCTTATTGCTTTCTAAAATATGGATAGATTTTGATTAAGTTTAAATTAACACTCAAGTATTTTAACAAATTCTGGATGCAGACATTTTCATCTGTATCCAGTGCAAGATTAAGACCAGAATAAATCTCAAATTTATGTACCTTTGATATCTAAAGGAAATTCAGTATGCAAATATATGTTAGAGAAATATATGATATTACTGGTTAAGATGTGTAATTTGCAGAACTCTTTGTGAAAAATTATTATATAAATGTGGCCAAGTATTTGAAAAATAAACCTATTATTTATTTTTGAGGGTGAAGGCATAAAGAAAATAAATATTTGTGAAAACCTATTTTTGTGCTAGGAAACTTTTGGCATTATCTTGTTTATTTCTCACAATAGCCTAGTGTGGTAAGAAACTGCTGACAAGTGATAAATGACTTGTTCAAGGTCTGATGGTTAATGAAGAGAAAAGCTTGGACTTGAACCCAGGACTGTTAACCACAAAACTTGTGCCCTTTCAACTCTGACTCTCCTTTTCTACCTGATTTTTAAAAATAACAATGACAAACAAATACATATACAAAGAGTCCGACTGAGGGACTGAACTGAACTGAACTGATACATACATACATATGTATAAAAACAAAACAATTTTGTGTCAGCATCGTTGTTCAGTCACTCAGTTGTGTCCAACTCTTTGCCTTAAGGTAAAAATGTAAGCTCTGTGAAAACAGGGAGCACGTCCACGGTGTCTCTTATTATGGACCTGGCACCTACTTCAGGTGCTTGATGAACATGCAGTGAATGTTCATAATAAATAGAAGGTCCATATAAATAGAAATAAAAGCTATTTAATATCCATCAAAATGAGTGTCAATCACAAAAATTATAGCACCTATGAATAATATAAATGCATAATTTATGTACTATGTTTCAATATGTGAGAGCTTCCCCATACTTCAGTGAGAAGACCACATTTTTTTCCTATGGTAAAAAACATAAATTTGCCATTTTAAAATATACTGTATAGTAGTTTTAACTACAATATACGGATCTTATTTTATAACAAATTTCTAGAACTTTTTCAACTTGCGAAACTGAAACTCTAAACCTATTGCTCGGTTCTCCTCTTCCCCATTCCCTGAGCCCGTGGCAGCCACCATTCTACCTAGTTTCTAAGAATTTGACTACTTTCCGTTCAGTCAGTTCAGCCACTCAGTCGAATCTGACTTCTGCGACCCCACGGACTGTAGCATGCCAAATTCCCTGTCCATCACCAACACCTGGAGTTTACCCAGACTCATGTCCATCGAGACGGTGAGGCCATCCAGCCATCTCATCTTCTGTCTTCCCCTTCTCCTCCTGCCCCCAGTCCTTCCCAGCATCAGGGTCTTTTCCAATGAGTCAGCTCTTCACATGAGGTGGCCAAAGTACTGGAGTTTCAGCTTCAACATCAGTCCTTCCAATGAACACCCAGGACTGATCTTCTTTAGGATGGACTGGTTCGATCTCCTTGCAGTCCAAGGGACTCTCAAGAGTCTTCTCCAACACCACAGTTCAAAAGCATCAATTCTTCGGTGCTCAGCCTTTTTCACTGTCCAACTCTCACATCCATACATGACTACTGGAAAAACCATAGCCTTGACTAGACGAACCTCTGCTGACAAAGTAATGTCTCTGCTTTTCAATATGCTATCCAGTTTGGCCATAACTTTCCTTCCAAGGAGTAGGCATCTTTTGAATTCATGGCTGCAATCACTATCTGCAGTGATTTTGGAGCCGCCCAAAATAAAGTCAAATCTATTTGACTACTTTAGATACCTCTTTTAGGCGGAATTATGCAGAATATGTCCTTCTGTGTTTGGCATATTTCACTTAGTGCTATTTTCTCAATATTCATCTATGCCTTTGCAAATGGCAAGATTTCCTTCTTTATTAAGGCTGAATAATATGCCATTGAATATGTATACTATCTTTCCTTTATCTGATCATCCACTGATGCATGTCTAGGTTGCTTTGATTTCTTGACTATCAGAAATAGTGCTGCAATGAACAGGGCTATGAAAAACTCACTTTGAATTTCTGCTTTCAATTAATTTGAATATACACTGAAAAATGAAATTACTAAATCATATGGTAATTTGCTTTTCAAAGTTTTTGAGGAACCCCCACAGTGTTTCCCATAGGAGTGCACCATTTGCTTTATATCCCCACCAACTTTGTACAAGCATTCTGATTTCTCCAGATCTTCACCAACACTCACCTTTCCCCTTCCCTTCCCTTCCCTTTCTTCTTCTCCTCTTTCTTTTTCTGTTTTATTGAAGCAGGACACCTAATGGAGTGTGAGGTAGTATCTTATTGTGGTTTGACTTGGTTTCCAGATGATTATTGAATTTGAGTCCTTTTCATATGTTTGTTGGCCATTTGTGTATTTCCTCTGAAAATATGTCTGTTCAACACGTTGCCAATTTTAACAGTTGGATTGTTCATTTTTTGTTGTCAAGCTACAGAAATTCTTTATAGATTTTGAATATTTTAACCTTTTATTAGATATACGGTTTGCAAATATTTTCTCCTATTCTGTAGGGTGACTTTTCACTTTCTTATTGCATAGAAGTTCTTACACTTAATATAATTTCCTTTGTCTAGTTTTTCTTTTGTTACCTGTTGTTTTGGTGACAAATCCCATGCCATAAAACTATATCCTTATGTTTCCTTTAAGGAGTTTATAGCTTCTGGACTTATGTTTAACACTTTGATCCACTTGACTTAATTTATGTAAATATGTATATATGTGGATATATTTATAGGTGTATATATGTACATATATTTATATATGTATATTTGTATATATATATATATTGTAAAATAAAGGTCCAACCTAATTTGGCTGCATGGTGATGTATAGTTTCCCCAGGATCATTTTTTGAAGAGACTTGCCTTTCCTCATTTGTTGGTTTCAACATGGTACTCATTTGAAAGTTACAGTAGGGTTAATTTTTATCAAGTTTCATTGGTCAAAATGTCTAGCTTTATGCTAGTACCATAGTGTTCTGATTGCTATAACTTTGCAACATACTTTGAAATCTGAAAGTGTGAAGTGTGCATTTTTGTTTTCTTTGTCTCAAGGTTGTTTTGGCTATTTGAGTTCCTCTGAAATTTCATAGCAATTTTAGAATGGTTTTTCTGTTCCTGACAAAAATGAAATTGAGATTCTTGGTAGGGATTGCCTTAAATCTATACACTGTTTTGGGTGATATGCATATTTTCACTATATTAAATCTTCCAATCTATGAACATGAAATGTCTTTCCATTTATTTGTGTCTTCTTCAATTACTTTCAGCAGTGTTTTGTGATTTTTCAGTGTACGAGTGTCTTGCCTTTTTGTTTTAGTTATTCATAAATATTTTTTCATTTTTTATACTATTATAAATTGAATAATTTTCTTAAGTTACTTTTCAGATAGTTCATTTCTAGTACATGAGATTTCAGCTGATCTATGTGTGTTGATTTGTATCTGCGGATGTGTGGGATTTGTTTATTAATTCTAGCAAAGTTTTTATGGAATCTTTAGTGTTTTCTAGGTATAGGACCATGTCATCTGCAAACAGTAGCTGAAATGAATTTGGGGCATGAATGAATGCATGCATGAAAATTAGTTATTGAGATATCCTGAATGATTCTTTCTTTACAATTTTATTTTTATATAAAGCAAATATACTGCATTCATGAAAGTAATCTAAATCTAAGAAGTGTGCAAATTCTGTGTTATTTATATTAACTGTAAGATGTGGTGATTAAGATAAAACCCAATTTGGAGGAAAAAAAAAAGAAAAATGAGAATCAGTCTTGGTGTCAGACTCCTTGGGTGTGACCTTACTACATATACATTATGTGGCTTTTGACAAGTGACTCCATTTCACTATGCCTCAGATGATTCATATATCCTCATAAGAATAAAGTCCTAACAAAGTCCTTGGCACATAATAAGCATTACATATTTTCAAACAACTGTTGTACAAGAAAAATAACTTTAGGTTTAATCATTTTTATCTATAATTCTGGCTTAAAGACATAATTTGGGGGAAGAAACTTAAACCCAGGTAAAGGTCCCCGAAAGGCAAGTAATAATGTTAATTCACAATTGTGCATTCTGAAATATTTGTTGGTCAGTTGAGATGCTAGGTAAATTTTAATCCCATAAAAGATAATAAAAATAACAGTAATAGCTATAATAACATCTGTAATACTGCTGCTGCTAAGTCGCTTCAGTCATGTCCGACTCTGTGCGACCCCATAGACAGCAGCCCACCAGGCTTCCCCGTCCCTGGGATTCTCCAGGCAAGAACACTGGACTGGGTTGCCATTTCCTTTTCCAATGCATGAAAGTGAAAAGTGAAAGTGAAATCGCTCAGTCGTGTCCAACTCTTAGCGACCTCATGGACTGCAGCCTGCCAGGTTCCTCCGTCCTTGGGATTTTCCAGGCGAAAGTACTGGAGTGGGGTGCCATTGCCTTCTCTGCAATAATAACAATAACGCTACACTTTTTAACAATTTCAAATCTTACTACAGTCATTGTGCACCCTTTTTTTTATCAACTTGAACTTTCAGCTCCTTAGTTCTAGCTTTTAGTGTTTTAGTCCTGAGCTACAGAGTTTTCAGGGAGAAGAGGTGGGTAAGACAGAGAATGAGCCCTTGATACTTTTGAGAATCACCTGAAAGAACCAGGGACTTGCAGATTCCATCCTGCAATCACAGCCACACACAGCATCTATTGACTTCAGTTCTCTGGCTTTGCTTCCCTGCAGAGCAGATCCAAGCACAAAGCTCCCACTGTCCTCAAAGGGAAGCCTTGTGCTTGGATGGGCTTGACAGGAAGAAGATGAGAAGCTGACCCCTGCTTCTTGTTCTTTTTCCAGATGCATTTGTCTATGAGCTACTGTGCTAAAGTATACAAATACTGTGCAATTTTTAATAGTACAGTAATTTTTAATATGTAGAGCATATGTAATTTTTTCCACAGGCAACCTGCTTAAAAAATGGCAGGCAGGACGTGCATTTTCAACTTTATTTTGTTGAACTATATAATGACAAACATATAGGCGGTCTTGATATGAAACTTCCACTTAGTTACTGTGATGAAAGTTAATATTAGACCAAATCAAATATATCTTAACAAGTTGTTGCACAGAGTCTATTTGCAACTGTATGTTGAAGTGACCTGAATACCTCTAAGCTAGTCAAGAATCCTCATGAATATTCTGGCTTGGCTCAGAGATATTAAATAAGGGGTTCAGGTGTTGTTCCCATTCCTGCTCAATTCCTCTGTGGTTTCAACTCCAGGAGGAAAACTTATCACATCTTTTTAGATTTATTCTATATAGTTTATGAGATTCAAATGCAGTAAGAAACTCGACCAGTTCTCTAAACCAGCAGTGTTTCTACAATGCTATAGAATTGCATTTTGGACATAACTTCACATGTGATCAGGCTTCCCTGGAGGATCTGATAGTAAAGACTCTGCCTTCAATGCAGGAGACCCGGTTCAATTCCTAGGTCAGGAAGATTCTCTGGAGAAGGGAATGGCTACCTATTCCAATATTCTTGCCTTGAGAATTCAATGGATATATATCTTTCCTTCTCTCTTTTGCTTTTCACTTCTCTTCTTTTTACAGGTATTTGTAAGGCCTCCTGAGACAGCCATTTTGCTTTTTTTGCATTTCTTTTTCTTGGGGATGGTCTTGCTCCCTGTCTCCTGTACAATGTCATGAACCTCCATCCATTCTTCATCAAGCATTCTGTCTATCAGATATAGTCCCTTAAATCTATTTCTTACTTCCACTGTATAATTGTAAGGGATCTGATTTAGGTCATACCTGAATGATCTAGTGGTTTCCCCTACTTTCTTCAATTTAAGTCTGAATTTGGCAATAAGGAATTCATGATCTGAGCCACAGTCAGCTCCTGGTCTTGTTTTTGCTGACTGAATAGAGCTCCATCTTTGACTGCAAAGAATATAACCAATTTGATTTTGGTGTTGGCCATCTGGTGATGTCCACGTGTAGAGTCTTCTCTTGTGTTGTTGGAAAAGGGTGTTTGCTATCACCAGTGTGTTCTCTTTGCAAAACTCTATTAGTCTTTTCCCTGCTTCATTCTGTACTCCAAGGCCAAATTTGCCAGTTATTCCAGGCGTTTCTTGACTTCCTACTTTTGCATTCCCCTGCAATGAAAAGGACATCTTTTTTGGGTGTTAGTTCTAGGAGGTCTTGTAGGTCTTCAAAGAACCATTCAACTTCAGCTTCTTCAGCATTACTCGTCGGGGCATAGACTTGGATTACTGTGATATTGAATAGTTTGCCGTGGGAACTGAGATCATTCTGTTGTTTTGAGACCGCATCCAAGTACTGCACTTTGGACTCTTTTGTTGACTATAATGGCTACTCCATTTCTTCTAAGAGATTCCTGCCCACAGTAGTAGATATAATGGTCATCTGAGTTAAATTCACCCATTCTAGTCCATCTCAGTTCGCTAATTCCTAGAATGCCGATGTTCACTCTTGCCATCTCCTGTTTGACTGCTTCCAATTTGCTTTGATTCATGGACCTAACGTTCCAGGTTCCTATGCAGTATTACTCTTTACAGCATTGGACTTGGCTTCCATCACCAGACACATCCACAACTGGGTGTCGTTTTTGCTTTGGCTCTGTCACTTCATTCTTTCTGGGGTTATTTCTCTACTGATCTCCAGTAGCATATCGGGTACCTACAGACCTGGGGAGTTCATCTTTCAGTGTCCTATCTTTTTGCCTTTTCATACTTTTCGTGGGGTTCTCAAGGCAAGAATACTGAAGTGGTTTGCCATTTCCTTCTCCAGTGGACCACATTTTGTGAAAGTATATGAAAGCAAATGGCTGTATAAAACTTGTGTTTATGAGTTTAGGTCAAAGTAACTTTACTCATTTAAGCCCCATACTGGAAATAACCCAAATAAATATGGTCTTCATTTTACAGCTTTATATTCTCTTCAACTGTGTATTCTTAATATTTATTTTCCAAATATTCTCTTAGTTTTTTTTTTTTTTTTTTTTTTTTTTTCTGAAGAATGTCATCTCTCCTTCTCCTCCGCAACCCAGGTTCTCAATTCCTATTGTAAATTCGTGTCCACATTGAATGAACACAGCCACGTCTAGTTCTTCTCTTTTCACTGATATATGCTCAGTGCTCAGTGGATATTTCTGTACTCTGTTCACATTTTGTCTAAGATGTATGTACCTTCCTCAGGGCATTACAATGCGAGGTGCCAGATGTTCAACGCTACCAGTTTCTCTTTACCTCACCAACCAAGACAGAGGAAAAATGAGGAGTGAGAAAGTCAAGCCTTTTACTATGTCTTCCCTGTTATTCTGCTAAGTATGTTATAAAAGTTTCTAGACACTCAATAGGGGATCCAGCTGAGTGTGTTAGTAGCTCTACTGCTTCACCACTCCTCAGGCATTGCTTTTGTCACTGCAACTTGGTTATATGGATACTTTCTCAGTCTGACTAATGGACATGAACTTGAGCAAACTCCAGGAGACAGTGGAGGACAGGGACGCCTGGCACGCTGCAGTCCATGGGGATGCAAAGAGTTGGACATCACTTAGACACTGAACAACAGAAGTCTGACCTAGTGACTAGTGCAATACTGGTAAGTTTCCTGGCAGCTCTGTTGCCTGCCAACGCAGGAGACGTGGGTTCGATCCCTGGGTCAGGAAGATCCCCTGGAGAAGGAAATGACAACTTGCTCCAGTATTTTCGCCTGGGAAATCCCATGGACAGATAAGCCTGGTGGGCAACAGTCCATGGGGTCACAGAGTCGGACCCAACCTAGCGACAGAGCACGCAGGCATGCAATATTGGTAACCTTTGCTCAAGCAGTAGCTTTGTGATTTCTGCCCCCAGAGTCTCAACTCCTGCTCCACATGTGAGTTTATGTGACTGGGCTTATCCCATAAGTCAGCACTTCGAGAATATGCCTGAGCTAATGTGCTGTAAAGTGAGAATCACAGGCAACACTGTCTCTCTTCCCACTTGTCCAGGCCACAGTCAACTGGATGCCTGATGTGTGAGTGTTCCCACACTAGAAGAGCCACTCAGTCACACAGACACTCCCAACCTAAATCCCTGAACTGCAGAAGTATTATCAAATAAATGACTATTTGTTCTATCTTTGAGTTTGGAGGTGTCTATTTGCATAGCTCTGCTGTCACAAAGAATAGCTTGTACAGTGACAAATCCTCTTCCTTTTATGGCCAGAGATTTTGCTCTCCTGGTTGAGCATGAAGATTTCCTTTCTGTAAGAAGATATCAGCTTAGACTCTAATCCTATGTATTTTACTTGGATGCGTCAAACCAAGCTTTAATGATGCTTTATGTTTTGTGTGACTTCACTTTTTCTCATGTTAGTTATTGGTTTAGTGTTGCTGGTGCTTTTTTGCTCATTTATTTTATCAATTTTGGAAGTTTTGAACTATGGTTTATTATGTCAAACTAGAAGACCCACAGATTTTTATAAAAGGTAATTTTTTATTACCTCTTTATACATGAAAAAAAAATCTAAAACACTCTCAAATTTGAAGCAAGATCTGTTCAGCCAATTGTATACCATGTATGATTTGAAATCTTTAGTTTTCAGAATATGGACTTGTATGGCAGGAATTTAATATATATTAAATACATATTTTAACACATAGAAACTATTTAGATGACAAAAGAGATAGATTTGTAATATGTCGACCATATTCCTAGCATATGGTTGAATTTCAATTGAGGAACAAAATATAAAAATGGTTTGAAAAGCTATTCAGCATTTAATGTTAAGTATTTCTCACAGGATTTTAAAAAATCATAGTTCATTTTAATAATAGTATATGTGGGTTTGGAAATTGTATAAGATTCAGTGCTGTTTTTCATGTCATGGTCTAACCATATTATTAAAAAAAAGGTACAGTATGTCCTCTACTCCACCACATGTGGCCAATCTCTGAATTACCACCAGAGCAAACTCCAAAGACAATACTCTGTCAAGTAGCATTTGATTAAATGGAATGACCATCTATCATCAGAGCACAGCGATTAAAATGTCCTCTGTTATCAACACCATCATCCATTAGTTAAAAGTAGAATTCAACAGAGGGGAAAAATAAACCAATCAAATGAGATACAAATAAAATCAATCAGCTTTTAATTACTTAAGACTCAAACAGCCTTTCAGGAAAGCAAGGAAATGCTTTCCATAAGAATATCTATAGATAAACAAAGGATGACTGTATAACATTTGATGTTACTGAGTGCTCACCGTGGCATTTGTGGTCTTGCCGAAATTTCGGCAAAGTGCTGTCAATCTTTCCTTAGTAGTCTGCATTTGACTTAGACATTTGTCTTTCAAAGGAAAAGGAAAAGATCACCTCCTAATCCTATTCTCTTGGAGGGTTCAATGTTTGGAATTCTGTGTTACTTTTTACATGACCTTGCTAAGTCACTTTCGCAAGAAATCTCACTCTGGATCTCTGAGCTCTTTCACTATCTCATCAAATCTCATCCCCATCATTTACCCTGGCCTGTCTTCAGCAAGAATCCTGTAAAATCCAAGAATTAGCCAGAATTCCCTCTAGCCATAATGTTCTCCTACTATTAATATCCATCAACTGATCACATCATTCTGCTCCTTGACTATATAACTCACACTTTTCCTTGTGTTCAGGATTGAGTCCAGTTCTGTACTGAGATCTCTTTTCTTATGTTTAAGTATTTCCTGAATGAAATTTGTTTTCACCACTTTAACTGGTGTTCAGCTCTGGATTTCTTTGACCCAATCAAGGTAAAACAAGTTGCCTTTTGCTTAGAGAAACAGCATTTTGCATGGCACAAGGACTAATTTTAGCATTCATAATTATAACCTACTTGAACCTACTTAAGTACATAATTCTAAGTAGTTTTGAGAGTTCTGAGAAGACAAATGAGGCTCTGATTGTATGCTGAGGAGGGAATCCACAAATTGAAGAGATGTGGAAAGACCTTAATGATTTATTCTTAATTCTAGGGCCTGTTTCTACTCTATTCTTAACACTAAGGTAGACACCAGAGTATATTTATCTAAATATAAAAACAAACTGATTTCTTAAGAGGCCTATATTAGTGTCTACAAGCTTTTTTAAAATCAAGTAAGAATATCTAATTTTATATTATTAAATACCTTAAAGATTAACACTAGCCAACAGATTTGCTTACAAAATTTTTGATACTATTTGTATTCAGAGGTATACAGGTTAGAAGGCTATGCATTCCTAATGAAAGATGCCTTCAGGAAAAATCCAATTTCTTTACGTATTGCACATTTACAGCACTCTCTTATTTTTAGAGTTATAAATCAAATACTCTAGTGTCACCAAGTTGAGCATATGTTGTTTACAGATTTTTCCAGCAATTTTCCATCTCATTGCTCTGTAAATGATAGTCCCCAAGCCTGGAACACCTTCTTCAATGTATGTCTTTCTTCTGTAGAATAAGCCACCCTTAATATTCCCATGTTATCTCTTCCACATAGCCCTTATTAATCCACTTGAATCATAACATCAGTCACTTTATCCTGCCCTAAATTCCTCTTGTGGCTAGATGAATCACAAACTGGAATCAAGATTGCCAGGAGAAATATCAACAACCTCAGATACGCAAAGGATACCACTCTAATGGC
Source organism: Antilocapra americana (assembly GCA_007570785.1). Taxonomy (NCBI): domain Eukaryota; kingdom Metazoa; phylum Chordata; class Mammalia; order Artiodactyla; family Antilocapridae; genus Antilocapra; species Antilocapra americana. The sequence goes on from ML663010.1 coordinate 12,791,536, forward strand.
AGAAAGTGAAGAGGAACTAAAGAGCCTCTTGATGAAGGTAAAAGAGGAGTGTTAAAAAAACTGGCTTAAAACTAGCATTCAAAAAACTAAAATCGTGGTATCTGGTGCCATCACTTCATGGTGAATAAATAGGGAAATAGTGGCAACAGTGGCAGATTTTATTTGAAGGGCTCCAAAATCACTGTAGACAGGCACTGCAGCCATGAAATTGAAAGACGCTTGCTCCTTGGGGAAAAAAAAAGTTATGACAAAACAGCATATTAAAAAGCAGAAACATCAGTTTGCTAACAAAGGTCCATATAGTCAAAGATATGGTTTTTCCAGTAGTCATGTACAGATACGAGAGTTGGACCATAAAGAAGGCTGAGCACCAAAGAATTAATTGTGGTCCTGGAGAAGACTCTTGAGAACCCCTTGGATAGCAATGAGATCAAACCAGTGAATCCTAAGGGAAATCAACCCTGAATACTCACCGGAAGGACTGATGCTGAAGCTGAATCTCCAATTCTTTGGCCACCTGATGCGAAGAGCCAAGTCACTGGAAAAACCCTGGTGCTAGGAAAGATTGAGGGCAGGAGGAGAAGGTGGTGACAGAGGATGAGATGATCGGATGGCATCACTGACTCAATGGACTTGAGTTTGAGCTAACTCAGGGAGATAGTGAAGGACAAGGAAGCCTGGCATGCTGCAGTTCATGAAAAGTAAAGAACTTGACACGACTTAGCAAGTGAACAACACGTAAGTGTGACGTGTTAGTCGCTCAGACATGTTTGACTCTTTGCAACCCCATGGGATGCAGCCCACCAGGCTCCTCTGTCCATGAGATTTTCCAGGCAAGGATACTGGAGTGGGTTGCCATTTCCTTCTCCAGGGGATCTTCCCAACCCAGGGATCAAACCTGGGTCTTCTGCACTGCAGGCAGATCCTTGTTAGTTTTCATGATTAAACTTATGTTTGGCAAAGATCCCTCTTAATCATGTTTCACAAGGCAGCTAGAACTCACAGTACAAATATAAATACAAATATATATATATATATATAAACATATGTATAATTACAATAAGCACAAACATAAAAATCTACCATAGTTTAAAAATGTAAATGAATTTTATTTCTATAACATTCTAACAGTTTCTTCTATGTGGGATAAAGGAGGAAGTCTTTGTGACCTCATGGACTGTAGCCCGCCAGCCTCCTCTGTTCATGGGGATTCTCCAGGCAAGGATACTGGAGTGGGTTGCCATGCCCTCCTCCACAGGATCTTCTCAACCCAGGGATCAAACCCAGGTCTTCCGCTTTGCAGGATTCTTCACCATCTAAGCCACCAGAGAAACCTACATTTAAATTTCATGATAGTCACTGAGTACAAGAAGATGCTCTGTGAGGTTGGATATGTCTTTGGCCTGGAAAGAAGGTTAAAAGGTTGCCTGTGAAAACACACAACAGCTGGCTTCAAGTAGAGTTTTTAACTTGTCTCTAGAAATTTGGGGCTAAGGGTTATATATCACTCTGTGACTTTCTTGTCACAACAGTTTCTGTGATATTTTAATAAATATGAACTCTCAATTCACTGAAACAATTTTTTTTTCTGGTTTGTGTCTCTGTAGTGGAAATGGAAGAATTGGTGATTTTGTAAAGTAGAAAAAGGCCTGTGAAGAGCCTGACAATCCCAAACCTTCTAGAAACTGTTTTTGAACTTAGTAAAGGCACCTTATGTCATATTAGGACTTTCCATAATTTTTCTTATATTACAGTCAGCTATATTAAATATATCCTTCTAAATGAACTTTAAACAACTCAAATGAACCTATCGTATGGTCTTTCATGCCACTCTGCACATAACTCAATGTTTCACATGTATCAGGTACTTTTGTGTATGTCTGATAATAAGCAGAAAGGGAAATATCAGACAAGTTGTAATTGAATAAGTAGGTAGATACCAAGCCACATAGTGTTTTGAAAGTCATGTGAATGGTCTTTTGCCAAGATCAACAGAAATCAGGGAAATATTTTAATAAAATTATGACACAAATTAATATGTGTTTTAAAAAAGTCTAACTTCAGGGCAAATAACTAACTATAAGAAGATGAAAATATATGCAGTTGAGCCCATTATGGTTAAGGTGGTAGCAGTGGATTTGATAAAACAGTAGATTCAAGACATATTTGAGAAGCAAAGTCATAAAGGTAAGCAGTGGCCTGAATACAGAAGAATGAAGGAGAGGGCAGTGGCAAGGGTGAATCTTAGATCCTTGACTTGCCTATTCGTTATCATTGCCCAAGTCCAGAAAAATCAACTTGCACAGTGTGGTGGGAGGTTCCAAGATGGCCCCCAAGAACCCTTACTGTCTGGTGTCCACAATTTCTGTGGACTCTCCTCTCATTCTGCACCCTGCCTGACCTGAGTACCTGAGAGAATACGTGGAGGTGATAGGGCAGCACCCGTGTCGGTCTCTTGGAGAAACCATCTACCACTGAGCCCTCAGCAGTAGCCCATGTGGAGAGTAAAGGAGGCCTTCTGATAACTGACAGTCTTGATTGCCCAGACTTGCAAGTAACGTACTTTAGAAGTATATCCCCCACCTTGCATCAAGCCTTAGATGCCTGCAGTCATGGGCTACATCTGACTGAATACCAAGTTGAAATAATTTAGTCAAGCCACTCCCAAATTTCTGACTTAGAGAAACTGAGAGAAAATAAATATTTGATTTGTATTCAGCCTCCAAGTTGTGAGGTAATTTGTTACACAGAAATAGATGTCTAGTACATGCAGGATCTCTGGGCGTGTTAAGTTCGGACAGCTGCAACATTTCCAAGAGGAGTTTAGACACTGGCAGTTGTGTCCATTCCCTGGGAGCTGAGAGGAGAGACTGGGTTTGACACGCAGAAGAGGGAGTGTTCTGCTCACGTGGGGAGCTGAAATCACCTACAGGGAGAAGACAGAATAAAAAATTATGCCTATGAAAAGACTGGGGGTTGCAACGCTGAGTGGCTGGGAAGAAGAGGAGCACAAAGAAATACTGACAAGTATGCAGAGAGGAGGGAGAACTCAAGGTGTTCAGAGGACTGTGTGATTTCTGGAGGAAGGTATGATCAACAGTATCACGTACAGAAAGATCCTGTAATAAGGGTTAAAAAAAAGCATTTTGGATTCAGAAACGGATTTCTGACCTTATTGAGAATTGCTTACATTTAATATTGTGAGAGAAGAGAAACAGTGGCGAGAGTGTAGAGCAACTTATCAGCTTCCTTCAGAGCCATCAGCTCTGGCAATCCAAAGTGTTTTCTAGTTTGGCCATCTGGAAGTCATAGTGAAACCCTTTCATGGTTCATCTGTACAGTCAAGTAGAGATTAAGTCATACCTATTATTTGAGTTGTGATTTAAAACATTGATCATTTAATATTAAAGCCATCAAAGCAACTATAACATAGAAAAATCAGTTAATTTTAAATGTTAATATTTTATGTCCCCAATGTAATCATATAGAAAAAATTCACATTCAATAAAACCATAAATCCTTATAACAATGGCAGGAAAAAATTGAAAAATAAAAGAACGATGTAAGATATACAGAATTGCTATGATTTCCCATCACAGATTCAGTAGTATCGGCAATATTTCCCTAAAAATTAGTGGCAATTATCGTGGGAGAGAAATGAAAAAAAATACTGGAAACACAGTGTGTCCAACAAAAGAAAAGAGCATGAGAGAACAGCACAGTAGTTACTCACCTAGAAATGCAACGTTAGTTTGATTCCATATACATGAATGGTAATGTTCTATTTTAATAGGATGGTTTATTTTCCTTCCTCCTTCATCTGCCACTTCACAGCTGCTACCTGCCAGAGTACATCTGAAATTGCAGTCCCCTCAATGGAAAGGAGTATTTATTATCTATTGTAATCATTTTCACAATCAAAATGGTAAGGTAAAATAAAGAGGAAATTTCTTCCCTATTAACTTCCTTACTAAGGAGAATATGCTACATGAGACAACTACAGATCAAAAAATGTAATCACTTCTCTCATTTGTAAGTACAGATAAATCAGATATTTAATAAATAATATCATGGTAATTCAAAGAAAAGGAAAACTCAAAATTTACATTCAGCCATATATATTTTATTTTGTTATATATTGATAAACATGACAGTATAAACCAAAAATGTTTTTTTAAAAATACTGTTTCTCAGTTTAATACCTAGTAGTCAAAATGAATACATATGTCTTATTACATTCTCCATAACCACTTCTGCTTTGAATTATTTTTCAATGATGGTATATCTATGTTTTTATCATTCATGGCTATCATTCATGGATATCATGGATACCATTCATGGCTATCCATGGCGTATTTGAAATTATTTTTAATTACATATTGTATTTACTATTGAGATAAAACTGTTGGTTTTCTAGTTCTGATAAAATCAAGGTTGTTCAGTTGCTAAGTCATATCCAGGTCTTTGCAACAACATGGACTGCATCACGCCTATCCTCCACCATCTCCCAGAGTTTGCTCCTATTTATGCTCATTGAGTCAGTGATGATATCTAAACATCTCATCCTCCACTGTCCCATTCTCCTTTTGCCTTCAATCTTTCCCAGCATCAGGGTCTTTTCCAATGAGGCGGCTCTTCACATTAGGTGGCCAAAGTACTGGCGTGCCAACTTTGTTTTCTAATGTTACTTTTTCTATGTCACAGTTCCATATGTTGGAAGTCCAGGGGAGCTTAGCTGGGTTCTACTCTCAGGGTCTCAGAAAGATGAAATCAAAGTGTCAGCCAATTGCATTCGTATTAGAAACTGAGTTCCTCTTCCAAGCTCATTTCTTCTCTCCGCAGAATTTGGTTCTCTGAAGTAGTAAGACCAAGGGTTTCATTAATTTGCTGAGTTTTAGCCCCAGGGAGCCCTTCTCAATTCCTTAAGACGACCACAGTTCTCAGGTCACTCATTTTATCCTCTATCCCACATTATATCCACCCCTTCCCGTGTTCTTTATCTCTGATTTCTGCTATCAGACAAATACCTTCTGGTTTTGTTTTTAAGGGCTCATGTGATTAGGTAAGGCCCAGCAAGATCATCTCCCTGTCTGAAGCTCAGTTGAGACATATAACCTAATATCATTGTTAGAGTGACATCTCACTGTATTTACAGGGAATTAAGGTGTGTTATCTCTAGAAACCATTTTATAAATTCAGTTTACACACCAAAAAAAAAAAAAAAAGTGATTCTTTCAAAAGGTAAAAGGCAAATCTATAATGCTTTCTTTGAACTGTGGCATATAAATACATTTATTATCTTCCCTACCTCTCTTGCCCAAAACTCTAGGCCAAGTTATACAGTTATCCTGCAAGTCATTCCCACCACAAGTATCTGTCTTTGGTTAGCATTTAATGTTAAGCACATTCTCTTGCTTTCCATTAGAGTAATTGTTTGTCTCTCTCCCTCCTGTGGAAGATTATTATGTCTACAATCCATCTACATAAGTGTTATGGGTTGTAAATGTATGTCTTCTCCCTGGGTGACTATTATATACATAATCTGTTACCTTTTTCCATTAAGCTAATGAATGGTTGACACTTGTGACGAGAGCAATCTGGCATCTTTAAATGTTGTTTTAAAAGTAAAAAATCGAGGGTCCATAGTCAAATCTACTGAACAGCATCTGTTTTGCATTCAGCATACAGCAAAAAGTCCTTGCTTTCCTACTGACAATGGAAGACATTAAATGGATTATGACTTAATTTCGCTCCTACTTTAGTCAAAGCAAATTTGCTGACTCCACAGTTCAGACAATGCGCTTGGCATTTTGGATGATTAAGAAAAACTTGAAAAAGACAAACTTTGGAGACAGAATACAAACTCTTTACCACTGATCGAAATCCTATGGTCAGAGGAACCTGGCAGGCTACAGTCCATGGGGTTGCAAAGAGTTAGACATGACTTAGCGATTAAGAACACACACACTCATGTGTTATAGAATACCACATTAAACCAGAATAATGGCAGCACAGGTATATGTAAGTAATAAGTTTGATTCTAATGACTGGAATCATTCTGTGAGAAGACATTTGGATTATTTACACCAGATAATGCAAGGGATTCAATAAAAGGAGACCTTTTCTTGGTTGGAAATTCAAGAGTATATTTTAAATCTATAGCTTTAGAACATGTAGAAAATATAGATGACTCTTTTTTTTTTATACCTCTCCAGTGAACTTCACCTTTATATATAAAACTGGAGCTATAATTTCTCTACTTTAGAATTCCTACTTTCAAGACATAGTTCAGTTCAGTTCAAGTGCTCTGTCATGTCCGACTCTTTGCGATGCCATGGACTGCAGCACGCCAGGCTTTCCTGTCCATCACAAACTCCCAGAGTTTACTCAAACTCATGCCCATTGAATCGCTGATGCCATCCAACCATCTCATCCTCTGTCATCCCTTTCCCCTCCCACCTTCAATCTTTCCAAGCATCATGATCTTTTCCAATGATCATGAGGTGGCCAAAATATTGGAGTTTCAGCTTCAACATCAGTCATTCCAATGAACATTCAGGACTGATCTCCTTTAGAATGGACTCGTTGGATCTCGTTGCAGTCCAAAGGACTCTCAAGAGTCTTCTCCAACACCACAGTTCAAAAGCATCAATTCTTTGGTGCTCAGTTTTCTTTATAGTGCAACTCTCACATCCATACATGAACACTGGAAAACCGTAGCCTTGACTAGATGGACCTTTGTTGGCAAAGGAATGTCTCTGCTTTTTAATATGCTGTCTAGGTTGGTCATAACTTTCCTTCCAAGGAGTAAGTGTCTTTTAATTTCATGGCTGCAATCACTATCTGCAGTGATTTTGGAGCCCAGAAAAATAAAGTCAGCCACACTTTCCACTGTTTCCCCATCTATTTCCCATGAAGTGATGAGACCGGATGCCATGATCTTAGTCTTCTGAATGTTGAGCTTTAAGCCAACCTTTTCACTCTCCTCTTTCGCTTTCATCAAGAGGCTTTTTAGTTCTTCTTCACTTTCTGCCATAAGGGTGGTGTCATCTGCATATCTGAGGCTATTGATATTTCTCCTGGCAATCTTGATTCCAGCTTGTGTTTCTTCCAGCCCAGTGTTTCTCATGGTGTACTCTGCATATAAGATAAATAAGCAGGGTGACAATATATAGCCTTGACATACTCCTTTTCCTATTTGGAACCAGTCTGTTGTTCCATGTTCAGTTCTAACTGTTGCTTCCATATATAAGACATAACAACCCGGAAATTAAAATTTGGCCTTCTTTCCTTAATATTTACTCTCATTCATTCTCTACTTTTGTATCAATAATACCATCATTTTTGATTACTAAGCTAAAATATTGTCTGTACATTTCTTCTCATATTTTAAATTATATTTCTTACTAAAGCTTGTTCTTGTTTCCTGCTTGTTTACAGCTGCTACTTTAGTTTGCTCTTCTAGCACCTCAATCTTATATTAGTGTACAACCTGGTAACTGGTTCCCTTACCTTCAGTGGTCTCTGTGTAGTTCAGCGAGACTACTTCTTATGAAATACTAGTTTCATCACATCGGAAAAGGATTCAAGGACTTTTCATGGCTCCCTACTTAGGATCAAGTCTGATTTCCCTCTCTTGAGTGCAAAATCAATGATTCTTCCACCTCTGTTTTCTACTACTTTTCACAAAATCTGTTGCAGTCTTCTCTATGTTATTACTATTTTCATATAAAACAGTCCTGTGTGGTCAATTTTTTACACCAAATTGCAACATACCATGCTACATCGTATTCTCCATTTTGAATTTTCTTAATTCTTATCTACTCAAACCTGGCTCAGATTTGATCTCATTGATCATGTAAGAGTATCAAATAATAATCATATATTCCTTTCCAAAATATACACATTTTGACTGTGAGTAGTATACAGATACTAACAAACATGCATTAATATCCATAGGTTTATAAAGTTGGACTAGAGTAAAAAAAAAACAATTTATTCAGCACACTGTATAGAGTGTTTGTAAGACTAGGTATTGATTCATATAGAAATATAATAAAGCATACAAAAAGCAAGTTTGAAATTTTAGTGGATATGTCTTCCTTCAGCTTGCATTGACCCCACCCTGATTAAATGGGTGATTCAAATTTTTCTACTTATGTTGTTGTATTTAGGGATGGTTAGAAGGATTTGAAATAGTTCAACTGGAATTCCATCACCTCCACTAGCTTTGTTCCTAATGATGCTTCTTCCTAAGGCCCACTTGACTTCGCATTCCAGAATGTCTAGCTCTAGGTGAGTGACCACATCATCATGATTATCTGGGTGGTGTAGGTTTCTCTTTTTATAGTTCTTCTGTGTATTCTTGCCACCTCTTCTTAATATCTTCTGCTTCTGTTAGTTCCATACCATTTCTGTCCTTTATTGAGCCCATCTTTGCATGAAATTGTCCCTTGGTGTCTCCGATTTTCTTAAAGAGATCTCTAGTCTTTCCCATTCTATTCCTTTACATTGATCACTGAGAAAGGCTTTTGTATTCCTCTTTGCTATTCTTTGGAACTCTGCATTCAAATGGGTATATTTTTCCTTTTCTCCTTTTTCTTTCACTTCTCTTCTTTCCACAGCTATTTGTAAGGTCTCCTCAGACAACCATTTTGCCTTTTTGCAATTCTTTTCTTGGGGATGGTCTTGATCACTGCCTCCTGTACAATATCATGAACCTCTGTCCATAGTTCTTCAGGCACTCTGTCTATCAGATATAATCTCTTAAATCTATTTGCCACTTCCACTGTATAATCATAAGGGATTTGATTTAGGTCATATCTGAATGGTCTATCAGTTTTCCCTACTTTCTTCAATTTAAGTCTGAATTTGGCAGAAAGGGGTTCATGATCTGAGCCACAGTCAGCTCCTGATCTTGTTTTTGCTGACTGAATAGAGCTTCTCCATCTTTGGCTGCAAAGAATATAATCAATGTGATTTTGGTTACTGACCATCTGGTGATATCCATGTGTAGACTCTCCTCTTGTGTTGTTGGAAGAGGGTGTTTGCTATCACCAGTGCATTCTCTTGGAAAAACTCTATTAGCCTTTGCCCTGCTTCATTCTGTACTCCAAGGCCAAATTTGCTGGTTATTCCAGATGATTCCTGATTTCCTACTTTTGCATTCCAGTCCCTGTAATGAAAAATACATCTTTTTTTGGGTGTTAGTTCTAGACTATCTTGTAGGTCTTCATAGAACCATTCAACTTCAGCTTCTTCAGCATTACTGATTGGGGCATAGACTTGGACTACTGTGATATTAAATGGTTTGCTTTCGAAACAAACAGAGATCATTCTGTCATTTTTGAGACTTTATACAAGTACTGCATTTCTGACTCTTGTTAAGTATGAGGGCTACTCCATTTCTTCTAAGGGATCCTTGCCCACAGTAGTAAATATATAACGGTCATCTAAGTTAAAATCACCCATTCCAGTTCATCCTATTCGCTGATTCCTAAAATGTCAATGTTCATTCCTGCCATCTCCTCTTTGACCACTTCCAATTTGCCTTGATCATGGACCTAACATTCAAGGTTCCTATGCAGTATTACTCTTTACAGCATGGGACTTGGCTTCCATCACCAGACGCATCCACAACTGGGTGTTGTTTTTGCTTTGGCTCCATCTCTTCATACTTTCTGGAGTTACTTCTCCACTGATCTCCAGTAGCATATTGGGCACCTATCGACCTGGGGAGTTCATCTTTCAGTGTTCTATCTTTTTGCCTTTTCATACTTGAAAAGGCAAGAATTCTGAAGGATTCTCAAGGCAAGAATACTGAAGCAGTTTGCCATTTATTTCTCCATTGGACCTTGTTTTGTCAGAGCCCTCCACCATGACCAAATCCTAAAAGTTTTGATGCTGTGAAAGTGCTACACTAAATATGCCAACAAATCTGGAAAACTCAGCAGTGGCCACAGGACTGGAAAAGGTCAGTTTTCATTCCAATCCCAAAGAAAGACAATACCTAAGAATGTTCAAACTACCGCCCAATTGCACTCTTCTCACATGCTAGCAAAGTAATGCTCAAAATTCTCCAAGCTAGGCTTCAATAGTCCGTGAACTGTGAACTTCCAGATGTTCAAGCTGGATTTAGTAAAGGCAGAGGTACCAGGAATCAAACTGCTAACTTTGGTTGGATCATCAACAAAGCGAGAGAGTTCCAGAAAAACATCTATCTGCTTTATCGACTATGCCAAAGACTTTCACTGTGTGGATCAAAACAAACTATGGAAAATTCTTCATGAGATGGGAATTCCAGACCACCTGACCTGCCTCCTGAACAATCTGTATGCCGGTGAAAAAGCAACAGTTAGAACTTGACATGGAACAACAGACTTGTTCCAAGTTGGGAAAGGAGTACGTCAAGGCTGTATATTGTCACACTGCTTATTTAACTTATATGCAGAGTATATTACGTGAAATGCTGGGCTGGATGAAGCACAAGCTGGAATCAAGATTGCCAGGAAAAATATCAATAACCTCAGATATGCAGATGACACCACCCTTATGACAGAAAGTGAAGAAAAACTAAAGTGAAGAAGCCTATTGATGAAAGTGAAAGAAAATAGTGAAAAAGTTGGCTTAAAACTCAACATTCAGAAAACTGAGATCATGGCATCTGGTCCCATCACTTCATGGCAAACAGATGGGGAAACAATGGAAACAGTGACAGACTTTATTTTGGGGGGCCACAAAATCACTGCAGATGGTGACTGCCACCATGAAATTAAAATAGTCTTGCTCCATGGAAGAAAAGCTATGACCAACCTAAATAGCATATTTAAAAGCAGAGACATTACTTTGCCAACAAAGGTCCGGCTAGCCAAGGCTATGATTTTTAAGTAGTCATGTATGGATATGAGAGTTGGAGTATAAAGAAAGCTGAGCACTGAAGAATTGATGCTTTTGAACTGTGGTGTTGGAGACGACTCTTGAGAGTCTCTTGGACTGCAAGGAGATCCAATCAGTCCATCCTATAAGGAAACCAGTCCTGAATATTCATTGCAAGGACCGATGCTGAAGTTCCAGTATTTTGGCCACCTAGTTTGAAGAACTGAGTCAGTGGAAGGGACCCTGATGCTGGGGAATATTGAAGGCAGGAGGAGAATGGGATGACAGAGGATCAGACGGTTGTGTGGCATCACCAACTCAAAGTACTTGAGATTAAATAAACTCAGGAAGTTGGTGAAGGATAGGGAGGTCTGGTGTTTGCCATCCATGGAGTCCCAAAGAGTTGGACACAACTGAGTGGCTGAACTGAACTGAACTGAAAAGGATTTAATTGGGGATGAAGAAAAAATAGATTGCAAGAATCTTCATAGTTATGAGGAGAAAATAGGAGTCTTATTTGTTTGATGGTATGAGATGCTGTGGGTGCTAGTGTCTAACTTGCTAAATATTTACCCTATATAAGAAGTCATCATATGGAGTTGCAGTCACAGTGTAAGAGTCAGAGAAAACATGACTAGAAAAGGATTCCTTTAAGACAATGTTGGGTGTATACAGTAAATCTTGTCCAAATCTCTAAACATTTTAGTTACAGGAGCTAATGGATATCCTATTGCTTGTGGTTTTATTGTTTCTCTGTTTAGTTTTGTCTAATCTGTTCTGTTTGTTTATTCATCTGTTTATGTATTAAGTCAGGTGGAATTCATCATCCTAATTTTTTCACAGTATGTTCGGTGAGAGAATGAAAAGTATTCACCATAATGACCAAAAGTTATGAATATGAGGGGCTCATTACAGAATGGTACCCTAAATCTACAACTGTGACTTAAACAAATATAATTTTTATGCGTCATGATGATTCACATTTTTCTGTTTTGATTCAAATAAGTGAATAATTGCTCATGATTTCATAAAGCAAAACCCACTACATGACAAAATTATCTCATTTGTATTCCCTTTATTGCCTATTCATACAGTATTGAATAATATAATTAGTGCTCAAATATTGCAAGACAAATCATTTAAATATTATTTGATTCACAACATCATTAGTGATTCAACACAACACAATTTATTTTCCTTAATTAAACATATCAATCCCAGGGAACTGGATGGTTTGAAAGAATGTTATTGGCAGTTGATTTATTTATCTGTTGTTTGGTTTGTTGACTTACTCATTTATTACCTCCAGGTCACTGAGCCTGATCAAACTGTAGTGGGAAATTATTATTATAAGATGGGAGTCTCCTGATTTGCATGAGTGACCAGGTTACACCAATATTATTTCTTCACATAAAATATGAACATTAATATCATTAATTTGAATGCTTGCACTGAGACATTACTTCAGGCAAGTCCACTAGATGAAATTTTGACACCCTTTCAAACAAACCACCCTTCCCAAGCTTATGAGTATCTATTGGCTGTAGATAAAAATGCTTCTTACATTTCTGAGGTTGGTCTAGGAAGAAAAAATGTATGGATTATGCTCCCTTTTTAATATTTTCTTTCTGAACCATTTTCTACTCACGGGATCACTTGAGTAATTCCCATTATAATTTATTCTAGTTTGAAACAAAATTATCACAGACATTTGTACTATTTACTTATATAGTTTTTAGAAAGCTGTCTTTCTAAAAGTATACAAATGTACTTGCTTTCTTACAATACATGATAATTATAAACAAGCTTAAAATGAAAAGACAGTTAAGTGATATTATTAAAGGCACTGAAATATGACATGTAGTTAGTAGTTGGTCACTGTTGATGTTCTGGACAGATTATGATGCCTCTAGCTACCACAGTAATAATGATTGTATTTAGAAAAAGATGATCTCCAATGCCTAGACTGGGGCTTTGTCTAAAGGAAGCTCAATAAATATTTGTTAATATAATTCATTATATATGGACATACATTTTGATAAGGCTTCCCTGGTGGCTCAGACGGTAAAGCGTCTGCCTACAATGCAGGAGATCCGGGTTCAATCCCTGGATCGGGAAGATCCTCTGGAGAAGGAAATGGTAACCCACTCTAGTACTCTCACCTGGAAAATCCCATGGAGTGTGGTACTACTGAGCGTGGTAGATTACAGTCCATGGGGTTGCAAAGAGTGGGACACATCTGAGTGACTTCACTTTCACTTTTCACATTTTGATACACAGTATGGCAGAATCTATATGGTGTACTACTACTCATTTTTTTTTTTCTAAATAGGATTTACCACTTAAAAAACAATGGTATATTGAGGTGCTCTAGATTTCTGCATATATTATAAAACTTGGCAAATTATCCTTATGTCTGACAGGAGCCAATGTGTCTCAATTCAGAGTTAAAAGAACTTCTAGCTTAATTAAATGTTGCCCACCAGGCTCCTCTGTTCATGAGATTCTCTCAACAAAAGTACTGGAGTGGATTGCCTTTCCCTTTTCCAGGGATCTGCCCAACCGAGGGATGGAACCTAGGTCTCCAGCATTGCAGGTGGATTCTTTGCCAGCTGAGCCACAAGGGAAGCCCAAGAATACTGGAATACTGGAGTGGGTAGCTTATCCCTTCTCCAGGGGATTTTCCTGACCCAGGAATCTAACTGGGGTCTCCTGCATTGCAGGGATATATATATGTGTATATATATATATATTTTTTTTTTACCAACTGAGCTATCAGGGAAGCCCAGTGGGGACCTTAATATGCTCTAGTTTCCAGACACGTTTCTGTTGCCACACTGAAGATAACTAAATTCGATACTTTGGTTCCTATAAAGAAAATATAAAGAATATATATTGTTTAAAAATGAGATAAAAATGATATCTCAGTTTTTAACCTTTCATCTCATACAGAGGATATAGAAATAGATTGAATTTTTAGATAAGAGTAGGGCATGACTGAGTGACTTTCATGTCACTTTAAATAAACAGCAAAATGAGTGTACCCTAGATTTGCTTTTCTTCCATGAACAAATGTTTTAGCAGGAAAAAACATTAAAAACCTAGAGTGGTTTAACTTATACATGCCTTATTGTAAAACAAGGTAAATGAGCAACATATATTATTACTAATTAGGTTAGAGCTTGTTTTTCTTTTCCTCTTTTTCTTGTATTAACTTGAATGCCCAACTGAAAGTCGCTCAGTCATGTCCAACTCTATACAGTCCTCGGAATTCTCCAGCAGGAATATTGGAGTAGCCCTTCCCTTCTTCAGGGGATCTTCCCAACCCAGGGATCAAACTCAGGTCTCTGGCACTGCAGACAGATGTTACTAGCTGAGCCACAAGGGAAGCCCAAGAAAACTGGAGTGGGTAGCCTATCCCTTCTTCAGCGGATCTTTCTGATCCAGGAATCGAATTGAGGTCTGCTGCATTGCAGATGGATTCTTTACCAACTGAGCTATTAGGGAAGCCCTTTGAATGCCCAAAGTACACAATTAAAGAATCAACAGAAAAAGTCTTTTGCCATTTTCTTTTCTACATATGCTGTTTTATGCATTTGAGAATACAAATAAAGTATTTATTTATCTGATGACAGATCCAGTATCTGTTTTAGCTTGGCTGTAATTTAATTCCCTCTGTTCCTGATTATCTTTTGCATACCCTTCTGCAATCTTGATGTTGTGTCTTGAGTGTGTTATTTATTTATCTGTTTATTTATTTTGAAAGTTTATTTAAAACAATTACTTTCCAGCAGCCCCTGAACCTCTTTGAAAAGCTATCTTCTTAAATCTTACTAGATTTCAAATTTTCATTGTGTATATCTGGGAAATGGGCCACAAAGTCTAGGCTGGCACAAAGTGAAATTTTGTTGTTATAGCAGTAAAGATGCTTCACTGTTGGGGAGTCTCCTGGAAATACAGTGATAGTTGTTATAGTTTTGAAAATTTCATGAGCAAAAGCTTTAAAGATTCTCACTTTTGAATTCATTGAAAAGGTTAAGAAATGTTGATCAGATATGGTACATATTTTCCATTTTGATTTCTTTCCCTAATTCTTTTTTTTCTTTCCCTAATTCTTATAGGCAGCAATTATGGATTTTCACCAAATACCTTTTTGGCTCTTCTGGTTTCTTATCCATATCAGATTCTCATTTTTAATTCTACTACATTAATTTTTAAAGCTCACTGGCTGTCATATGTTTCTTCTGTTATCTAACTCTTTTGTATTTTAATCATGGTGTATTTGGAGAAATTTCTCTACTCGAACTAAGGATCACTAGGGCAAGATCTGACCTAAAAGTTCCACAAACAGGAAAGCCATATGTTGGTGAGTTGAGGGTGACAAATAGTGATGTGATTGTGCAGAGAGAAGGAAATGGAAATAAGAGCCAAGTTCAAAGAGAAATAGAAAAGCAGCAGTTCAAAAATTACCCTTCCAATTGAGCATCATTGAAAGGAATAAGACTAGGAAAGATGTAAAAATTTAAAAAAAAAAATGATAAAAGTAGAAACTATAAGGGAGTTTAGAGTCAAGGAGATATAAAAATAAAAAAACATTTTACAATAGCTTCATTTAAAAGTAGACATTTAATCTCTCATTTAAATGCTTTCTTCTCTGCAGTCACTGTCCATGTTTTTTCAGTCTTTAAGTTTATTGAGGCTTTCACAGGCTAAGTCAAAGATCTCTCCTGGTAAATGTCACACTGCACTCAAAAATATGTTGGTTATTTTCAAATATCTTTTGATATTGATTTTTAGCATAATTCTACAGTGATAAGAGAGCAGACTCTGCATGATTTCAATACCTTTAGGCCATGAAATTTTTGCACCTTATGTTCCTGGATACATTCCAGTGTTTCTTAGTTTATAGTCTATGGTAACATGAATGGAATTTGTTTCCTATTGTAATGTGAAAATTGTATAAATCTCAATTATGATAAATAGGCTCATTGTGCTTTTCAGGTCTACTATATCCTTCTATTTTTCTTCTATTCATTATATTAATTTTTGACAGTTTGATATTGAAACTCCAACAAAAATCTTGAATTATTTGCCTAAAAAATAACTGCAATATATAGTGGACCTAATGTAACTTTGATATGTATTTTCCAAGTCTCCTGTAAATGTGTTGTCATAGTATTATAATTTAAAAAATAAAAAAGAAAGAGAAAAAAAGAGTCAAGGTGATATAAAGATAAAAGACCATTTTATACTAACTTACTTAATTTTGTCAGTATATCTATTTATATTAATAAGAGAGTATAAATTTTGATGGGATTCCCTATTATCTACATTCTGATACATTTGTTTGATGTTGTAAACCAAATAAGGAAATAATTGAAACCATTCATTATATTCTAATGCAACTGATATTTTTTCTTCTTTAATTTTAAATACTATAAGGAGAAAGTGAGTTTGTATTTGCATTTGGAAATTTGTCATATTAAAAGATATATTGAGATATAAAAAAGCACATGTGGGTAAGACAACATTTAATTTGTGTTAAGTGGTAACAATTTGTTTTGACTCAGTCCACAGCACAACTATACATTACAGATTTTCTGCCCAAACTACACTGGGCACTATAATTTTGTAACTCAGTTTCTCATAAAAAGATAGATGGCATTTCCCCAGCTTGATCTAATATTTTAAAAAAAGAAATAATTAGTTTTAATTTTAAAACTTTAGAAAAGGATCAGAGAGATGCACCATAACCATGATCAACAACATTATCTCTTATATTTAATAAATAGTAGCAAAATGTAAAAAGGAAAAAGCTTTAACGCAAGTATAAAGGATATCACAGCACTGTAGGTATATAAAACAGGTGAAATAGTCAACATATTTATTTAGAATCCCAGTAAAATCTGTTAGCTTGTATTAAAGAGAGATCCCATTTATTAAAGTAAATGAATCCAAGGGTTTATAAAAAAAATAAGAAAATACAGAGGAGGTTCAGTATAAAGATATACTCAGAATTAATTTCAAGATTATCCTTTTTATGATTCTGCTGGAATCCCATATACAAGCCTCATTTACAATGAAGGTTCACTTGTAAAGGCTGGAGTGATAGCTTCAAGCATGGGGCATGTTGCCTCAGTCATGCTGGTTAGTAATTTATGGGAGCTGACCTCAGGGAGATCAGGACCTACCACTTACTAGCTGTGAGTTGGACAGTATCACTGAGCCTTCTAACTCTTCATTTCCTGGGGAGTTCATAACTGTCAGGTAACTCCTATTAAAATGTTTAGCAGAGTGCTTGAATGAGTGAGTCATAGTCCCTCAGTCATGTCCAACTCTTTGCAACCCCATGGACTCCAGCCTGCCAGGCTCCTCTGTCCGTGGAATTCTCCAGGTAAGAATACTGGAGTGGGTTGCCATTTCCTTCTCCAAGGAAGTTGCCTCATGCATATTAATTTCCCACTTACGGTCTGTTGTCATTGATTTTATTTCTTAGGTTGCCCTCAAGCTAGAGTTCCAAGTTTAGTCAAGCTGACAAGGTTGCATGTTGGGAATCCAAAGGAGCTACCATATTCTTCTATAATGTTAAAGATGTAGTTTAAAAATGTCTGTGCAATTCCCAATGTGTAGACCCAATATGCATTCATCAAATTTTAAAGAAGCTAACCCTAAGGCTATAAAAATGAAAAACTGGAAAAGGAAAGACAAAGAAAAAGGTACAGTAAAAAAGAACATAGAACAAAGATTTAAGGAAGTTGATCCTTGAAAGAAATTGATCCTTGACATAGAAGGCAGTGTAGAGTTGATGGTTACATTTCAAGCATATACAAGGTAGTAATCTTGGGTGGTACCTACCTCAGGCCAAATAAATAATGTACATTTTGTCTGCTTAATATCCTGGTCCTAGTAATTGCCACTGCAAAAGCAGAAGCTTTGTCACAGAAACATTACTGAAATCAAAAATAGTTCATTACAAAGTGAAAAAGACCATTTTGAATCACAGGACTTACGATGCATAATAGAGGGTAGTTAGTTGCCCTTCATCTAGGGGCTTCCCAGGTGGCACTAGTGGTAAAGAACCCACCTACCAAGGCAGGAGAACTAAGAGATGCCGGTTTGATCCCTGGGTCAGAAAGATCCCCTGGAGGAAGAAATGGCAACCCACGCCCATATTCTTGCCTGGAAAATCCCATGGACAGAGAAGTCTGGCAAACTACAGTCCATCAGGTCACAAAGAGTCAGACACAACCAAAGTGACTTAGTACAGCACAACTCCTGCTCTAACATGATGGACAGGCCCATTTCCTGTCCTTTGGATCAAGATTCCACAGTTGACAGAAAACACATGGGTGAGGCATTATGTTACTGATTTCTCTCAATTTTTGAATTTTTCTAAAATGAACTTATGAAAGAGCTAAGGGCATAACCATTAGCCACCAAATTACTTAAAATTTGCAAGGCCATGGAGACACACTGGGCACATTGTTGAAGTCACTTAGAAAAAATTATCTCCACAATAGCATCTGGCCAAGGATTTCCAAATTTTCCTATCAGGATTGAGCATTGGAATATACACTTAAGAATCTTGGAAACTACCTTTGACAGTGGAGGTGATGAAAAGATTCAAGGGATTAGATCTGGTAGACAGAGTGCCTTGAAGAACCGTGGACAAAGGTTTGTAGCATTGTACAAAAGGCAGTGACAAAAACCAACCCAAAGAAAAAGAAATGTGAGAGGGCAAAGTGGTTGTCTGAATGAGGTTTTACAAATAGCTGAGAAGAGAAGGAAAAGGCAAGGGAAAAAAGGAAGGGCAAACCCAACTGAATTCAGAATTCCAGAGAATAGCAAGGAGAGATTAAAAAACAACCTTATTAAATGAACAATGCAAAGAAATAGGAAAAAACAATAGAATGGGGAAAAAAACCAACTAGAGATCTCTTCAAGAAAATAGGAGATATCAAGGGAATATTTTATGGAAGGATAGGCACTATAAAGGAAAGAAATGGTAAGAACCTAACAGAAACAGAACAGATTAAGAAAAGGTGGCAATAATGCACAAAAGAAATATACAAATAGGTCTTCATGAACTGGAAAACCATGATGGTGTGGTCACTCACCTAGAGAAAGACATCCTAGAGAACGAAGTCAAGTGGGTCTTAGGAAGCATTACTGTGAATAAAGCTAGTGGAGGGGATGGAATTGCAGCTGAGCTATTTCAAATCCTAAAAGATGATGCTGTTAAAGTATTGCACTCAATAAGTCAGCAAATTTGGAAAACTACACAGTGGCCATAGGACTGGAAAGGGTCAGTTTCCATTCCAATTCCAAATAAGGGTAATGCCAAAGAATTTTCAAACTATTGGAAAATTGCATTCATTTCACATGCTAGCAAGGTAGTGCTCAAAATAATTCAAGCTAGTCTTCAGCAGTCTGTGACTAAGAACTTCCAGATGTACAAGCTGGATTTAGAAAAGGCAGAGGAACCAGAGATAAAATTGTCAATATTAGTTGAATCACAGAAAACACAAGGGAATTCCAGAAAAAAAAATCTACTTCTTCTGCTTTTGCTTTATTGACTACACTAAAGCCTGTTACTGTGTAGATTACAACAAACTATGGAAAATTCTTAAAGAGATAGGATTACCAGACTACCTTAGCTGCCTCCTGAGAAATCTGTATAGAGGTGAAAAAGTTACAATTAGAACTGGACATATAACAATGGACTGGTTCAAAACTGGGAAAAGAATGTGTCAAGGCTGTATATTATCACCCTGCTCTTTTAACTTATATGCAGAGTACATCATGAGAAATGCCAGGCTGGATGAATCAAAAGCTGGAATCAAGATTGCCAGGAGAAATATCGATAACCTCAGATATGCAGATGATACAACTTTAATGACAGAAAATGAAAAGGAACTAAAGAGACTCTTGATGAAGGTGAAAGAGGAGAGTGAAAAAGCTGGCTTAAAACTCAGCATTCAGAAAATTGAGATCATGGCATCCTGTCCCATCACTTCATGGCAAATAGAAAGAATAAAATGAGAAAACAGTGACAGACTTTATTTTTAGGGGGCTCCAAAATCACTGCAGATGGTGACCGCAACCATGAAATTAAAAGATGCTTGCTCCTTGGAAGAAAAGCTGTTACAAAACTAGACAGCGTATTAAAAAGCAGAGACATCATTTTGCTGACAAAGCTCCATATTGTAAAGTTGTTTTTTCTAGTAATTGTGAACAGATGTGAGAGTTAGACCATAAAGAAGGCTGAGACCGAAGAATTGATGGATCTAAATTGTGGTGCTGGAGAAGACTCTTGAGAGTCCCTTGGACAGCAAGGACATCAAATCAATCCTGAAGGAAATCAATCCTGAATATTCATTGCAAGGACTGATGCTGAAGCTGAAGCTCCAATACTTTGGCCACGTGATATGAAGCACTGACACACTGGAAAAGATTCTGATGCTGGGAAAGACAGAGGACAGGAGAAGGGGATGACAGAGGATGAGATGGTTGGATGGCATCATCGACTCAATGGACATGAGTTCAAGATAGTGAAGAACAGGGAAGTCTTGTGTGCTGCACTCCATGAAGCTGCAAAGAGTCAGAGAACAACAACTCTGCCTAATCCAATTTTAGAGTCTATTTCTACTCTAAATAGCCAGCAAAAATTCACTATAAAACAGCAAGATTATGAGATTTGAATATTTGAGCAAAATAAGGTATTGTGGTGTGCCTGCTTTTATCAAAGGATCAGATTAATGGGAAGTTTGATACTAGTCAATGTCCACAACTGTTTAATATTCTTTGCATATGAAATTAGTTGGTTTATCATTAATCATGTTTAGCTGCACCAGATTTTTTTTTCTGTAGAACTTACTATGCCAATTTTATTACAGTGACTGTTCTCAGGAGGTTTATAACAGGGATTACAGCTCTGTTAATTATTCCACATATTTTGGGATTGTTTCAAAGTCAACATAAATTTTTTAAAGCAAGGTTATCAGAAGGTTAAAAAAAGTAAATAAGTTCCATTATGTCCAGAAAACTTTAGATTTGGTTATTTTAATAATTATAATACAGTTCACTGATATTTCTTATATTTCAAGTAGAAAATTCATTTTATGAGTGCAATCATTTACTCCTTCGCTATTCCTTACACCTCATCTGAACATGAGAAAAGAATTCTTAATTATCACAAATTTTCTTCCTCAGCCTTTTAAGGAATAAGCCTTCTTAACCAACCACAGTTACCGATGAAAGTCATTTCAAACTTTCAGTATTATGTAAATAAAATTTTGACAGTGCTGTGTTAATCTCCATGGAGTCATTTATCACAAAGTATTCATTTTGAGATATTTATAAAGGAGGTAAGAAATCAAAATTCAAATATTACATATCTAGTGAAAAGTAGGTCTTCTCACTATCCATCAAAAGTAAACCCTATAACACATATATATGGAATTTAGAAAGATGGTAACGAGAACCCAACATGCGAGACAGCAAAAGGTACACAGATATATAGAATAGACTTGTGGACTCTATAGATGAGGGTAAGGGTGGGATGATATGGGAGAATGGCATTGAAACACATTAATTATCATATGTCTAATCAATCGCCAGCCCAGGAGTGATGCTCGGGGCTGGTGCATCGGGATTTCCCAAGGGGAGGGAGGAGGGAGGGAGGAGGGAGGGGGGTTCTGGAGGGGGAGCATATGTAAACCCATGGTGATATCATGGCATTGTATGGCAAAATCAATAATAATAATAAAAAAGTAAACCCTAATAGTTATAACAAAAGATTATGTTCTTAGATGGTTTAAGAACATGGACTGACCAGATTCTATAGTAAAGAACTGAATCAGGCCATAGGCAAGGATTAATTCAGATACTGAGACCAGAGTAATATGGTGATGGTGGTTAATGCAAAGTCCTAAGAATCAACTGTGTTATTGTAGAGTGAAAAGAAGCAGGAAATCTAGCTAGATTACCAAGGAGGCAGAATGTTATATGCAGTACAGCCCAGTACTTCTCCTAGGGAGTTAAGGTACAAACGAGTTATAGAACTTGCAAATAGCTTTTGGGTTTGTTACCTTCTGATATATACCTGAATAGTTATTCTGTTGGTTAGCTCATTTTGACTTAATAATTCTCTATGTACTTACCTTGAGGGCTTAAAAGTTATTATCTTTTATTTAATAAAGTAAGATATTAAGCCTTAGGAAAATTGAATTCCACAAGGCTAGATCATTATAGATCTCAGAGCAGAATCAAGGTTCTTGGATCAATTTCCTTTTCATGATATTGATCCTGATTTCCTTCTGTATTTATAAGAGTTTGATGTTTCCTAATTTTACATCTCAATGATGAATGGTGAAAATAAATCAAGCTATATAAATATGCTTTCCTTAGTTTCCCAACAAACACAACAAGGTAGATATGCAGGGTGCAATAGATACATGGTTTCAAAGAAATTGAAAATTACAACTATATTCCCAATTACATAATAAATGAGTCTTTATGTTCCCTTCAGTGATTCTCATTTAGATAAAAAGTGTGGCACATGTGTCTATGCAGGTGGAGATTTGTGATTCTTCTGCTGTATGGGAATATAGATGGGGTTCACTTTAAGCAACTCAATATATGAAAATGAAATTTATACAAACTAGTAAATTAAGGAAGTGTTTCTTCAATACCTAGTAACTCTCCATGTGACTGGCAAGTATCTGCCACCTGAATGAATTAACTTGTTATATGTGTGAGAATCTCTAATAAATTTAAATATTTAATTATGACTCATGCACATTATAGAACTACAGCACTTTCTTTCATTTATTTTTTTTTTATTTTTTTAATTATTGTTTTAGCCATACATTGTTATGATATCACCATGGGTTTACATATGCTTCCCCTCCGGGTCCGCCCTCCCTCCTCCCTCCCCCCCGGGAAATCTCGCTGCACCAGTCCCGAGCGTCAATCCTGGGCTGGCGATTGATTAGACACATGACAATTAACATGCTTCAATGCCCTTCTCCCATCTCATCCCACCCTTACCCTCATCCACAAAGTCCACAAGTCTATTCTATACATCTGCGTTCCTTTTGTTGTCTCCCATGTTGGGTTCTCGTTACTGTCTTTCTAAATTCCATATATATGTGTTAATATACTGTATTGTTGTTTTTGCTTCTGGCTTACTTCACTCTGGATAATGGGCTCCAGTTTCGTCCATCTGAGTAGAATTGCTTCAAATGAATTTTTTTTTAATGCTGAGTAATATTCCATTGTGTATATATACCACAGCTTTCTTATCCATTCGTCAGTTGATGGGCATCTAGGTTGCTTCCATGTCCTGGCTATTGTAAACAATGCAGCGATGAACATTGGGGTGCACGTGGCTCTTTCAATTCTGGTTTCCTCGGTGTATATGCCCAGCAGTGGGATTGCCGGGTCATATGGCAGGTCTATTTGCAGCTTTTTAAGGAACCTCCACACTGTTTTCCATAGTGGCTGTACTAGTTTGCATTCCCACCAACAGTGTAAGAGGGTTCCCTTTTCTCCACATCCTCTCCAGCATTTATTGCTTGTAGACTTTTGGATGGCAGCCATTCTGACTGGTGTAAAGTGGTACCTCATTGTGGTTTTGATTTGCATTTCTCTGATAATGAGTGATGTTGAGCATCTTTTCATGTGTTTGTTAGCCATTTATACTACAAATCCACAGTCATTAAGACAGTATGGTACTGGCACAAAGACAGAAACATAGATCAATGGAACAGAATAGAAAGCCCAGAGATAAATCCACGCATCTATGGACACCTTATCTTTGACAAAGGAGGCAAGAATATACAATGGAGAAAAGACAACCTCTTTAACAAGTGGTGCTGGGAAAACTGGACAGCCACTTGTAAAAGAATGAAACTAGATCACTTTCTAACACCATACACAAAGATAAACTCAAAATGGATCAAAGATCTAAGCATAAGACCAGAAACTATAAAACTCCTAGAGGATAACATAGGCAAAACACTCTCTGCTATAATCCAAAGCGGGATACTCCATGACCCACCTCCCAGAATATTGGAAATAAAAACACGAATAAACAAATGGGACCTAATTAAAATTAAAAGCTTTTGCACAACAAAGGAAACTATAAGCAAGGTGAAAAGACAGCCTTCAGAATGGGAGAAAATAATAGCCAATGAAGCAACAGACAAACAATTAA
Organism: Antilocapra americana; assembly: GCA_007570785.1. Classification (NCBI taxonomy): domain Eukaryota; kingdom Metazoa; phylum Chordata; class Mammalia; order Artiodactyla; family Antilocapridae; genus Antilocapra; species Antilocapra americana. The sequence continues at coordinate 12,815,630 of ML663010.1, forward strand.
TCTCAAAAATTTACAAACAACTCCTGCAGCTCCATTCTAGAAAAATAAACAACCCAATTAAAAAGTGGGCCAAAGATCTTTCATTTATTTTTAAGCTGATGTTCACCAGTATGGTTCTGATTCTGGTGATCAAGGCAAAGAAAAGGGAAGTATGGGCATTTTAAGAAAGTTTTCTGCTATATCAGAAAACAAATATATATATATATAATATTTAAAAATTAGAATTAAGAACAACATATGTGAGTATCTGCAGCTAATGAAGATTTGAATGAATTATTTTTTAGTCTGGTTTTTAACATGCGGCTGTGAAATCCCAAATTTCAGCCCACCTATCTTATACTACAGGCTTCAGAGGTGGCTCAGTAGTAAAGAACCCACTTGCCAGTGCAGGAGGCACAGGTTCAGTTCCTGGGTTGGGAAGATTCCCTGGAGAAGGAAACGACAACACACTCCGGTATTCCTGCTTGGGAAATCCCACGGACAGAGGAGCCTGGCAGGCTATAGTCCCTGCAGTCTTAAAGAGTGGGGCAAAACTTAACACCTATACAACAGCAGCAGAATATTCTGGTACAGCCTTTAGGAAATTCTCATTCATAATAGAAATATTTGCCTATAAGCATAAAATTCACTTAAAATTAAGAAATGAGGCTAGCTATGGTTAAAAATAAAAAAATAAATAACTACTAATGCTAAGCCTATATTTGGCAATCTTTGTTTATAATACATGACATAGCTCTGTGCAATTCTTTTACCTTTGATTTTTTTTAAAGATTTCTCCACTGTTAAGTCTATGAAAAAGGGCAACTATTTTTTTTTCACTTTGATAGATTAAAAAAAATGGGCATGAAGTCTTTGACTTATCTTCCACTCTAAAATCTTAAAAAAATTCCCTCCAGTGTATTTGTGTTCACAAAGATGATTTATGTACTCAACTCATTGAAGGATTTTAAAAGGATCCTCAGCAAGGTGAACATTAGACAAGGAAATTAATTCAGTGCTGAGAATATAAATAGAATACTGTAATCATAGAAAATAATAGAAATCAGCTCTTTCTTATCCAACATAAATTCCTTTCAAAAAAATTAACCAGCTTCTGTAATTACATTTTTATTGTGTTTTTTATTTATACCATATTCCTCTGGTAAGTAAGCTTGTAATTGCAGACAGCTCTACTTTATGTATTTAAATTAAAGTCAAATGGAGTCAAACTCTCAGGTTTTTTCTTTTGTCCCATAGCTAAATAAAAAAAAGAATAATCTGTTTCTTGAGAAAAAATATTCAAATAGTTTGATTAACTAGAAATATTACCATATTTCAACACAGTGAGTAAAAGAAAAAGAAGACAAACAAACAAAATATCCTTTGTTTGTGTGTGACCATACTGGATGTTTTATCAAATCTATTACATTGTACCCCAAGGCAATCTTATGAAATATATATATATATACACACACCTTTTTGAAGACTTTTAATTTTGCTAGTATCAGAATTTCCAATACAGAGACATTCAGAACAATAAGGTTCTAACTAACTCTCAGATGTGAAATGTCCAAAAGTAGAGGTAACATCAGATTCAAAATTAGGTCCAATAGCACAACAGCATCACTGAAGATGGAGTCTTTCCTTCCCTCTTTTTTGAATTCCAACTATATGGTCAACATCATGCTAAGACAGGTCTCCTTCAGTAAGGAACAGCATTGGTAACAACTCCTATGCTACAAAATCTTTGTTTTTTCAGAGAAAGGAATGCTTTCTTTTTCTCAATATCCCAAGTGGTCATAAATTTATTCTCTTCAGATTGGTTAAGAGTTACAATTTTACTTCTGACTCCATCATTTTGACCACAAGGACTAAATGCCACCAAAGGCCCACACTAGGCTGTTTGGTGAATGAGTGAAAGTGAAAGTTGCTCAGTTGTGTCCAAATCTTTGCGACCTCTTGGACATTCTCCATGAGTCCATGGCATTCTCCAGGCCAAAATATGGGGGTGGGTAGCCTTTCCCTTCTCCAGGGGATCTTCCCAATCCAGGACTGAACCAAGGTCTCCCTCATTGCAGGCAAATTCTTTACCAGCTGAGCCACCAGGGAAGCCCAGTAGTTATCCTAACAAAATTGGGATGCTGTTAGATGACAATAGTTACAAAGTAGAAACTATATTGTTAGATAAGAGATGTTCACTAGTATATTATTTCTCTTTAATAAATGAGGAAGCAAGATTTCAAGAAATCAAGCAACTTAGTGTTTACCCAGAATTAAAGCCAACTCTCAAAGTTTTTTACAACTCCAGAACTGTAGCTTTCAATTCCATGAAAAAGACTGTATTTACGACACTGCCATGGATGGTACATGCCATATGATTACACAGACACTTGGTTTGCCCATTCTAACATTATACGATTTATTAGCTAACTGACTTTGTATGGTTTAGATAGCTATCTAAAAATCAGTGAAGGAGTTATTTTAATTTCAGATTTTAAAATAAAAAAATAATGTGGTGATTGAGAAAATATGGACCCATGCTATACAATGAGTCCTACCTAAGTTATTAAACTCTCAATTTAAGAACAAACATATATTGAATAATATGGTAGCTGGCCATCTGAAGGTAATGTCCAACAATTACTTGGATCTCTGGGCTTATGTCATACCTTACATCAAGAGGGAGAACTTACTTACCTTCCCCTTAAATCAAGGCTACCTTTTGTGACTGACTTTAACCAATGGATTATGGAAGTAATGACATTCCAGAAACCTAGACTTTAAGATGACTGACTGCTTCTCACTTCTTCCTCTGGAATCTTAAAGCTGCAGTATGAGGGCCAAGTCACATAGTGAGAACTAACTTGTTCTTATTGCAGGTTCTGTCTGAGCTCTCAGCCAGCAGTCAACCATGGTAGTGAACCATCTTGAATGTTCCAGGCTAATCTGTGACTGTCTCAATGGCCTGGCATTCCATAGCCATTTGATCTTGGCCTAACCAATATCACATGGATCAGAAAAACTACAGGGCTAAGTCAAATTATCCCACAGATGAATGACAGATAAGAACTTTTCTTTTGTTTTATGTCCTTATGTTTTGTTATGGCTTATAATGCAAGAATAGAAAAGCTCCATAGATAGTCAATGTCCATAACATGGTTCTTAAATTAATTTGAAGAAAAATCGCTGTTCATTATGCCACTGGTAAAAAATCTCAGGTAAAATTTGATTCTTTGTTTCTACTTTTTTCACTTCCTATTATAATAATCTATACCCTACCCTGGTCTGTACTTTCTAGTTCCATAACTAGTGTATTAAAGTTGTAGAAAATTCTCACTTTCTGTTAACACTGTACAAAGTATTATAAAAGTATGTGACCAGTCACATCTGACCCTTGAGACCCCATGGACTGTAGCCCAACAGGCTCCTCTGTCTATGGGATTTTCCAGGCAAGAATACTGGAGTGCCTTGACATTTACAAGGTACTATAAACATTCCCTCATCATCACTCTATTTCCAGGAAGTCTGTTTATGAGCATATCATGTCTGTTTTTGTCAGAAGTATTCTCAAAACATATTCTTAAAATTCTTAACTAAATGAATGAATTCATGTCAGGCAGTTATATGTTACACAATTCAATTTTGTTTAATCTTAATTTTTCTGACCTATACAAACCTAGACAGTGTTTCATAAAGCAGAGATATCACTTTGTCCCAACAAAGGACAAAACCCATGGTTTTTCCAGTAGTCATGTATAGATGTGAGAGTTGGACCATAAAGAAGGCTGTGTGCCAAAGAATTGATGTTTTTGAATTGTGGTGCTGGAGAAGACTCTTGAAAGCCCCTTGGATGGCAAGAACATCATAACAGTCAATCTTAAATGAAATCAACCCTGAATATTCATTGGAAGGACTGATGCTGAAGCTGAATCTCTGATATTTTGGCCACCTGATATGAAGAGCTGACTCATTGGAAAAGACCTTGTTGCTCAGAAAGATTGAGGGCAGGAGAAAAGGGGGTGACAGAGGATGAGATGGTGGGATGGTATCATCAACTCAATGGACATGAGTTTGAGTAAACTCTGGAGATAGTGAAGGACAGGGAAGCCTGGTGTGCTGCAGTCCATGTTGTTGCAGAGCTGGACCTGACTTTGCTACTGAACAACAACAATGTATAGTGAACCACAGAATGCAAACCTCAAATTATACTTTCTCTTCAACCTTGCTTTTTTAATAACATGGAAAAATCATCCTTTTTTTTTAACAAATTTACTATAGCCAAATTAGATTATGATGAGTATGTGTTACTTCTTGCGTGGACTAATTTTTCAATAAATATATAATGCTATACTACTGTATACAATATTTATTCCTTTTTAGGAAGAGTGCAATTTTAGATTTGCATTAATTAAGGACCTCTGTGTGTGTTATTCACTCAGTTGTGTCTGACTCTTCTCAACCTCATGAACTGTAGTCTGCCAGGCTCCTCTGTCCATGGAATTCTCCAGGTAAAAATGCTGGAGTGGGTAGCCATTCCCTTCTCCAGGGGAATCTTCTCTGCTCAGAGATGGAAGTGGGTCTCCTGCACTGCAGGCAAACTCTTTATCTCTGATCTTATTTAAAACAAATTTACAAATCAACACATTGAATAAATTTTCACATTATCAAAGTGCATACAGCAAATAACAAGGGACCTCAAACCAATACAGAAGATTCTAAACATCACTGAATTTTGTCTTAATCTTTCACTTAAAACAAAATGGAAGCCAATGCAAGAAAAAAATCTGTGATGGAAAAATGTCAAGTATTAAAAGAGAGGTTCAATATTATTGATTTTTCTTTTGTTTCACCCTCCAGTACAACTCAGTGTGGAAGTATTCACAGTGTGTGCTTCCAAGTATCTCAGCTTAGGGGGAGACAAAGAAGTAAAGTGCAAATAAATGGAGTGTTGGGACTCATTGTTGGTACATATCTCCATCACTAGGACTCTCAAGATGGACTATTCGATACCTTTCTAGAAGAAACAACACTCCTGTTGCTGGTGCTGCTGTTACATTGCTTTTATGGAGTGAAATACCTGATACCTAAGTCACTGTAGATGGTGACTGCAGCCATGAAATGAAGACATTTGCTCCTTGGAAGATAAGCTATGACAGTTCTTGTTGTTCAGTCACTCACGCATGTCCAACTCTTTGTGACACCATGGACTTCAGCACACGAGGCTTCCCTGTCCATCACCAACTCCCGAAGTTGCTCAAACTCATATCCATTGAGTTGGTGATGTCATCCAATCATCTCATCATCTGTCATTCTCTTCTTCTCCTGCCTTCAATCTTTCCCAGCATCAGAGTGGCTGAAGTATTGGAACTTCAGAATAAGCATCAGTCCTTCCAGTGAATATTTAGGGTTGATTTCTTTTAGGATTGACTGATTTGACCTCCTTGCAGTCCAAGGGAATCTCAAGAGTCTTCTCCTGTACTATATTTTGAAAGCATCAGTTCTTTCAAATTTTGGTGCTGGAAAAGATTCTTGAGATTCCCTTTGACAGCAATTAGATCAAACCATGCAATCCTAAAGGAAATCAACCCTGAATATTCATTGGAAGGACTAATGCTGATGCTCCAATACTTTTTCCATCTGAAACAAAGAGCTGACTCATTGGAAAAGACTCTGATGCTGGGAAACATTGAAGGTGGAGGAGAAGGGGACAACAGAGGAGGAGTAAATGGTTAGATGGCCTCACTGATTCAATGGACATGAGTTTAATCAAGCTTTGGGAAACAGTGAAGGACAGGGAATCCTGGTGTGCTGCAGTCCCTGGGGTCACAAAGAGTCAAACAGGACTGAGTGACTGAACAGCAACAACCTTAAAGAGAGTTCCTAAATATCATTATCCCTTCAGGTGTCTTCTCTCTTATTATTAATTGCTGAGGAGAAGGAGAGCTAATTGTTTCTAGTTTGAATTTGATGCACTCCTATCTAATTTGCAATTAGAGAGTTTTTTTTTTTTTTTTTGCAGATGCAATGAATCTTCTTCCCTTTAATCTCTCTGTTACATCATTGCATATCAGCATACACACAAAAATGGTACATTTTCATTGGGGTGTCTGACATGACAAGCACTAAACATTTGTGATCTCATTTCTCTGAAAGTTGCAGTGTTTCTGTACTGACATTTTACTAATGTGGAGACATATGACTTTATTCAGCTGGCTGCTGGTTAATTCTTATAATTATATCATCTACCAAGCATTTTCAAAATCAGTTGTGAAAAAGTGGCTAAGAAGAAAGAAACATCTTTATCTGCAGGAATGTTTTACTATCTTAAAAGGCCTTCCACTGAAACATCATTTTGAGATAAGTGGTGGACTTGGCAACTATTATTTTCAAATTAAAAAGAATTTAAAGGAAAAGATTAATTTGCATGTGCATTTTATACACTGTGTTTCAATGAAATACTGAAGAGTACTGAGAAAATTATTTTTGATAAGAAGAAATAACTATTATATTTTAAATAAAACCACACAATTCTAGATAGTTATGTAAATAATTTTCTTTTATCCTCACAAAAACACCTTGAGGGTGACTTTTTTAAATTTCAATTTTATGAATAAATAAAGAGACTTGAATCATGTAAATAATTTATGTAATATTCTGAGCTAAGATGTCCAAGCCAGACTTCAAATGTGCATCTTTTGTGATGCACATTTTGGTATCTTCTGGAAACCTTTGGAATTCCATTGTTTGCAACTGCTTAATTCTTATTTCTGTCTTCACAAAAACTTCTCTTTGTTTTCCTGTGTCTCAAATCTATAGTTCTTTACTTTTATAAGCACAACAAATATTTCATTCAAAGCCTACCCTAAATCCAGGATAACTTCATCTCAAGAGCCTTAACTTAATTACATCTGCAAGAAACCTGTTTCCAAATACGATCACTTTGACAGGTATCAGATTAAGGGTTTGGGTTGATGTTTATCTGCAGGAATGTTTTACTATCTTAAAAAGCCATAATTCAGTCCCTTATATATATTTCAACTGACTGGTTCAAATTCAGGAAAAGAATACAACAAGGATGTATATTGTCATCCTGCTTATTAAACTTCTATGCAGAGTACATCATGTGAAGTACCAGGCTGGATGACTCACAGGCTGGAATCAAGATTACTGCGAGAAGTACCAACAATCTCAGATATGCAATTGATACCACTCTAATGGCAGAAAGTGAAGAGAAACTAAAGAGCCTCTTGATGAGGGCAAAAGAGGAGAGTGAAAAAGCTGGCTTAAAACTCAATATTCAAAAAGCTGAATTTATGGCATCCAGTCCTATCACTTCATGGTAAACAGAGGGGAAAAATGGAAACAGTAAAAAATTTTATTTTCTTGGGCTCCAGAATCATTGCAGATGGTGTCTGCAGCCATGAAATTAAAAGAAGGTTGCTCCTATGACAAACCTAGACAGCATATTAAAAAGCAGAGACATTACTTTGTCCAGAAAGCACCATATAGTCAAAGTTATGGTTTTTCCATAAAAAATCCGCAGATGTGAGAGTTGGACCATAAAGAAGAAGTGAGTACCAAAGAATTGATGCTTTCAAAGTGTGGTGTTAGAGAAGACTCTTGAGAGGCCCTTGGACAGCAAGGACATTAAACCAATTGATCCCAAAGGAAATCAACCATGAAAATTCATTGGCAGGACTGATGCAAAGCTGAAGCTCCAATACTTTCACCATCTAATACAAAAAGTCAACTCATTAGAAAATATATTGATACTGGAAAAGACTGAAGGCAAAAAGAGAAGAGGGCAGCAGAGGATGAGATGGTTAGATAGCATCATCGACTTAATGGACATGAATTTGAGCAAACTCTGAGAAATAGTGGAGGCAGATAAGCCTGGTATGCTGCAGTCCATGGGGCTGCAGAGTTAGGGATGAATTTGCGACTAAGCAACAATATATATGTTTTATATTTTGTGTTGACAATAACACATGAGTGTAAATACATCATTAATTCTAGAAAGACAGAAATCAAGTAATTTATAAAAATTTGTTGTATTATGAATCTATAAAATAATTCTTTCCATATAAGTGGCTACAAATATCAGAGAGACAGTGTGTAAAGGGATTGCATCAAAAGGGGAAAACAAGATATTTATTGGGTTTATTATGTCTTCTATTTCAATGACCTGTCATTGAGATCATAATTAAATGTCAAAAAGCAGATAGCAATAAACCAAACTGGATACCTAAGAAAGAGCTTATTTTTGTTTTTCTTTTGACATTACCTACAAAATGCAAAGAGATATATATATATGTAAGGCAACAAAGCTTGCAGTTAATGAACAAAAGTTTCATTCTACAGAATGGCATGGGTTTCTAATGAGAAGAAGAGTGAATGTACTGTGCTATTTTCATAACCCCTTAGACAATTCTTTCCAATATTGTATATTGTCACCTCATCTTTCTCCCATCGTTTTTGATATTTAGGTTCAGCCATGCATAACTACCAGTTATTAAGGGGAGAAGTGTGTACCAGCAATGCATCTGGTTTAACAGAACATGACTACTATACCTGAAAAGTAAGATGAATGTCAGAAAAGAGAAATATATCGATTGTTGAAAAATGCTTTAAGTTCTTTCCTATGATAGCTTCAGTTTTACTTGAACGTATTTGTTTTGATATATTTTGTGACTGAGATAATCATTCAGTTTACTGGCTTTTGACCAGTAGCTTTCAGAATCCAACTGAAGTCTGGGTCACACAGCATCATACCTGGTTAAGAAACTTATGCCACAAGTAATTGAATATATATTTGCATATGGGAGAAGCACAGATGATTGAAAGCTTTGAAAAATGGATTGATAAATAAAAATTATGAAAGAGCTGTTCCTTTATTTGAAGGAATGAAAAAGAGACCATTTGACACTAACAAATAGAAAAATTAGTTATTATACAAAGGACTGAAATTAATCTATGAAGATATGAGTTACTAATAACTGTTTAACTACAGAATAAGAGGAAAACTTCATGAAACTACGAGAAGATTGATTCAGGGTTAAAATTTGTGTAAGACACATGATCAAGGATCAGAGATTGAAAGGTCTTGGTAGAAGATGAATGACTTTCAAAATGAAAGCAAATTGATCAATTCTGGACAAGACAGTATGTCCTAGGATGATGACTGGGTTATCTAAGGATTAAAACAGGAATTTAAATTCAACTCCTTTAAATTCTTTAAAATTCAACCTCAGTGAATTTTAGAAGCCACCGAAACATGCTAACCATGCACAAGTGTGGTGATTATCCAACACGAACTCCTTTCCTTCTTCCTCAGTCACATTGATCATTTCTGTTCCCTGGACCTGCTTTTCAAGGTCTTGTAATTAATTCAGCAATTACTCATTAAGTATCAACTATGTCTGTGGAGACTTCAAGGTGTTGTGAGGCTGTAAAGATGAACAAGATACAAAGCCAATTCTATGAGTATTTTGATTTATTTAGAGAAGTAAAGAAATATGCAAAAGTAATAATACAATATAGATAACAAATATGATACACACAGAAAATGATAGAAAGGGATTATTTTCCATTCTTAGAGAACAAAATGAGGAATGTTTTCATGAAGATTTGGGCTTTTTAGCAAGGCTTACAATGATAAAATAGGTTGGATTAAGACATATAAAGACTAGGAATGGGTTTTATTGGCAGAAAGCATAATGCAGGCAAATGCACAGGAAAAGAAAAGCAATGAATTGGTTGGAATATTCTAACTAATTCTGGAAAGAGGCTAATAAGCAGTAGGTCTACTAAGGCAGACTGTTGTCCAGCCACTAAGTCATGTCTGACTCCTTGCAACTCCATGGACTGCAGCATGCCAGGCTTCCCTGTTCTCTGCTGTTTCCAGGAGTTGCTCCAATTCATGTCCGTTGAGTCGGCGATGTCATCCAACCATCCCACTCTCTGTTGCCTCCTTCTTCTCCATAATCTTTCCCAGCATCAAGGGCTTTTCCAGTTGGTTGGTTGTTAGCATCAGGTGGCCAAAGTATTGAAGCTTCAGCTTCAGCATCAGTCCTTCCAATGAATATTCAGGGTCAATTTCCTTTAGGATTGTTTGATTTGATTGGAGAACCTTAAATATATCAGTTTAAGCAATTTTTGCTTTTTATATAAATATTAAGGATTTAGTGATGGATTTAGAGAAGTGGATTAAGGAATTTTAGGAAGCCCAGCATTTCTGTGATACCATCCACTGATGGTATACTGATCATTCTTTTCTGCCTTTGGTAATATTTTTACCCTGCATCACTCAGCATCAAATATGTATATTATTTATGTGGTAGAAACTGTCATTGCTTAAGAGATATATGAAATATATATGAAAGAATTAACAACTGACCCAAACAAAGTGGGACTTTCCACTAAAAAGCATCCCCAAATACATGTTTATCCAGGTGTTTGTAAACAGGGTCCTTATTTGTATTAGGGGTTGAGGCCAGGAGTGGCAGTTCATCAGTGTAAAAAGCTGCAGAACATTTAGTATCTGAGGCTTGAAGAAGTACATATACTCTCAGTCATCACCCTCTACCAGTCATGTGACAACTGGCCATTTGCATTTGTATTTCTGCTCACACAGGAGTGTGTAGCATGAGGCAGAACATCCTTTGAGAATCGTGGGTTCGAGCATATAGCAATTGCACTTCATGTGTGTAAGGAACGTGTCTAGTGCACATCTCAGATTATGTTTGTTAGGTTTCCTCATAAACACTGCAGTGAAGGAATTCTTTTTTGAATAGATTTAGAAATTCACATCTTATTTATCTATTTTGGATTTTAGTGATGAACATTAGTGCAATCAAGACCCATTGGTAAAACATTATAAAGGCATCATTTTAGCCTCACATAATTCCTCATTTCTGATACTTGCTGATACATTTATTGAATATCTAAATAGGTTGGTGCTGGTTTTCAAAAGTGAAAAGAAAGTGAACAAAGTGAAAGTCAAGTCTCTCAGTGTGTCCGACTCTTCGCGACCCATGGACTGTAGCCCACCAGGCTCCTCCATCCATGGAATTTTCTAGGCAAGAGTACTGTAGTGGGTTGCCATTTCCTTCTCCAGGGGATCTTCCTGACTCAGGGACCAAACCTGCATCACAGGTAGAGGCTTTACCATCTGAGCCACCAGGGAATCCCCAGTTTTCAAAAGTGCTGATCAAATGCATGAGGGGATCTGCTGATGGATGTTTCCAGAAAGAAAAATGGAGTTCTGAATGTAGGAAGAACACTTGCTACTGAGTGTAGGAAGACCAGTGTGTGTCTGTCTTGTCTATTCAACTTTCCTGTACTCATTCTCCTCTTTTTATTCTCTCTGTGTTCCATTGATTTATCTCCATACAGTTTCTTTCTTCCTAATCATTCTCACCAACAGTGCTTGAAAGACACTGACAGAACATGAAATAAGTGATGACCATGTTTCATTTGAAACATGTCTACCTTCTCTGCATTTTCAGTTTAATCATAAAACTGTACTTTTTTTCTTACTGATAGAATTTTGAAAATTCTAACCACTTGCTCTAATCTACTTTCTTACCTGATTTATTTATTGTTTTTGTCCGTATCTTGTTCACAGAATGGAAACACAACAGCTGCAAGATGTGCAGTTCTGGTGGCATTTCTCTCCCTCATACACCTGAGTTACTGCAATTATATATGCGTATCATTCTCTCACCCTCATACATTCAACATATGTATCAAACATTTGACTATAAGAGGTGTTTACAAAATATGTGGGTGTATTATTCCAAGGGGCTAGTATTTTGCTAATCATACCTCTTTTGTGAGCACTGCCATTGGGAGCAAATAAGTATATGGATGACACATGTGCATATTAGTCATATGAAGGTGTGACTGCATTTCGCCTGCCAAGAGAAAAAGAAAACTTCTTTAAAAATAAAACTGTAGCTATCTCACAAGATCTGAAAGAAAGGAACAACTTAACAAACTATCAAGGGGAGCCATGAAGGAGTGACTATAAATAGCCAGTATAGTTTAAATACCTGCTCTGTATAATGGATTGTGTGAGATGCTGCAAATATTTCTCATTTCTTTCTCAAACATGCTGAGAGACACTTTTCAGTAATTCTCACTGACACTGTCTCTCTATTTTAATAGAGGTGGATTGAGGCAGATTAAGTTGAGTCACTTGCCTGGTGACCCATGAGATGAATTCACTTCCATCTGACTCAAAGCCCTGGCTCTCTTTACATGTCACATTTCCTCTCTAGGAGAGGCCCAGGTAACCTTGGACCTGTCTCTATCTCAGTCCACTGGTCTACATATCGTCAGTCTACTTATTTGAGGAATCTTTGCAAGAAATCATTCATTACTAAAAAGTCAGATAGAGAAGTATACATTTACATTCTTGGTTTCTTTCTGTATGGGTATCCATCTGTTATAGGCCATATCTTCTACCAAATAGAAATATTAGTTTCCTTGTGATAAAAGTCAAGTAGAGATTATATTTGGAGTCACATAAAAAGCACACTTTTATTTATTTTTTGGTTTTGTTGAAGTATGTGTGAAAGCCACTCAGTCATGTCTGACTCTTTGCAACCCCATGGACTGTCCATGGAATTCTCCATGCCAGAATACTGGAGTTGGTACTCTTTCCCTGCTCCAGGGGATCTTCTCAAACCAGGGACTGAACCCAAGTCTCCCACATTGCAGGTGGATTCTTTACCGGCTGAGCCACCAGGGAAGCCTTTGTTGAAGTATAGTTGGTTTTCAATATTATATTAGTTTTAGGTGTATGACCTAGTGATTCAATTTTACTCCACTTAAAGTTATTAGAAATGATGACTGTACTTCCCAGTTCTGTACAATATGTCCTCAAAGATTATTTATTTTATTCATAGTTGTTCATATCTCCTGGCCCTCTATCCTTATATTGCCCCTTCCAGTCTCTTTCTCCTCATTGGTAACCACTAGCTTGTTCTCTATATCTGTAAGTTTGTTTCTGTTTTGTTATATACGTTTGTTTGAAAAGAAATGCATTTAAATCAGGTCTTTATCTCTGACAAACTATATGATCTTGGGCCATTTACTAAATGCCTGTGAATGTGTTTTGTTTATATATACTGAATGATGGGTTGATGGTTCCTACTGAAGTGTTCTTCAGAAGATAAGCTGTAATAACACGTAGACACTCCATGCTCAATCCCTACACTCAATTGGCATATGATATAATCTTTTACTTATCTAAGTTCAATTAATATATCGGTGCACCAATGTGAATCCCAAAGTGAAAGAAGAAGCCCATCAACATCCCCTAGACCCATATGCTTAATATATAGGACTAGAGGATGTTGATGGATTTTTTTGATGGTAGAATTAAGGTGATAAATAACTGGAGTAATATCATGCAGAAAAGTATGGGCTGCTTTTCAGAATATTCCATTAAAACCAAAGAGCTGAGTTTAAATGTCAGACTGAAATTCTCATGCTTAACGCCAACATCTATTAACACTATTCCTAAAGTCAAAGGTAAAAGTTTTCCTGTGCAGAACAAGTTGTTATGTACTTGTAAGTGTGGTAATTTTTAGGACAGTGTATGTTGATGGTTTTCAGGTTTAATTGTTATTCCTGAGACTCTATAAGTATGTGATGTCACTGTTCATAACTTAACTGATGATGAAATCATTTTAATCATGAAATGCTTCAGTACAAATAAATACAATTCAGAGAAAATTTTTCATGAATATTCCACAAGGAAATAAAAATAAAACTATTCTGTGAAGCAAGATATTACTATGGGAGGTTTATATTGCCTGCACTGTGTTTTGGCAAAGCTTTGGGATACAATCAGTAAATAGGCTGGCTGCAAAAAATAGCAAGGAGAGATAAGAAAGCGTTCCTCAGGGATCAATGCAAAGAAATAGAGGGAAACAACAGAATGGGAAAGACTAGAGATCTCTTCAAGAAAATTAGAGCTACCAAGGGAACATTTCAGGCAAAGATGGGCTTGATAAAGGACAGAAATGGTACAGACCTAACAGAAGCAGAAGATATTAAGAAGAGGTGGCAAGAATATACAGAACTGTGCTAAAAAGATCTCAGATAAACACGATGGTGCGATCACTCACCTAGAGCCAGACATCTTGGAAGGTGAAGTCAAGTGGGCTTTAGAAAGCATCACAATGAACAAAGCTAGTGGAGGTGATGGAATTCCAGTTGAGCTATTTCAAATCCTGAAACATGATGCTGTGAATATGCTGTACTCAATATGCCACCAAATTTGGAAAACTCAGCAGTGGCCACAGAACTGAAAAAGATCAGTATTCATGCCAATCCCAAAGAAAGGCAATGCCAAAAAATGCTCAAACTACCGCACAACTGTACTCATCTCACATGCTAGTAAAGTGATGCTCAAAATTCTCCAAGCCAGGCTTCAGCAATACGCAAACCGTGAACTTCCAGATGTTCAAGCTGGTTTTAGAACAGGCAGAGGAACCAGAGATCAAATTGCCAACATCTGCTGGATCACTGAAAAAGCAAGAGAGTTCCAGAAAAACATCTACTTCTGCGTTATTGACTATGCCAAAGCCTTTGACTGTATGGATCACAATAAACTGTGGAAAATTCTTCAAGAAATGGGAATACCAGACCATCTGACCTGTCTCTTGAGAAACTTGTATACAGGTCAGGAAGCAACAGTTAGAACTAGACATGGAACAACAGACTGGTTCCAAATATGAAAAGGAGTATGTCAAGGCTGTATACTGTCACCCTTCTTATTTAACTTTTATGCAGAGTACATCATGAGAAATGCTGGGCTGGAAGAAACACAAGCTGAAATCAAGATTGCAAGGAGAAATATCAATAACCTCAGATATGCAGATGACACCACCCTTATGGCAGAAAGTGAAGAAGAACTAAAAAGCCTCTTGATGAGAGTGAAAGAGGAGAATGAAAAAGTTGGCTTAAAGCTCAACATTAGGAAAACTAAGATCGTGGCATCTGGTCCCATCGTTTCATGGGAAATAGATGGGGAAACAGTGGAAACAGTGGCTGATTTTATTTTTGGGGGCTCCAAAATCATTGCAGATGGTGACTGCAGCCATGAAATTAAAAGATGCTTACTCTTTGGAAGGAAAGTTATGACCAACATAGACAGTATATTAAAAAGCAGAGACATTACTTTGCCAACAAAGGTCCATCTAGTCAAGACTATGGTTTTTCCAGTGGTTATGTATGGATGTGAGAGTTGAACTATAAAGAAAGCTGAGTGCCGAAGAATTGATGCTTTTGAACTGTGGTGTTGGAGAAGACTCTTGAGAGTCCCTTGGACTGCAAAGAGATCCAACCAGTCCATCCTAGAGGAGATCAGTCCTGGGTGTCCATTGGAAAGACTGATATTGAAGCTGAAGCTCCAGTACTTTGGCTACCTCATGCAAAGAGTTGACTCATTGGAAAAGACCGTAATGCTGGGAAGGATTAGGGGAAGGAGAAGAAGGGGACAACAGAGGATATGGTGGCTGAATGGCATCACTGACTCTATGGACATGGGTTTGGGTAGACTCTTGGAGTTGGTGATGGACAAGGAGGCCTGGCATGCTGCAATTCATGGGGTCGCAAAGAGTTGGACATGACTGAGTGACTGAGCTTAACTGAAATTTGTTTCACTGGTTAATTAAATCCAAGAGTTTGCAAGGAAAACCATCATATTATGTTGAATTTCACTTCTTAAAACACGTCGATTTTACAGAATTTGTTAACAAGTTCTGAAAGGGTAGTTGAATGCATTGGCAAGACTTGCATGGTCTCTTTTAAATCCAGGCCTGTTGTTCCTTTCTAATTTCAATTTTCATGCTTAGAAGGAGTATGTATATATATATATATATACACACTTCTTTTTTTTTTTTTGCTTTTTTGGTGTTTTGTCTTGCAAAAGAGAATAAATGAAAACATCCCCTCTATATAATCTCTTAGCATAAAATCATAAACCAAAATATCTTTTCAAAAAATATTCAGAAAAACAAATATGGTATTAGCATGTGTGGAACACCGTTTATAAATAGGAGGTTATTCTAGGAGATATGTAAATAATCAGTGTATTCTGCTAAAGCCCTTCAGTATGGAGATCAATCCCACTCCCCACCTATGCCACTGCCCTATTATACAGTTAATGAAACTAAAGTTGAGAAAGAACAAATGACTTAATCAAGGGTGACTCAGATTGGCAACTAGCATTGGTCGTGTTAAAATCTGAATTCAATTCCTTTGAGACTGAAGTTTTTTTTTTGTTTTTTTTTTTTGTATTCCAGGGCTACCTTCTCTAAAGTGCCTTATTTTTAAAAGTAGATCATATTGTCCTTATGGCAAAAGATATAATTTATAAAACAGAATATAAAATATTGAAGAGCCAACTACACGCACCCATAGAACCCGCTTTCATCAGTCATTAGTTTAGCAAAATCTATCAGGCTCTACTTCAAAATGATTTGCAGGAATTACAAATTTAAGTAACAGGACTATCTTTCTCAGTTAAATATTTATCAAAGGATGGAACCATGTAGATGATATAAAATAACACTGATAAAGCTTTTCTGTCATATCTAAATGTAAAGTATCTGTTTGAAAAAACCACTTACTGAAATGTGGGAAAAAATGCAATTTAATTCTGTATTACTATTTGGATTTGTTCAGTATTTTGTATTAATCATATTCTTTAGCCACATCTTATGTAAGGATATTTCAAAGTAGGTCCATGAAGACCATTTATATGGGAAAAATAGAAAAATGGAAACATGAAAAGATAATAGTGTGTATACCACATGGATAGAGTTGCAAAGGCTGAAAAACAAAACAGTGCTGGTCTTTATACCATACACATCTGTGATTATTTCCAGTTTCAGAAATTTTAATTCAGTGCTAGTGCTTAATCTTTCACATGTCTGACAAAGCTGTACCAGAGTTATGTGAAAGGAGCAGAACTTTCTTATCTTTTCTGTCTTAATACCCATTTAGTAAATGGATGTTGCTAAACGCCATTTCTATAGGAAATATATAGTCTTCACAGTGGAGTAAATCTAATACCATAAAACTCTAAGGCATTAGCTGGACGGTGTGTGTGTGTGTGTGTGTGTGTGTGTGTGTGTAGGGGGGCATATACTTTGTCTTAGAAAATTATGCTTATATTAGTTACATTGTACATATTCCAATAACTATCTTGAGTATATGTTTCTGATCATTTCCTTATAGCTAAAAACTACAAATGAATGGTAAAAAGAGATGCGTTGAGAAATCCAAGATTTCCAGAAATGAAATTTTTCCTTGGGAATTTTAAAGTAATTACCAGTTTGCAAAAACATATCCAATATAATTTTATCCCAAAGCTATAAACACTGACTTCAATTTTATAAGAGGAAAGTCTCAGAAGATACAAGCTAGATCTGGGAAGATAAAGATAAATAAAGGGTAAAGTTAACTGAGTGGTTATTTTTTTCCAGGAACTGCTCAGAAAACTTTATAGTAATTCATTTAGTCTTCATGTCAGTCCTATAGAAAAGCATGGTTGGTTTTATTTTGCTTGAAAGGAAACTATATTTCCATTTCTGAGTGGCAATAGCCATATAAATAAACCACTTGCTCAAGTTATAGACAATTCAACAGTCAGAGAGGAAAAACTTGACCAGGTAGTAGAGGGTAGAGCTGGAAGTAGAATCTGTGTCTCTGCTTCACCACCAAAGTCATGCTCTTTCCATGCCAGCACCCTACTTAATACTTATCTGTACTTCTGGAAATGTACTAATTCATTGAGATTGACGAGTTGTGGGATTTAATAGGTACTATAAATAAATAAATATATATATATATATATATATATATATATATACAATTAGAAAATATAATGATGGTTTATGAAAATGTTAAATAAAATAGTTTTATTTATTTTACTCCTTCTGTGGAAGCTTTTTAGACTCACCCAGGTGGTTCAGCAGTAAAAAAAAAAATGCCCTTGCGGATTCAGGAGACACTAGAGAAGCAGGGTCTATCTCTGAGTTGTGAAGATCCTCCAGAGAAGGAAATGGCAACCCACTCCAGTTTCTTGCCTGGAAAATCCCATGGACAGAGGAAAGTAGCTGGCTATGGTCCATGGGGTCACAAAGAGTTGGACAACTGAGCATAGTACAGCATGATGTTTTTTGAGACTGGGCGTACAAGTGGATAAAAGCATATTAGTCAATGTCCCAGAAACATCTACAGTGGTTTAGTCTTTTGAGGACAGTATTATTGAATGATAACTGCCAGAATCACTCTTTGTAATGCCAAAGTGGGCAATTTAGTAAAGTGGGCAAGAATAATTGTCCTTTTATATTTGCATTTAATAGTTGCTGAATGAACCAAGAGTTGCAGAGATCATGGAGGAGCTACAGACCAAGGAAAGAGCTATTTATAAATGGAGCTGTCTTCCTCATTCTAAATCACTGTGACTAAATGGTTTAAAAAGGTTGTTTGTCAAGACATAGCTGGTCACATTACTCAGCTTCATGATCCTCAGCATCTGTATTTTTATATTTTTTCCCACTAGATTGATATGACTTGGACACATTTTCAACTTTCAAAATAAGATATTTTACTTGCCACAGAAAAATAAAGAAATCAGCAGAACCATGAAGCAGATCTCTGGATTTCACCAATTCTTGAGGCTGTTTTTCATTAGAAAATAAAACCCATATGTGAGATGCTGTTTTTGAATAGTTTTTTTAATTGTTTTTATTCATTTATACATTTTAGTTTTGACAATTCTGATTTTACCTCCTGATATGCTTTCATAAATATTTTTATTAAGTATTTTTCAGATAACAAATCATTGTAGGCTGTGAATTAAAAAAAAATTGGATCAAGTACAATTGTGATTTTAATGAAAAAAAAATCTAGCTTATAAATGGGTAAAGGTGCTAATGCTAACATGACATTCCGTGAGCAGTTAAATAAAGCAGATGCTTGAGATTCTAAAACACCCTCCAGAGCCAACTTCTTGATTACAAGCACTCATAATACCAACCTCATTATGCTCATGAGTACAGTTAGGAAGAGAACTAGAGCTGAGTATATATGCTGATTTCCCAAACCTTCTGATAACCTAAGACCCATGGTAGGAGGACATGAAAAATAAATGAACCTCCTCAAAGCAGTTACCAGGAGTAACTGTTCAATGAAATGACTGGTCCTTTGTAAAATCTCTTGATTATGCCTTCTTCCTATTCACAACACTATGTTGGATACAGTGTGCTGAGTCGGGTTTTGAGGATTTACAATATGACCACAGCCTACTGTTAGGACATGAAGAGGCAAGGCATTTTGGACGTGTGGCTAAGAACAATAAACTAATTTCTAGTAAAGAAAATATGCATATACTGTGCTTAGTCATCCGCTTCTCTGTCTATGGGGATTCTCCAGGCAAGAATACTGGAACATGCCCTCCTCTAGGGAATCTTCCCAACCCAGAGATATAACCCAGATCTCCTGCATTGCAAGCAGATTCTTTGCCATCTGAGCCACCAGGGAAGCATTATGTCAGAGATAAAAAGCAAAAAGGTACAGCAGAGGAATAACAAAGAAAATAACTTTCTTGCTTAGAACTCACAAAAATCAAGACTAGAAAAGAAGCTGAGTGTGGAGCCCGCAGGACAGGTGATTCACAACTGAGCCCTTTTTTAGGGAAATAAAGATAACTTTATTGGGATAGATTAGTGACAGGATATGGGTTGTTGAAAGGCCAGCTAAGATTAGATTTTTTTCATTAGGCTATATTGAGACATTGCAGTCTTTTAGCAGGACATGAAAAAAATCATAGATTTTGTTTCTCTACACTGGAACAATCTACTATGAAAGTGGACTGGAAGAAACAACACTATCTTTTATTTCAGTTTTTCTGTGTGCTTTACATTGTGGTAAGCACTTTATCAACATTAATAATTTGAATCCTCACACTCTATATCAGTAGTATTCTACAATAATAAATCTTCGGTTCAGTTCAGTTCAGTCACTCAGTTGTGTTCAATTACTTGAGACGCCATGGACAGCAGAAAGCCAGGCTTCCTTCTCCATCACCACTCCTGGGGCTTGCTCAAGCTCATGTCCATCGCGTTGATGATGCCATCCAACCATCTCATCCTTTGTTGTCCCTTTCTCCTCTTACCTTCAATCTTGCCTAGCACTGGGGACTTTTCCAGTGACTCATTTCTTCACATCAGGTGGCCAAAGGATTGGAGCTTCAGCTTCAGCATCAATCCTTCCAATGAATAATCAGGATTGATTTCCTTTAGGAGTGACTGGTTGGATCTCCTTGCATTCCAAGGAACTCTCAAGAGTCTTCTCCAACACCACAGTTGGCGCTCAGCTTTCTTTATGATCCAACTCTCACATCCACACATGGCTACTGGAAAAACCCTAGCTACGACTAGACAGACCTTTGTTGGCAAAGTAATGTTTCTGCTTTTTAATATGCTGCCTAGGATTGTCATAGCTTTTCTTCCAAGGAGCAAGCATCTTTTAACTTCATGGCTGCAGTCACCATTTGAAGTGATTTTGGAGCCCAAGAAAATTAAGTCTGCCATTGTTTTCATTGATTCCTCATCTCTTTGCCATGAAGTGATGGAACTGGATGCCAAGGTCTTAGTTTTCTGAATTTTGTGTTTTAAGCCAGTTTTTTCACTCTCCTCTTTCACTTTCATCAAGAGGCTCTTTCTTTTCTGCCATAAGGGTGCTGTCATCTGTGTTACCTGAGGTTATTGACATTTTTCCCAGCACTATTATTTTCAGCTTGTGCATCATTCAGCCTAGAATTTTGCATGATGTACTCTGCATATAAGTTAAATAAGCAGCATGACAATATACAGCCTTGACACATTCCTTTTCCATTTGGAACCAGTCTGTTATTCCATATCTGGTTCTAACTGTTGCTTTTTAACCTGCATACACATTTCTCAGGAGGAAGGTAAGGTGGTCGATATTCCCATCTCTTTCAGAATTTTCCAGTTTGCTGTGATCCATAATCAAAGGCTTTAGCATAGTCAATGATACAGAAGTAAATATTTTTTCTGGAATTTTATTGATTTTTCTATGATGAAACAGATGTTGGCAATTTGATCTCTGGTTCCTCTGCCTTTTCTAAATCCAACTTGAACACCTGGAAATTCTCAGTTCACATACTGTTGAAGTCTACCTTGGAGAATTTTGAGCATTATTTTGCAAGCATGTGAGATGAATGCAATTGTGCGGTAGTTTGAACATTCTTTGGCACTGCCTTTCTTTGGGATTGGAATGAAAACTGACCTTTTTCAGTCCTGTGGCCACTGCTGAGTTTTCCAAATTTGGTGGCATATTGAGTGCAGCACCTTCACAGCATCATCTTTCAGGATTTGCAATAGCTCAACTGGAAGTCCATCACCTCCACTAGCCATAGTGATGCCTCCTATGGCCAACTTAACTTCACATTCCAGGAGGTCTGGCTCTAGGTGAGTGATCACACCATCGTGGTTATCTGGGTCATGAAGATCTTTTTTGTATAGTTCTTCTGTGTATTCTTGCCACCTCTTCTTGATATCTTCTGCATCTGTTAGGTCTATACCATTTCTGTCCTTTATTGAGCCCATCTTTGCATGAAATATTTCCTTGGTACCTTTAATTTTCCTGAAGAGATCTCTGTACAACAACTCAAATCATCTGTCAGTGTACACATATAGCCTCCCTTTTGAATTTTCCTCCTAACCACCCTCCAGTACCTCTCCCCAGCAAGGTCACAGAGCACTGATCTGAGTTCCCTGTGCTAATATTATACAGCAGCTTCCCAGTAGCTATCAATTTTACACAAGTAGTTTATATACGTTAAGTATATAAACTATATATAGTACCTGGTACCTTCTCAGCTCATCCCACCCTCTCCTTCCCTTTGTGTCCATAAGTTCCTTCTCTACATTGTGTCTCTATTCCTGTCCTGCAATTAGATTAATCAGTACCATTTCTCTAGATTCCAAATATGTATGTTAATATATGATATTTATTTTTCTCTTTCTGACTTACTTCACTCTGTATGACAGACTCTAGTAAGTTCATCCACCAAAGACCCAATTTTATTCCTTTTTACTTCTAGGTAATATTCCATTTATATTTTTATTTTAGAAATATTTATGTATCACTTACTATCAATTTCTTTTATTTTTTTCTTTTTTTGATTTTATTTATTTATTTATTTTAATTTTCTTTACATTATCATGTTGGTTTTGCCATACATTGACATGAATCTGCCATGGGTATACCTGTGTTCCCCTTCCAGAACCCCCCTCCCACCTCCCTCCCAATTCCCTCTCTCTGGGTCATCCCGGTGCACCAGCCCTGAGCATCAAACCTGGGCTGGCAATTGATTTCACATATGATGATTAACATGTTTCAATGCCGTTCTCCCATATCATCTCACCCTTGCCCTCTCCCATAGAGTCCAAAAGACTGTTCTATGCATCTGTGTTTCTTTTGCTGTCTCGCATACAGGGGTCTCGTTACCATTTTTCTAAATTCCATACATATGCGTTGGTATACTGTATTTTTGTTTTTCCTTCTGGCTTACTTCAATCTGTATAGGAGCCTATTATCAATTTCTTTCAAACTTCATAATGAAACTGTGAGGTAGAGACTATTATCTTCATTTTATAAATGCAAATGAGGCTCAGAAAAGTAAAGTAGTTTGCCCAAGTTTGCCCAGCTAGCATGGGACCCACTATGATTTAGACCCTGGAAGTGTAGCTTCATATTGCTGATCTTAACAACTAACCTGCACTATTATATTAGCCAAGCATGATCATTAGGCTG
Organism: Antilocapra americana; assembly: GCA_007570785.1. Lineage (NCBI taxonomy): Eukaryota > Metazoa > Chordata > Mammalia > Artiodactyla > Antilocapridae > Antilocapra > Antilocapra americana. The sequence goes on from ML663010.1 coordinate 12,838,475, forward strand.
AAATCTACATCAAGACTTACAGGTTATGCTTGATAGGGTTTATTCTCATTTTTCTAGCTCAAATATTTGAAAGTTGGGGATATATGAAAAATTACTGAGCATTTGCTGTTTGAGTTAGAAGTGGGACTCAAGTACAAGTAATGTGTGAGGGCAGGATCTGTAATTTATAATATTCTTTACTCTGTTTTGGGAAATGCCAAATTGCTATCTTTAATATTGACTCAGCTCAGGGTCTGCTAATATTGAAAATACCTTAAAATTCTAGTTAATTGTGGATGTCAAAATAAAGAGCCTAAATAAATAGCATGAATATGTTGGAGGTAGAAACTTATGAAGTCATGTTTATTCATTACTGGCAAGAACTGAGAGCCTTAAATAATCAGGAAAACAGGTAAAATAAGAGATGCTTCAAAGCTTGCAAACAGCAGAGGTAGAGAGAGAGAGAGAGGTGTATAGGCAGATTGATTAAGGGGTGAGGAGGAGAGAGAGGCATGAAAGAGGAAGCAACACAGATAAAAACAAAAGAAAAATCAGTGTTCAATGTGTGGTATGGGCCAATATGCCATAAAACTTAGGTAAATGGGCTTTGAGACCAGATTTTTTGAGTATGAATTTATCATTTGCTATTTGATCTTGAAAAGTTGTTTATTCTCTACCTGCCTCTGTATGCTAATTTATATGTATTTTAAGATTAATAAAATTACTACATCTGAGGGTTGTTGAGAGGGCCACTATGGAGAATCTGCATTAAAAATGCATTCCTTCAAGTTGCCACAATGAAAATTCAGATAGTTAAAGATACATGAAATTATGAAGGAAATAAAACTACCTATTTAAGCTTTAACATTGTTTTTGTCTATTGTGGCAAGTGAGACTGGTAAGAGAAATTGCAAAGAAATATTATTTGAGGTGTAAAATTGAATTAGATAATCCCATAAAATATTAGAGCTCATTGACTATATCATTTCCTAAGACAGGCTAAAACCTGATTTAGTACAAAAAAATAAAAAATGAAAATATTCATATAATCAAATATTTAACTTTCCTCAATTTTTCTTTGACAGAGCAAATGTCTTTTGTTATACACTTCCTCAATTATGAACTAACACAATAAGATTTAACATAATTGACTATTGGTTAAAAGTAATTTTTCAATTAACTCTACACAAAGACTGTGTTCCAAAATTAGTAATGTAAGTTGACTCACAATTTTCTTTTATAAAGCATTTCAGTTATAATTTGTGGTAAAATTATATTGGAAGCAACCCCAAGTACTGGAGCTAGTGTTTCCACGGTTACTGGCTACAACACAGGAAATTCTCTCTTTAAATTCATGCTTTTACATTTCATTTCAGTTTTCCGTCTTCCTCCTTTTTAAAGGCTCTGTGTGCTATCTTCAGGTTAGGCCACAAAATGGAAATGATGGAAAAGAAATATCTCATTTCTAAGATACACACACAAGATAGGTGAAAGTGGTTTGCAGTCACTGTTGAGCCGAAACCAGGTTTTGCGGATGGTTGATATTGGACCTGATACATAATCAATCTAGAGAAAGAGAGTTAACTCTGGGATTAATGACTTATCCATCCATTATCCCTGAATTCCTCTATGTGTGTATGCATGTGTGTGTCTGTGTGTGTGTGTGTGTGTGTGTACATGCACGCTCAGTTGTTCAGTTGTGTCTGACTATTTGTGACCCCAAGGACTGTACCCTGCCAGGCTCCTTTATTCATGGAACTTTCCAGGCAAGAATACTGGTGTAGGTTGCCTTCTGCAGGGGATCTTCCCAGCCCAGAGACTGAACCCTCTTCTTTTGGATCTCCTGCATTGGCAGGCAGATTTTTTACCCAGGTGCCACCTGGGAAGCCCAAATTCCTCTATATTAGTTACCAATTGCTGCATGACAGATTACCCCAAATTTAATAACTTAAAACAACACATACTTATTATCCCCGGGTTTCTATGAGCTGGAAATGTGGGCACAGCTTCTTTGGATCTTCTGTTTTATGGTTTATTATAAGGCTGTAATCAATGTACAGCCCAAATCAAGGTCCCATCTGAAGGCTCAGTTGGAGAAGCGTAGGCTTACAACCACACTCAGGTAGCAGTTGGCATGACTGAGCTCCTCAAGGGCTGTTGGATAGAGAACTGACGCAGTTGGCTGGAGACCTCCTTCAGTTTCTTAGCACGTGGACTTCTCCTTAAGATGTTTTGCTTTATCAAAGTGTATAAGTGAAAATCACAATGAAGGGAAGAGAGTCTACCATCAGGAAAGAAGTTATAATCTTTTGTAACCTAATCGTGCATGTACCATCTCATCTGTGTTGTACTCTGCTGCTTACAAACCAGTCATTGGGTTTAGTCCACACTCAATGGAGATATTCCAAAAGGGGTATTATTATCACAAAGAAGGGATCATTGAAGGCTATCTTAGACATCTGCCTACCACAACCTCCATCACCCTGTTACACTGTCATTATAATCTTTCATGAAATAAAAGAAAAAAACTAATCACTTACCACTAGTTCATTCACTCCAACCTCTGTCCCCTCAAAAGCAAAATTTGAGAAGGAAACGTAAACCATTAAAATGTGTATCTATGCATTTAGAACTCAGAGATCTTTAACAAGTCTTATTCTAATTCTGCATCTGACTGGTCTTTGTTCTGCTGATGCCTTCAGTGATATTTAACTTTGCACTTTAAAAATTTTTTTTTCCTGCATTGCTCAAATGAAAGCTTATCTATATGAAAGTGAGATTATTTGCTTTTGAGTCATAATCCATATAGCTTTCTGCTTAGGTAGCTAATGAGGAACTGACTTACTCTGGAACAGAGCACTTTGATAACACAGTGTTCTGAAATTACATGGAACCGGCACTTAGCAGCAGGAAACAGCATTTCTCAGTGAGATCCAGAGTTTACATATGCCATATGGCCCTCCCCAAGTTTGATTAGAAATGCAGATCACCTCTTCTAGCCAAGTAAACTCTGACCAGACTTGTGAAGTAAGATAAATCTGGATAAGATTTCTGGGTCAACTGCTTTTTAGCTTAGCGACCATGGATGAGTGTTCCAGTTGCAAAAGTCTCCAATTTCCTAACATGCAAATAAAAATATTACCTTCCTTTGAAATAAGATTTTTTATTAGATACCAGATAGCATCACTGACACAATGGACATGAATTTGAGCAAACTGAACAACAACGTAACTTATGAAATATGCTTAGCACTTCACGCAATACTGCAGTTTCCAAAATTAGCCTCTTGACTTGGTTGTGCCATGTATATGATAGGCCCCCTTTATTGCTATTTTTTGGTTGTTATAATCATCTTGATGGTAATAATTATTCAAAGATGCATTTCATACTGACTTGTTTGTTTGTTTGTTTTCCCAATAGCTCAGGGTCAACATGTGGTCAGTTATCACATTTGGCACACTAGCTTAGCATTTATTCTATATAATTCTATTGAACGTTCATTATGTACTAAGTGCAGTTCTGCTTCTTAGATACACAGTTAAATAGGAGTACTGACCACAACCTGAATATACCAGTATACACTTATCTCTGGGGGCCAATCCTGGTCATAGAAAGAAAGCATGTGGCGAGTTCTTTGAACTACTCATAAGCTCAGCATCAGGCTGACTCTCCTTCTATCCCAGGTTTGTATAATATGTGTTGGTCAAAGTTTTTATTTGTAAGTGCCTATCTTTTTTTCCATAAGCCATTTTTATTATACTTAAAGTATTAAGTAAAAAATGATCTCAAAGTTAACATAATATACCAGTTGTTAAAAAAGGAGAAAACACTACACGGTGGAGATATTCACAAATGACTAAGATGTACAAACTGTGACAGAATTAACGCACAACTTGAGATGGGGTTGCTTGTTTTTACTTTTAGAAATGCAGATTTTCTTAACAAGAAAGCACAAATTAAACACAATGCTCTAAATCTGTGTAACCATGAGATGATTAAAGAAAAGCAGTCTTATAAGACTTACACTATCAGCATAACAGACTCCATTGTTATATATAACACCCTTTGCAACACATGCCTACTCCCTTTCCTGACTTTAAGGAACATTTGTTTCTAAGCAATCCCAGTGTAGCATAATCCTTACACATTTTATTTTTAAAGTTACAGCCTACAGAGCAAAACAATCCTTGTCTTTTCTGTGCCTATATCTGGGTTATGATAATATCCCCAACACTCAGCTTCCTAGTTTTGTAAATTTCTTCCTCACATCTGAAATTTGACTTGATTGCTATCATTCAACTGACCTCACTTAAAACTGCAATCCTTCTGAAGCTATTAATGCTTCTTGCATGTCCTTCTGACTCTCTTATTCTAGAAGATAACTTAGCTAATTTGCAAAATAGATCCAGAATTTTGCTTATGAAATCCTAATACTCTTCCAATTTCTGACTAAATTCCAGATGAATCAACTCTCACGGATTTTACCAAGAGGTAAATGTATCAGTGATAAATATGGTTAACAATTGTATTTGATGATACTATTCCCCAGAATAAATATTAGCTGCAAGATAAATACTACAGATATCAATCTGACTCTGAAGAGTTCTGATCCAATACATAGGTATTTTTATGGTGACAAATTGTGGGGCGGTCAGTTTGTAATAAAAGGTAAAATGGTATAACAGAATTTAACCTATTAAAATATTGTAAAAAGAAGAAAATGCTTTTCATGAAGATTCAATAGCCAGACAATTAAAATTCACAGTATTGAGAAATTCTTCTCTATGAATCTTTATGAATGGAGAAGAATACTTAAAATTTTATCTACTACAACCTGAGCCTGGGCTATGTCTATACTCACAGACTGATACTATGCCATGTTTCTTGAAATAATCATGTTATTTACTATCAATTTCAATATACAGAGAGGGCAACACTTCATATATAATACCTCTACTACTAAATCATATTTGGTCATTTTCCATAGCTGTTTCCTAAAATAAGGTACCTGGGTCATTTAATTCTGGAACTTTTGTACATTTACCTCTGCCTCACACACATTATTGATTAAGTCAGTAATTTTTAAAGAGGAAAGAAGGAAGACTAAATAATTTTCAGGTAAGAAATGAGGAGGATGAAATCTAGGTATTCCACGCTCTCTTTTGCCTTAGCTACTCCTTTTTTCATACCTTTTCTTTTTTCTTTTTCCTTAATTTCACTGACAGGGTCCAGCCTGGTTCTGCAAACCATCTAAAATATCAGAGTCACATAAGGGACTCCAGTTCTTTCTTCCATTATAAAGACTTTCTCAGTCCAACGGTCTTTAGCTCATACAGACTCAGGACTATGAGATTACCTTACTGAGCTCTTTCTGGTTTCTCACTGGCGCAATGAACAAAGCCACTGAGCAGGCCCTCAGATTTTGTCCTAAGCACCCACTTGCTCTTCAGTCATGGAACACAGTATTTTAAACAATGCCATGTAGGTAAGTCAGAGAAGACAACAGAGGCAAGCAGAACGAGACAAACTAACGACAAGGAAAAAACAAAACCTGTCAGCCTGCTCTTCAAGACTGTGGAGTTCTTGTCCTTTTTCTCTTTGGGGCTGTGTTACTTGAGAACGCCACTTCACTCCCTGGATGCCCTCATCACTAAGGGACATGGCTTCTTAAACTATATGAACCTTCCCAGCTCTCACATTTTACAACCTTAACATGGTTGCAATGCTGTTAATAACTGGGGAGAAGAAGACAGGGGGACACAGGAAAAATCATATTCAAGCGATCAAGAATTCCAAAGGTCTTGCAATTTTTGATTCCAATTTCTTGGGAGAATTATTTGTGCACTTGTCCATGTGTTCTGTGAGTCTTAAAAGGATTAGTGCTTTTTCATCTCTACTTACAATAGTTTCCTGTTACTCTAGGAGAACTAATAAATGTACCTGTGGTCAGCATATTAAAGTAGTCTATATATAGCTGACATGAAGAATTATGACTACATTCCATAATGTCAAAATACATGTGTCCACTGTCTCCAAACTCAATAACAGTTACCTCCCTCCCTCCCCGTGGTGGCTATAATTCTGAGCTCTTATCCATTAGGTCTGTCAACTTTGGATAACACATATATTCCTCTTTTCCCAGACATTTTTATCACTATTGGGCTGGCTACCCTAGCAAGGTTGAAAATAGTGAGATACAATCCAACTTGGTGGTTAAGCTCATGGAATCTAAAGCAGTTGTTTGTACTCTGGCTTCACTATTCACTAGCTATGTGAACTTGGAAAATTATCTAGTTCTACATACCTCAGTTTCTCTGTTTATAAAAGGAGAATAATAATAGCACCTACTTCATGGAGTTACTTAGAAAATTAAATTAATTAAACATGAAAGTCACTCAGATAAGTGCAAGGGCCTGAGTAAGTGCTCATATGCCTTCGGAAATCCTTAGTTCGACATTAAAAAACTACTAGATCGGTACAAAATAACTGCAGTTTTATAGTGTTGAACATTGCCATTTGATATTGGAATACATTCTTAAATAAGTGTGGTTATGTTGTGCATCATTTTAATGCATCATTATTGCTTTAATTTTTTGGCTGATGACATTACTTGCTGTGTATTTTACATTTATTTTAGACCACGGAAATGATACACAGAAAGCAAATTCAAGCAATTTCTTAATCGAGTTCAAAATGGGTCACAAAGCAGCAGAGACCACTCACACCATGAACACATTTGGCCCAGGAACTGCTAATGAATGCCCTGTACAGTGGTGGTTCAAGAGGTTTTGCAAAGGAGACAAGAGCCTTGAAGATGAGGAGTGTGGTGGCTGGCCGCCAGAGGTTGACAACGAGCAACTGAGAGCCATCATCGGAGCTGATCCTCTTACAACTCCATAAGAAGTTGCCCAAACACTCAGTGTCGGCCTTCTACAGTTGTTCAGCATTTGAAACAAATTGGAAAGGTGAAAAAGCTCAATAAGTGGGTGCCTCGTGAACTGACAGAAAATCAAAAGAATTGTTGCTTTGAAGTGTTGTTGTCTCTTGTTCTATGCAACAACAATGAACCATTTCTTGATTGGATTGTCATGTGCAACAAAATGTGGATTTTCTATAACAGCCAGTGTTGACCAGCTCAATGGCTGGACTGTGAAGCTCCAAAGCACTTAACAAAGTCAAACTTACACCAAAACAGGGCCATGGTCACTGGTGGTCTGCAGCTGGTCTGCTCCACTACAGCTTTTTGAATCCTGATGGAACCATTTTATCTGAGACATATGCTCAGCAAATCAATGAGATGCGCCAAAACCTGCAGTGCCTTCAGGCAGCACTGATAAGCCCTATTCTTTTCCACAACAATGCCTGATCGCATGTTGCACAACCAATGCTTCCAAAGTTGAATGAATTGGGCTATCAAATTTTGCCTCATCCGCCATATTTACCTGACTTCATGCCAACCAACAACCACTTCTTCAAGCATCTTGATAACTTTTTTTTTTTTTCAGGGACTATGCTTCTACAGCCACAGGAGGCAGAAAATGCTTTCCAAGATTTCACTGAATCCCGAAATATGGGTTTTTAGGCTACAGGAATAAACAAACATTTCTCATTGGCAAAAACATGTTGATTATAATGGCTCCTATTTTGACTAATAAAGATGTGTTTGATCCTAGATATAATGACTTATAGTTCATGGTCTGAAACCACAATTACGTTTGCACCAACCTAATAGAATTTCTGCATGACTGAAAGGAAAGATGTCCTCTCTACCTTTGGGATTGCACCTTGTCACACAGGCTTTAAGGCATATTTTACATTTTTAGAGAAGCAATTTTCACTTAAACATTTATACTTACCCTGAAAGTCTATAAATATTTACTCCACATAGGGCTTAAGCTCAGTAGCTAACCACCTTGGATTCAACATCCTGACTGCATCAAGTCAAGGCATAAACAAATGGTTAAAAATACCTTCTCTTTGGCCAGTTGACCTTGGTTCAACTGCTGGTTTTACATATAGGGTGACATTAAGCAAAAAATTTTAACCTTCATACCTCAGTTTCCTCATTTGTATTATGGTAAGGATATTAGTACCTAATTCACAAAGTTGAGGACTTTTCAGATGGTGCCAGGGGTAAAGAACCCGCCTGCCAATACAAGGGACATAAGAGATGTGGGTTTGATCCCTAACTGGATCTAAATGAAATATCTAAAATGTATAGCATGATGCCAAAAGCATTATAAGCTCTCAGTGCTTATATTATTGCTGTTGTCCTGATTTAAAACATTTCCCTTATGTTTATAGTAAAACTCACTTATTGTAGTTTCCATGGTTTTCAGTAATATGAAATTACATTTAAAAATAGTTTCTGTTTTAAGTGGCAGCCCTAACACTTTTTGAATGCAACAATTTTCTTTTTTAATTATCCTTATTTAGTCAAAATGCCATTAGTATTCTCACACATAATGTTTGAGAAGATGAGCCAAAATCACGTCTTCCTGGTTATTATTCTCTGAGACACAGCCCAGATTCTTAACGTTCTTTGCAAAAGTGTGACCCAGAATTCCTGAATACAGACATTTTGTTGCAAAAGAGAGTAGGGCTTTTAATATGTCTCTCTTTTGGGCTATTATGTTTCCATTTCAAAATTCACCACTGACTTCATAACCAGGGCTTAGCATCCTTTTTTGCTTTAAGCAAAAGTCTTTCTTACCTTTTATGTCTTTCCCCTTCTAAACTCAAAAAGCTGATTTTTGCATTACATCTAAAATTGTGGTTTACTTTCCCACCTCAATTTTGTTACCTCTTTAAAAAAAAAAAAAAGAAAGAAAGAAAAGCCCTGTTACCTAATCTTATAGGTCTCGTCTGCTCTGCAATTCCCTGATCTAGTGTCTTTATATTTATCTTTATTATAGTTCATGATATTTGTCCTGGCCCTCATTTCCAGCAGGTGGAGATATAGAACATTAATTCTGTCTTGCAACTTAATACACTTTTTCTCCTCTTAAGACTCTTGCTAAAAGAAATTTAATAAATAAGCCATCTTCACCTTCAAGTGAGACAATGATTAAGAAAAAAATATTAGTGATACCAAGGACAGAATTCCAAAACAGCCCAATTAAACTGTTTAGTCATTAACTATCACTGTCTGCCATCTCATAACTTTAAATACCTACTACTTGTCTACTATAGTAAAGATACTTAACCATATTTTATGTAATTAAAACCATTGTTTTGTTTTTCCTGATTCAGTACTTAGATGAAACTCTAGTGAGGTTATTTCCTTAACTGTCTGTGTAACTTCATTTTTTCCCCCTGAATCAGATTTTCAGAGTTAATTGTGAGCATTTGTTGCATTTATAAGGAAACTGTGCCTCATCAACAGAGGAAAAGTAACACAATGTTTACAAAGTGAAAGGAAAGGGTGTTTTAATTCTGTATCTTTGTCTATATTGGGAGAAAGTACTTGATGAACAGAGGATGCATCTTCCTTTACACTATATATGTTGCACGATGCTTCATGACACAATGAGAATCAAGACTTCACAGATGCTCTGCCACTTTGGTGAGAGGACAAAGCATGGGTCACTATGCTTCCCGTGGAACTATCACTTGACCTCAACTTCGTCTCTTGCACATATTCGTCTGAAATTTCTGTTGATGCTATCTTTACTTCTGTAAATAAACCTTTCAAATTCAATTTAAAAGGCAGAGAAAGTCCTCTACCTGTTAGAAGTATTTATTGCCAGGTGACCTGAACTCCTGGTTCTGAAGAGAAATTATTGGTGCTCGTGTTATTATTTTCCTTCTATTTTTGAAATATACAGGAAAGTACTAAATATCTTCTGAATTATGAAGTAGCTCTGAGATCATAATCACAATCTTACTTATTTATGTATTTAAAGGTTATTAGGGTCAGGAGGGGTGGGAGAAAGATGGGGATTGGGGAAAAGGACAATATTTGGGTGGTTTTACTATGGAATAGACTGGGTACTTGGTGTAATTTATATATATGTATATATGTATGTATATATATATATATACATACATATATATAAACAAAAGAGTCCAAAATACTGTTCTTGGGTGCAATCTCAGAAATAACAGAATAATCTCTGTTCATTTCCAAGGCAAACCATTCAATATCACAGTAATCCAAGTTTATGCCCCAACCAATAATGCTGAAAAACCTGAAGTTGAACTGTTCTATGAAGACCTACAAGATAGTCTAGAACTAACACCCCCCAACAATGTCCTTTTCATCACAGTGGGCAGGAATGCAAAAGTAGAAAGTCAAGAGATACCTACAGCAACGGGCAAATCTGGCCGTACAAAATGAAGTACAAAATGAAGCAGGTCAAAAGCTAACAGAGCAACACATTGGTCATAGCAAACACCTTCTTCCAACAACACAAGAAAAGACTCTACACGTGGACATCACCAGATGGTCAATACGGAAATCAGATCGATTATGTTCTTTGCAGCCAAAGATGGAGAAGCTCTTTACAGTCAGCAAAAGCAAGACCAGGAACTGACTGTGGCTCAAATCATGAACTCCTTATTGCCAAATTCAGACCTAAATTGAAGAAAGTAGGGAAAACCACTAGGCCATTCAGGTATGACCTAAATCAAATCCCTTATGATTACACAGTGGAACTGAGAAATAGATTCAAGGGATTCGATCTGCTAGACAGAGTGCCTGAAGAACTATGGATGGAGGTTTCTGACATTGTTCAGGAGGCAGTGATCAAGACCATTCCCAAGAAAAAGAAATGCAAAAAGGCAAAATAGTTGTCTGAGGAACCCTTATATAGCTGAGAAAAAAGAAGCTAAAGGCCGAGGAGAAAAGGAAAGCTATACCATTTAAATGCAAATGCAGAGTTTCAAAGAATAGGAGAGATAAGAAAGCCATCCTAAGTGATCCATGCAAAGAGATAGAGGAAAACAAAAGAATGGGAAAGACTAGAGATGTCTTCAAGAAAATTAGAGATACAAAGGGAACATTTCATGCAAAGATGGGCACAATAAAGGACAGAAACAGAATGGACCTAACAGAAGCAAAAGATATTAAGAAGAGGTGGCAAGAATACCCAGAAGAACTATACAAACAAGATCTTCATGACCCAGATAACCATGGTGGTGTGATCACTCACCTAAAGCCAGGTGTCCTGGAATGTGAAGTCAAGTGGGCCTTAGGAAGCATCATTACAAACAAAGCTAGTGGAAATGATGGAATTCCAGCTGAGCTGTTTCAAATGCTAAAAGATGATTCTGTTACAGTGTTGCATTCAATATGCCAGTAAACTTGGAAAACTCAGCAGTGGCCAAAGACTGGAAAAGGTCAACTTTCATTTCAATCCCAAAGAAAGGCAATGCCAAAGAATGTCAAATTATGAGTGCGCAATTATACTCATCTCACACGCTAGCAAAGTAATGCTCAAAATTGTCCAAGTGAAGCTTCAATAGTATGTGAACCATGAACTTCCAGATGTTCAAGCTGGATTTAGAAAAGACAGAAGAACCAGAGATCAAATTATCAATGTCCGTTAGATCAATGAAAAAGCAAGAGAGTTCCATAGAAATATCTGTTTCATTGACTATACCAAAGCCTTTGACTGTATGGATTACAACAAATTGGAAAATTCTTAAAGAGATGGGAATACCAGACTACGTTACCTGCCTCCTGAGAAATCTATATTCAGGTCAAGAAGCAACAGTTAGAACTGGACATGGAACAACAGACTGTTTCCAAATTGGGAAAGGAGTTCATCAAAGCTGTGTATTGTCACCCTGCTTATTTAACTTCTATGCAGATTACATCATGAGAAATGCTGGACTGGATGAAGCACAAGCTGGAATCAAGACTGTTGGGAGAAATATCAATAACCTCAGATACACCACTCTTGTGGCAGAAAGCAAAGACCTAAAAAGCCTCTGGATGAAAGTGAAAGAGGACAGTGAAAAAGTTGGCTTAAGGCTCAACATTCAGAAAACTAAGATCATGGCATCCGGTCCCATCACTTCATGGCAAATAGATGGAGAAACAATGGAAAAAGTGACAGACTTTTTTTCTTGGGGGGGGTGCTCCAAATTCATGCAGATGGTGACTGTACCCATGTAATTAAAAGATGCTTGCTCCTTGGAAGAAAAGCTGTAACAAACCTAGATAGCATATTAAAAAGCAGAGACATTACTTTGCCAAGCAATGTCCATCTAAGCCAAAGCTAGGTTTTTTCCAGTAGTGATGTATGGATGTGAAAGTTGGACTATAAAGAAATCCGAGCACCAAAGAGCTGATGATCTTAAACTATGGTGTTCGAATAAACTCTTGAGAGTCCTTGGACTGAAAGGAGATCAAACCAGTCAATCCTAAAGGAAATCCATCCTGAATATTCATTGGAAGTTCTGATGCTGAAGCTGAAACTCTAATTTCTTTGTCCACCTGATGTGAAGAACTGACTCACTGGAAAATACTCTGAAGCTGGGAAAGATTGAAGGTAGGAGAGGGGGATGACAGAAGATGAGATGGTTGGATGAAATCGCTGGCTCAACTGACATGAGTTTGAGCAAGCTCCAAAAGTTGGTGATAGACAGGGAAGCCTGGAGTGCAGCAGTCCATGGGGTTGCAAAGAGTTGGAAATGACTGAACAACTGAACTGTGCTGAACTGACATGTATAACTGAATATTAACCATCTGGAACAGAACTAGGGCTTCTTGGTGGCTCAGACTGTAAAGAATTTGCCTGTAATGCAGGAGACCTAGGTTTTATCCCTGGGACAGGAAGATCCTGTATAGAAGGGGATGAGTACCAGCTCCTCTATTCTTGCCTGGAAAATCCCATGGACAGAGGAGCTTGGCAGGCTACAGTCCGTGGGGTCACAAAGAGTCAGACACAACTGAGTGACTAACACTTTCGCATAGAACTATAGGTAATGATTTATAATCATGCCCTTTATCTACAAAAAGCCCATTTCAAGTTTAAAAGGAAGGAACAAAATGTTTTGGCATATGCTTTATAACTATGCACCGATACTTGCTTAAATATACAGAAACTTTTACAATGCTAAACTGAAGAGCATTATATGTGTTCACCTCTGAGTGGTCAGTAGGACTTTTCATGACTTGTTTAGAAAAGAGGAGAAGGATTTTCAGTTACATTTAGTTTTCACTTTAATTTTGCTAGGTTTTTGATTGTTATTTGCTGTGTCCTATAAATATAATACTATTAATATATATTGATATAAATATAAATTAAATAAGAATCAAATGCTAAAATTTGAATTTAGAGGACAAAATATTATTCAATATCCTAAAAATAGAAATGCATGCCACATTTCTAAATAGGGAAAAGTAATGCTGAAAATATGTTTTTTTCTTTATACCTTGGTTGACTTTCACCAAAGTAATTACAAAATGTACAGATTAAAATTCCCAGATTTCTTGTGGGTGGTTTTGGGAAAATTTAATTATTTAAAATTGTATCTAGAAGAATAATCACTTTTAAATAAATATATTTATTTAAAATGTTATCATATTTAGAATAAATTTGAGAAACAAGGTTAATGAATTTTAACCATAAATTAATAAAGCATCATACATTTAGAATACTGAAAACACTTTGGTACAGCTGTAGGAACAGAAGCATCTTCCAAAAGAACATAAGAGGAATTTTTATGGCAGACCTGAAAATATATAAGTATAAGTATCTAGAATGTAGTAAAGGTGATATTTCAAAGTATGGAAAAAGAATAGCTTATTCTATAAACACTACTGAAAAAACTTACTGTATTTTTTACTCTACACAGTAAAACAAAAATTTATCATTACTCACAATTTAAATGTGAAGTACAATATATAAAAATGGAAATGTAAATAAATAAAGAGAAATAGCTACATCTTGGAAAAGAAAAATCTTTTTTAAAAATAGGATCACAGAAAGAAGCTATAAGTAGACAATTTACAAACTCATAAAAATATTTAAAATATCTATGCTATCACAAGTAATAATTAAAAATCATTTGCACTCTGGAGAATTTAACACATTTTAGGCAAAGTATTAATAATAATTAATATAAAAACCACAAACACATTTATTAGAGAAAGTATGACAACAACTGGAGAAGGAAATGGCAAACAACTCTGGTATTCTTGCCCGGGAAATTCCATAGACAGAGGAGGCTACACAGCTCTTGGGTTCACAAGAGTCAAACACGACTTAGTGACTAAACTACCAGATAACAAGAACAGGACTCCCCAGGCGGCACCAGTGGTAAAGAATACAGCTGCCAGTGCAGGAGATGCAGGAGACGTGGGTGTGGTCCCTGGAGAATCCCATGGACAGAGGAGCCTGGCGGGCTGCAGTCTGGGGGTCGCAGAGAGCCGGCCATGACTGGGAGCCTAAGCACAGCACGGCACGGTGTGTCATGAATGAACTGGTGCATGACAAAGCATGGTATGGAAGTTAGGACACGTGGGCATGAGGGGATGTGAATTTACATGGGATGGTCAGAGAAAGCCTTACTGAAAGGAATAAGGCTGTGAGCTATGTGGGAAAAGTGTTTCTCAGTCACAGGATATGAAGGTATGAGAAGACAGGTATAAGTCTGCTCAGACTAGTTCACTTTGCATATTACAGTGGGACTTACAATGAGGTAAGTTGGAAAATGTTACTATGGACCTGTATGGCACATTTTTTCATGTCATAGAACATACAGAAAATAATAATCCTTGTCACAGTTCATTAGAGTATGTACATAAGATCACTTCAGCCTGAAGCAACAGGGCTGTTAAGAGTTTACCTGCCCTCTCCAAGGACTGAAGAGAGCAATATTTTGTCATATATTATAGCTTCCCAAAAATAGTATCAAGAACACCCTCACCATACTTTCTAGAGGAAATTGCAGGAAGTAACAATGCCAAAAGTCAAGGAAAATGCTTTTGAACTCTGGTCAAAATTTTCTATTAGCATAATTCACCTTTGGAAATTCTTTGATGCTTATATGGCCCAGTATGTAAGCAGAAGCCTACAAAAGTCATCCATGGACTCAGACATGTTGACATAACAGTTTCCAATTTCATGTAAGATTCACTTCATAGGCAATGTATGTGGCTCAGTGGAATTTGTTTACCATTTTATGTGTTAAATTTGTAGATAAGCAAGGAAAGAAAAAAGTTTTTTCTGTCAAGTTCAGATTGAAAAATAATGCAAAAAATGAATTTTTACATGGTGGGATAGAAAATGTTTGGATGAATAGAAATTGGGTTAGGTCATTATCACAAGTTCTCCACAGCAAGGTTTGCTATATTGTCTTGTTTTAATTTAAAAATGAAAGAAAGGACTTCCCTGACAGCCCAGTGTCTGGGAATCGGAGTGCCCAATGCTGGGGGCTTAGGCTTGATCACTAATCAGGAAACTAGATCTCACATGCCCACAAGGAAGATCAAAGATCCCACATGCCACTACTAAGACACAGAACAGCCAAATAAATAAATATTAAAAAAAAAAAAAAAGAAGAAAGGAAAGGTAACAGTGGAGGAGCCAGCAAATTCCACCTGTTTGTGAATTTATCAGAACAAAGAAGAAAAACAAGGAGACCAACACCAGAATTAATCTCAGTTCTTGGACAGGGAGATAAAAAGACAAGAATGTCTCAGTTGTTTTTAAACTTGGGTTTCCCAAAGTGAGGTCCCAGCAGGAAGTATAAATTCTGAGAATGGAATTTTACCCAGGTCTTAGATTTATAGTCTGCTTCCAGCATGAACAAAGGGAAACTAACATGATTACTGTGACTTCTCAATTGCTCATTTTCTGGCCCATTAAATAAACAGCAGAGGTGGGACAAATTTGATAATGAAACCCAGGCTCCCCAGAATTGGGGGGATGCAAGATAATCTTATGACGATTTCAATTGTGGAAGTAATAGATAAATAATTAAGAGCTAGCTGGCATATACTATACCATTTTTCTTCATTTGCCTTAGTCGTTGCCTGCTAAGTGAGCAGGGATTAAATTCTTTGACTGACAAGTTTCCTTTCTTCCTTTGGCAAGTCTATGAGGGATTATGTAACACTAACAGTCACTCTAAGCTTGACTATGCTCCCAGAACTGTTCAAAGGGAATTACTTCTATTCCTATAGTACAAAACAAAAAGTAGGAAGAAAATTTGCCACTCAGTAGAGGAGCCCATGAGCGTGATAACGATCATGTCTCTCTTTTTGTGATCAGAAATGCTCACCAAGAACATCTCAAGAGAGAATAACATTAAAGTGTTTTAGCCCCAGAGGTCCTGTGCACTGCTGTTCATGAACTACAGGGCAGAACTGGGAGCAGGACACCCTTCCTGCGGGGAGCAAGGCACCATCATAAAGTAGAGGTGAGGCTACAGGTAGACAGTTTATCAGAGAGGTGGTACAGCTGTTGCATGCATGGGAGGAATAAAGGAAGAGGAGTCAGACAACACGGGGGATGTTTTGTTGTGAAAGATTCTCTAGAGCAGTTGTGGATTATGGCAGACCTGGGTTTGAAAAACAAGATTTTTAAGAATTCTGATTCTGGTTTGCTAGCATGCCACTTTAATGCTCTTCAAGAGGCAAGAAATGATTAGAAGTACCTTGTGATTATTTTTGTTTACCATAATGTGAATGTTTGTAATTAGTCCATGCAGGAACCAAGCGAAGCCCTAGAACATATCCAAGTTATAAAAACATCCCTTTTGAAGACACCCAGACACTGACCATACTCAGTCAGCGAGGAAGGGTCATTTAGAGGTTTGGTGAACATTTCTTCCAAATCAAACCATAGCAGAAGATGTTAACCAGGTAAAATCAGAGCTAAATCAAACCCAATTATTGTTAGTGGTCAATAAATATTAAACTTGGAAAGGAAAATATATGCCGTCATAAATCTGTGCATTAGAAATGATCTGTCCAACACCTTTCATGTGTAAATGTGAAAACACAGATCCCAAGAAGTAAATGATTTGTACATATTCAATACCCATCATCCCAACTTAGACATCCACTAAAGAAGTTTTCCACTAGTCTTTTCACTTTTAGCAAAAATTTTACATAAACTTTCTCTACTTCTTCTCTGCATTTCTTTCCCTTTTTTAATATCCTCTTTTCTTCTAGGAAGCTAGACGTTCTGAATTTTCCTTAGTGCACGAGTGGTTCTTTAAAAACGTTTATTTGTATGTGCTCAGTCGTGCCTGACATTTTGTGACCCTCTGGACTGGAGACCACCAGGCTCCTCTGTCCATGGAATTTTCCGGGAAAAATTACTGGAGTAAGTTGGCACTTTCTACTCCAGGGGATCTTCTGACTCAGGGATCAAACCTGAGTCTCCTGCATCTCCTGCATTGGCAAGCAGATTCTTGACCACTCTGCCATCTGGGAAGCTCTCAAAAGACTATTGTCCATGAGTACATTTCAAATTCTCAACAAAATTTTAAATAAGTTTAAAATACAATTAAACATGTCCTTTCATTCTTAGCATTTATCTCTGAATTTTGTCCTTTTTAGCACTTTAAAATGAATTGTAATCCTGGTTCATGCACCTGTCTGATAGAATGGAGACTATAGTTATCCAGCCAATGAAATGATAGATCTCATGAAATTATAAAACTTATGCTGAATCTTGATATGGGCCCCAGAATCAGGAGACCAAGAAAACTTACTCCATGTCAGCAATAAGGCTGTTTTGCTCTCTAATCATTTGCATGTTCAGTGGAATAGTGGAATAGCACTTTCAATTTTCCTTAAGAACATTTCTTTTGCATTCACAACTTTGCTAATTGTTTGTACAAGTGGCCTAGCCTCCAGCCTATGTTGGTTTTCACCATGTATTCCTCACTAACCTTAATCATTTCTGTCTTTTGAATTTGAGTGAGAAATATGTGACTCTTTCTTTCATTTGAATACTTAGAGGCCACTGTAGGGTTATTCATTGGCCTAATCTCAATCCTTCTGTTGTGTCAGGGGATAAGGATGCTCAAGGAGAGGGAGGGAGATGGGGGAACAGCCAGTTGGTGGAGCAGTCAGAATACACACATTTATTGATTAAGTTTGCCATCTTATATGGGCACATTTCATGGCACCCCAAACAACTACCATGGTAACATCCAAGATCAATGATCACAAATCACCATAACAACTAATAATAATAGAAAATTGAAGCATTGTGAGAATTACCAAAATGTAACACAGAGACACTAAGCAAACTGTTGAAAAAGTTTTGTCAATAGACTTCCTCAATATACAGCTGCCACAAGTCTTCAACCTAAGAAACACAGTATCTGCAAAGTGAAGTGAAGCACAATAAAAGCACAACTTCCCAGCCTCCTCCACATTTTCTGTTTTTCATTTCAAAAATGCCAAACTTTGTGCAGTTCTCAGAACTCATGACACTGTTTCAATTTCCACCTCTCTTTGCCAGCTCTTCCCTCACCCGATGACTCTAGATTTGCAGTAGCTCCAAAGAGCCACTCCTGTCTAGCTTTCCTCTCCTTCTGGGCATAGCAGACTTGACTGCTGTGCACCCCCTTGTGACTGGATGAGGCCATGCAAGTAGCCAAGGTCAGTGGGTTATCAGCAGATTCTAAAAATGTCCAGTATGGGAGGATTATACATCTCTGTGTAGAATGTGTACAACTCTGTTCAAGGTGTTGCAAGCAGGGATGATATATTGATCTATGGTGATTAAATGGAGCTTTTATTTGACAGTCCCACATTCTCCAGCCCTCTAGTTAAAGCATATATTGAAATGGAGTTTCAATAAAATCAGTGCAGCCTAGAATCTAAGCAACCTCAGGATATGTCACTGCTATGGAGAACTTACGAAACCTACAGTAGATGTTGTGTAAGCAATAAATATAGTTTTTTTTTTTAAACCATTGAGATTGGGGGGGGGGGAGGTTTGTTCTTATAGAGTAGTCAATTCCTTCCTGTCTGAAAAAAAAACCCCATAGCTGTCATCCCCTGTTCTGAAACCTCATAGGCTGAGTTAGCGGCCTGTGCTGTGGTCATTTTAGAATCTAACTCCAAACATCCATACTTTCCATTTAGGAATGTATGACAACACCCTCTCAGTCTAAAAGATCTGTCTGTGAACCTAGCACCAGCTTGAGGATGGGGTATATAATCCACACCAGCCTCAGTCAGTGCAACACACATCTGGAGATTGACTCAGCTGTGGGTAACTGATTAACTACTTCTCCTCATAATGCTGAGATAAAAATATTTTCAACTTATTGAACTGTTTGCAGCAGAAAGGAAATAGCTCTGTAGCTGCTGAAAGCCATTTTGTTGCCACAAACAATGTCCTTTTTTAAAATCAGAAACAAGACAGGTGAAATCACATTACAGACAGAATTTTACATCCTAGTATATTATAGGGCCTTTTTTGAAAGCCATGCCTAAAGCCAGCCCCACTTCTGGACTTTCTGTTATGTGATTCAGTAACTTCTTTTCCTAAACCAGTTCGGACATAGTGTACCTGTATTTTTTTTTATCCTAAAAAGTCATTAATGGCAGACGTTCTTTCTTCTGTAATTAGAACACCATATATTTTCTCCTAGTAAAGAATTTAAAGGGTAGTTTATTGTACGTTCAGATGCTTGAGCCTCCCTCTAAAACATAAGCTTCTTGAGATCAAAGTTTCTGTCTTACTTATTCATTATAGCTGATGCTTGACTTACAGTTGATGTTTAATGGGTGTTTATTCACATTACCTGAACTGAGCAGTTGACATGGTATGTTGAGGCAAGATCAGAGGGTCTCTGGTTTCAGGGGAGTCAGAGGGCAGCCAAAGGAAGAAAATTTCTATCAAAGTCATGAATGAGAGGGATACTCAAAGAAAGCATTACAGATTTCCCAATATTTCTTGGAAGAAATTGGCAGCATCTCACAGTTTTTACACTGTTTAAAAATATCAGCTGTGGCCTTGCCAGAATTCCATCACCGACGTTTGAAGAGGCTGCCTCAGGTCCAGAAGAACCATGCTTTGTCAGCTAAACTTGAGAAGAAAGAAGTAAGGGTAAGAACACATTAACATGACAGAGACAAAAGTGGCCTTTCTCTGAGAGGCCAAGGCAAAAATTAAGATATATTTTATGTTTAATAACCCTGCTTCTTAAGATGCTCTTCAGCAGGAAATGGTCCAATCCTTTTTCTCTGCTCAGGTCTTCCTAATGGATGAAGCTAATCCACATTGAGGGGTTGGTAAAACACTGTGATTGATGCTCTCTCATTACCTGTCACCTCAGGGACAAGGCTCTTTGGAGCATGACAGAGCACATCCTACTCTTCTCAACCCAAATCACCATCACTTTTCCCTTTTTGACCTTTTTCTGGAACTGTGAGGACATCGTTCTTGACTGACACTGATACTGCCAGGTACCTTGCTCCCAAGGATGTCACCCACTGGCTCTTGAGCTGTGACTAATACCAAGGACTTTCTTCAATCAGGGGGAGAATACTAGTTAAAAAATGTTGACAATCACTGTAGTGGAATAAGTATAATGGTATAATGCCAACCACTATCCTGCTGCTGAATGGCATCCTTCCCATTTTCTGCCAGGACCTTCTCTTGCTTCTTTTAAATAATCATTGCATTTTAAAGTTTTTCTTTTTTAAGACTTTTTGTATTTTCTTCAAAACAGAAGAATTGTTTATCAAACATTTCCCATTTTTAAACAGTATTATAACCAAGCCTTTGCAGTTTATTATAACATTTCTCAAAGTATGGTCCATGAAGCTTGAATTTCAAAGTTACCTATATAGTGTATTTGAAAATGTGAATACAGGCATCTCACAAAAACCACTGAATTTCTGTGAATCTTCTTCTTATTCAATATAACAGGTGATGTTTTAAGGCCCAACAAAAGTTTGAGAACTACTAATCTATTGTCTTTTTTTTTTTGTATTAGGCACTGTGCAGGTCACCAGGAATATCAGGTGAAGTGAGAGTCATCTTGAATAGAAACATTTTATCAAAAAAAACAGGCAGAAAACCATTAAAAATCAACAATATCCTCCTTGCAAAAAACTATGAAAATCAGAGGAATTAGGATTAGGTATACTAAGTCTCCTCACTTGAGTATCTGTAGTAGATAGATACTCAACAAAGTATTATTTTTTATTATTTAGAATATGACTATATTTAGATTTTACGTAAAAATTTTAGACATCCTTAATACTTTATGAACAGACTCCATGGACCTGAGTTTGAGCAAACTTTGAGGAATGGTGAAGAACAGGGAAGCCTGGTGTGCTGCAGTTCATGGACTCGAAAAGAGTTGGACATGATTTAGCAACTGAACAACAAGAAAATGTTATTTTAATTAAGGTGAATTTTTGTACAGGGATAGCAGTGGATTAATTTCTCTTATGTTCTCATGCCATGATGCAAGCCTTTCTTCTACCAAAAGTTTAAATTGTGTTAATCAATACTCAGGGAACTAGAATTACTAACACCAGTAGGTATTTAGACATCGCTCTTGCTCCCACTCAAGTTTTAAAGACATGTGAAACCACATGAAATAATTAAAGAACTCAGTCATGCAAGAAGAATATCTATGCATAAAACTTCAGAGGTTTAACAATTAATTTTTAAACTTGAGAGGTAATGGGACTAGAAGATATAGAAGAATTATAGTGTATTCACAGAAGATTATAGGTATGAAGCAAAGGTATCTAGAGTGGATGGATTGAGAGGGCCAAATAAATTATTTACCAAAGAAAGAAAGTCTTGAGATGGACTTGTCTTACTCTATTTTGGAATGTCAGACTCAGTAATGACTGATGAAATGGCAAGCTGAACAACTGTCTCGTATTTACAAGAAGCAGTGAACTTCTCTGTGAGACACTGGAAATCAAACCAAATATCAATTATGAAACGATAGAGGCTGGTCAAAGTAGAAGGCATAAAGGCACATTGTCCAGCTAAAAAATGAAATTTACAAATTCACACCAGCAACAAGTATTACAATACCATCAGTTCATGCAGAGACAATGAAGTCATGTTTTAAAATTCTCAGAAAAAGAAACAGTGGTTCAGGGGTTAGGACTCTGAGCTTTCACTGTTGAGGGTACAGGTTCAATCTTTGGTCAGAAAACTAAGATCCTACAAGCCGTACTGCGTGGAAGTGAAATGAAATAATAAAATTCTCAGAAAGGTAAATTAGAAGGACAAAAATTTAGATAGTAGCTTAAAAAGTGTAAATATTTCTTAATAACTCTAAGCATTAACTGTTAAAATCACAGTATTTTTACCCTGGAGAAATTTCAAACTATATCACATTATACTGAAGAAAAAAATCTTGTCACTCTTCTTTGCTATTGGAATGATCAATATGGAAACATGCATCCAAAACAGTCTCTAACTCAAGTCACTCAGATCATCTAAGTTGCCATGGTATACAAATGATTATGCAATTTTTTGTACCTGGTCATAAATGTAAAATTATCAACCACTTAAAAATATATTTATTTTTAACCTTTACTTTTCAGAGACAGCTTTTTTTTAAAAAAGATCTTATATTTTGGTGATGAAGAACTAGATTTTTGGCTCTAGGTCTGATTCAAGCTCTGCACTGACTGCTAATGAGCTGTACTACCTGAAGTTACCTGACTATTCTAAATACTAGCTCATCTGTAAAGTGGAAACAAACAACCCTCATAAAATTATTATGACAATTAAACTTCAACTTGGAAAGTGCTCCTCACATAGGACACCTTCGATAAATATCACCAGTCTTTATGCAATTAGACTGGAAGATTTTAGAAAGAAAAAAAATTATATGCATATATATATGTATACATATATATGTACAAATATAAACATACACATATATATATTCATTTATGAAAACTGTTAAAAGAGTTTTTGTTCATTGAAATAACTAAATTGGTCCCAATGATAGCTTATAAGTGTTACCAGATACACTAGTATCCTGATTCAAACATTGGACTAAAGTTGATTTCAGGCTGTAATAGGTTGTTTGTGGCTTCACATCTATTAAGTCCAAGACACCCTGATTGAAGATCTACAATCACTATGATTTTAGTTTCTCTTTATAGACTACAGGTTTAGTGGATATTAACCAGGTTCTTTTGAGCATATACTTGAGAAGCAAATAAAACACGCACTAGTAGTTTTCAGTGCACTCACACTCTCTAGATATTATTTAAGGTGCACGTGAAAAGAGCTGGAGATTTTACTTTTGTAAGAAAATGTGCAAGAAAGAACTTTACAAGAATATTTTGTGGAAAAGGAAAGTCCTGCAATAGAAGTTAAAACAGAGTGACCCCTATGCCCAATCTTTGTAGCTGTGTCATCATAAAGAAACAATTTAAGCCCCAAGAGACTTTTTTAATCTAACTTATGCAAAATCAAAATTGCTACAATCATTTCTTAAAGTTTTTTATGAGGAATGAATAAGACAATTCATATTTAAAACTGAATGCATGTGTGTGCGCTAAGTCGCTTCAGTCACGTCCAACTCCTTGCGACCCTACGGACTGTAGCCCACCAGGATTCTCTGTCCATGGGATTCTCTAGGCAAGAAAACTGGAGTGGATTGCCATGCCCTCCTCCAGGGGATCTTCCTGACCCTGGGATATAAATTTGACTTATTATAATGAGCCTCTTTCTCATTTACCCTGGAAACTTATCTACTTGACTTATGTTATACTTAATTGGCACAGCAGCCTTATTAGGTGGCTCTTACGATCTTTTTAATAGTTTTTTTTTTTTAAGGCTCAAGAAACTGAGTCATTTGTAATAAGTGATGAAGCAAGACTTCAAAATTTGTCTTACTTGATATCTGAGTCCTTTTCTTCAAGATTACATCTCAATAAGAGTTATGTTAGAAGGAAAAATGTGTTCTTTTTCCCATCAGTATAGAAACCAAAATTCAGGGCTTTGATCAGAAATCATGATTAGATTACTATATTTTAATTGGCTTAAAAAATAGGTTAGGTTTAAAAAATATAATTCTTTTAACAATAACTATATTACAACACTGTAACCTACTATCCTAGCATAGGTGTTAGGAAGAAATCGGACTGTGTGATTTCACACCTAGTTTAATCCCTAACTACAGCACATTTTAAAATTAATTTTCTTATCTTAAAATAGATGTGAGTATGAAATTATTATGGATCACCATATGAAGGGGCTTAGAGGACTAGATTGATAGTAAACACAGGATAAGCTCATATGTTAATACTTACAAATAATGCCCTGTTCTGTGGAAATAGATAATTTACATATAATAATGAAAGAAAAAAGAAGTGGTAGGGATAATGATATATATTTAAACTTTTATTAACTTTCTTTGGCATCCAAGAACCCTACACTTTAAATCTTCTTTTGCAGCGTGCTAGAGGACCATGCGACAAAATCCTGGCCAATGGAACATAGGTGGGAATAAGATAAGCCACCACCAGATGCAAAGGTTTAAAAACTGTGCACGATTATCCTACATTTTTAATGCAGACAACAAAAACAGATGCAAAAATTCTATCTTGATCATGTGATTTACGCCTACACTCAGTCATTATGAGTTTTTGAAAACATGGGCATTTCTTATATCACCATTCTAACACAGTCCCCAGAGAATTTAATGCAATATCTTTGCTATCATATAATCCTTAGTGTATAAACATATTTTCCTAGTTGCTTCCAAAAAGCACTTTCATGGTGAAAGTGAAAGTCGCTCAGTCATGTCAGACTCTTTTCGACCCTAAGTTTGCCTAATTCACTAACCAAACAAAATCCATCTACTGTAACTTGCAGGTTCTTCCTTTTAAATGTAGAATCTCCCCTTGCTCTGGATTTAAAATTTCCTGTGGAATGCCCTGCCTTCTGAATTTGTCTTTTTGCCTCTTTCCAGAACGAGTTTGAATCTTCTAATTTCAGATTTCCTATAGGTGAAACTTAAATCAAGAAGTCTGATTGGCTCCAGACTCTGACTTTGGCATGGCTACTGTAGTTGTTTTCGTGTGCGTCTTTGTGTTTTCCTTCAGGAAGCCCACAACATCTGGTAGCATGGATTCAGTGACACTACAGATGTTCAGTGGGTCAGGGAGAGACAGCTGGCCCTCTGTTATTGGTTTCATTCACTGATGACTCTTGGATGAAATAGACAATTCACATTGCATCACAGGGGCTTCCCAGGAGGTTCAGTGGTCAAGAATCCACCTGCCAATGCAAGAGCTACAGGTTCAGTCCTTGGGTCTGTAAGATCTGGAGGAGGAAATGGCAATCCACTCCACTATCCTTGCCAGAATAATCCCACGGAGAGAGAAGTGCGGCGAGCTACAGTGTATGGCGTCACTAAGAGTCAGAAATGATTGAGAGACAAACACTGTCACTCTCATTGGTATGGCATAATTATTAATTTATGTATTCTTATATACTAAATATATTACATACTAAATTTTATTCATTATCACTGTATGTTGTTCAAACGTTTTTGCAAGCAGCAAAAGGTGTCTATTTGATTGATTTTATATCTACTTATATTTCCTGAAGGACCACAGTAAGAAGTTCAAAGTTAATGTGATTTTCCCCAGGAAAGTCAATCACAAAAGGATGTTTATGAGATCTGGGTAAGCCAACATGCGGTTGTGATAAGAGAATAATGATATGTTACCATCTCACTCATATAGTCACCACACTAGTGTTTTTGTAGCCTATGTTGCTGGAATCATCTTTGAACTCTTGGATACTTTCCTACCCAGTGTTTTCTGAGCTTGTCTAACAAAAAAGCACTGATTTAAAAAGAAAATAATACTTGCTTTGCTCATGCAAGTCTAGAAAAGTTAGAATACAGTCAGCAATGACATTTATTATTAGCAGAGTCCACTCTAAATCAGCAATAATGCTGACAAATTTCACAGGCTGATCACAGTGGGACTATCAAGTGTCTCAGTGTGTGATGGATTAAATGGAATTAAAGTTGTGAAAATTATTTCTATGTAGGAATTCTAATGTCAGACACAAAAATGATAAGACATATATGCTCAAGAATAATAATGAAACTGATGCTGATCCATGGATTGGTTCCTACTTAGTCTGGATGGCTGACATGCTTTAACATTTCAACCAGTCAGTCTTCAGTGAGAGCAAGGAGTTGAATTGATAAACACAGGAAATACTGTTCTCTAGTGGGATTTTGACCAGAATTTAACTCCTATTATTAATAATTGGCACTTCATGAATCTACATCTGCAACACAAAGATAATTAGTGCTTATTATGGGAGACAGAAGATGGTAAGTGAAATAGATTTGGAGTCTGAAATCTAGCTAGGCCTTATCCTAAATGGGTGGCATTCGGTAAGACATACTACTGAATGAACCTCAATTTTCTCATCAGTAAAATAATACTAGTAGTATATCTGTTGCCTACCTCAAAAGGTTTTAGAAAGGCTCAAAAGTTGAAATTACAGAGCAAGGAAAAGGGCCATTATTTAACAATTAAATACATGATGATACCCTCTATTGGAAAAAGTGTCAGATGTTACAAATTATGATTTAGAAAATTATTTAATGACAGGAGAAAATTAAGATAATTACTGTAAATTTAAAAGCAGTTCAAATTATGTAAATCATGGTCACACTTCATTTTCCATAGAGGAAAAAATTATTAATATATACATGGTAGTAAGAAAAGGTACGTGTTAGATATTAGCTGTGATTATTGGTGACTATTTTTTATCCTTCATGTTTTTCTACCCTTTAAATCTTAATTAGGAGCAACTGCATTGAAATCAGAAAAACAGGAAAAAATAGCGCAATGGTATATAGCATATAGAAACAAGAAGAATACCCATATATACAGAGAATTTTTTGATATGTAGCATGGCAAAGCAAGTGGACAAAGAACACAGTTACCCCACAACTGATATAATTAGTACCCACACCAAAAGAAAAAAGGAATTGAAAAAGAATTCCTACTTCAAACCACACATGTTAACCAATTCCAGAAGGATTAGAGACCTACACAAAATTTTTAAACAATAAAACTGCTGAAGCATAAGAAAATATTTTCATTGTTATCAGTGCAGGTAATATTTTAAAGAAATGACCATTTTGTTCAACTATATTAAAATTCATAGAGATTATATTTCAAAATACACGTTGGAAGTGAAAAAGTAATACACAGATTGGGGAAATAACACATAAAACAAGTCTTTTAAACAGACAATATAAAGACTTCTCACAAATCACGATGCATAGATAGAAACCATAGTTAAAAGGAAGGATAAAAGTCATTGAAAGATATTTCACAAAAAAGAAAAATCAAATGGTGCCCAATCTAGTGAGGAATCAGAGCAAAGCAAATTAAAATGACTACTGATTAATTAATGTTGGATAGCATTAAAACCTGATTATGCCAAGTGTTAGTAAGGATGGAAATTCTAACATTCTATGAGCAGATACATAACCCTTTGACATTATTTAATGAAGGTGAAAATACCCATGGTTTATGTCCTAGAAAAATACACTCCTAGAATACCATCTCAAGAAATTCACACAAGGGTACTCAAGAAAACAAAAATTAAAATATTCATATAAACATGATCTTTTCTAATTGCCAAAACAGTCCCTTGCCCATTAACTGTAGAAAATGTAAATATATTGTGGAAAACTAAAAAGCAGCAGAGTATATTTATACTCACGTGCAAAAAAATTATAATATAATTCAGAAGATTGTGCTCTATTTTCAATATTACCTATTTTTTCTCTAAAAGTACAGAGGATAATAGTTTATTATTTTAAATAGCTTATCGATTAGCAAAATCAAATTTTTTATCATTATGTATAACAGAAAGCATATTTTAACTAGTGGTGAGAAAAGAATATAAAACATCAAATATGTTTATGTGGTAAATAATATGTTTAGATAATATTTACATATATATATATATATATACGTAAATATTTTACTTAAATTACACATATATATCCATAAATGCTATAATTCCAGTGGATTATATTTACCTTCAAGGATCATACTAACTCGATTTAATTTTTGCAATCAATTTATCATTTATTCCAGGAGACCTGGGTTTGATCCCTGGGTTGGGAAGATCCCCTAGAGAAGAAAATGGCAACCTACTCCAGTACTCTTGCCTGGAAAATTTCATGGACAGAGGAACCTGGCAGGCTATAGTCCATTGGGTCGCAAAGAGTCAGACACGACTGAATGACTTCACTTTATCCTCTATCCTATTGCTGTAATTAATTCAAACTATAGTAAAGAGACTGTTCACACTGTAAAGCAAACATTCCTTCCCTTCGCCATATTTTTTCATAGACAGGCATTTAAACACTGTCTACTACTTAACAGAATCACTGACAAAGGTCCCCTTCTCCATCTCCGCCTGGATCTTATAGGGGAGGATACTGCAATGTAGGCAAAAGAATCTCATATCAATTGTTCATAGACAGCCAGCATAAAGAAGGAATTAGTAGATCATCTCCTGGAAGAAACTCAATATTTTTAGACATTTTCTAGCTGTGAATGCACATCCTGAGGAACACAAAGCCTGATGCTAGGAGTCTAATAATAATTGAGAGATGTAGAGGAATTGAAGGAGGGAGAGGGGGAAATGTTTCAGTAAAAATTTAAATGTTAATTTGTTTTGTGTTTAGATAATATGTGAATCTCAGGTAGGGGCATGGGAAAAAGAAGCTAAAGAAGAAAAAGAAGTTAAAGAAGCTCATGTTATCGAGAAGTTGAGGTGATTAAATCCAAGATTTTAGAGGGCAATGACATCTAACAACCCATTCACATTTTCTTGTAACACACAGTTTTGTTTTATTAATGATGCTGAAATGCTAAGGATATTGATGAGTGGATTCCAGAGTCACTGGAATTAATCTGATATTTCTCTTTTCTTTTCACTCATTTTATATGTGTGAATACATATATTGGCACACATGAAAAAGAACACATTATTTTAAATGATGAAATTAGCTAACATGTGCTTCTAGTCATAAAGGTTTTTACTTATTTTATCAGGCAAACTTGCTAAGGCCACAGCTTAATATTTTACAGAGTTGTCCTACCATTTAATGCAGTTTCAGAAGGAAATCCTTCTATTTTATAGACCTGCAGCTTTCTGAAACCAATGCACTTATAAAAAGTAAAAATATCACTGTAAGCAAGGGTTGCCTACTGTTAGTGTGCTTAAGTGTATCGAGCACGAGAGCAGAGACCGGGATAAATCTCTGTAATGCCCACTGGCATATTCTCAAGTTCGCAGCCTTATGCAGTGGACTCACCCGTATCCAAAAGGACACACATCACCCAAAGCTCACTGCTTGGCTCCTTGAGTACATTAAGGTAAACACCTGTTCTGCTGCAGATTGAGGTTGTGGTGGTGTTTGTTTTTCATTCCTACTATACTTCAGGCCACTGACTCTTCAAAAAGATTTACTTCTCAACATCAGAATCTGTCATTCCTTAGAGTTTGTCTCGGTGTGTTAGGATTTCTGTTTTACAGTCATGCCTTCACTTTCACCAGACCATTACTAAAACCACTGTAAGATATCAAATCCTTTGAGTTGTTCTTAAATAAATCAGATATAGCAAGCTATCTCTGCAGTTTTCTTGTCTTTCTTTTTTTCCTCATTGTGCCTCTGGCCGTTTAGTTGTCTCACTTTTGCAGTAACTCTTCTATTAATCTGTCTCAGAAATACAAGGAAATTTACAAATTTCTAAAAAGATGTAGGTTTGAATCAGCTTTTGCTAAAGGTTCAAATGTAGGCTGAGCACCAAAGAACTGATGGTTTTGAATTGTGGTACTAGAGAACTGGACAGCAAGGAGATCAAACCAATTGATCCTAAAGGAAATCAATGCTGAATACCATTGGAAGGATTGACGCTGAAGGTGAAGCTTCAGTCCTTTGGCTACCTGATACAAGAAGC
Organism: Antilocapra americana; assembly: GCA_007570785.1. Classification (NCBI taxonomy): domain Eukaryota; kingdom Metazoa; phylum Chordata; class Mammalia; order Artiodactyla; family Antilocapridae; genus Antilocapra; species Antilocapra americana. The sequence goes on from ML663010.1 coordinate 12,868,395, forward strand.
TGATTCATTGGATAAGGCCCTGATGCTGGGAAAGACTGAAGGCAAAAGGAGAACAAGGCAGCAGAAGATGAGAGTTTGGTTAGATGCCATCACTGACTCAGTGGGCAAGAATCTGAGCAAACTCTGGGAGACTGAACGACAGGGAAGTCTGGCATGCTGCAATCCATGGGGTCACAAACCAGTCAGACACGACCTAGTGACTGAACAACAACAGCAGATGTACCACTAATGAAATTTTGAAGTTTAAAGAACTATCCTTAGTTTAACATCCTTTACTTCTCTAAAATAAAGCTACTTTACTTTCATAATATGTTTTCTATTGTAACTTATATATGGAATATTTAACTTGCAATATCACTTTATCTTCAGTGTTTTATTCACTTAACAACATCATATTATATACTTTTTTTAATTTTTGGAGTAGTCCTCATAACTGCAAATTAAATGGCTAAATATAATTCTGTCAGAATTTCCTTAATTAAAATATTTGATTACTATTAGACATTTGGATTATTCTAGGTTTTTTGCAATTATATTTGTATTCCAATGTTTATCTATCTGCATATAAAATTTTATCCTGTCAAATAATTTCCTTGTCATAAATTATCAAAATGTGGTTGCTAGATGAACGCATGTGAACTTTATATTGGTTGTTTATGAAGCTATGCTAGTAACTAGCTAAGGGAAGCTTCCCTCTACCTCCTTCACATTTTGTTACAGTTCTGACAGTTGCAGATATGAGTCAGGGATAAATTGGCTCCCAAGAGATGTTATTGGGTGATGGTAGTAAAGGCTGACACAATCAGGGTGAAGAGAAAGATCTTAGACCGTACAGGCTCCTTAAACTTCATCCCTTTGGATTCCTGGCCTGCTCGGACTTCTCTCAGTTGGAAGTCACTTTCTGTGGAGTCTTTCTTCTCCCTTGAGTTTGGTAGTTCCAGTGCTTGTTTTCTTTGGAAGAAGTCAATCACTCTCATCCTATACTTGGAAGTTGAGAGAAGTAGTGACCTTCCAATTTGATACAGTTTGATGTCAAAAGAAAATAATAAGTGAAGTAAAGAAATTTGACTCATTGACATAGTCTAAGAGAAGGCAATATTTGTGTGTGTGTATAAAGTGAAGTGAAGTGAAAGTCTCTCAGCCGTGCCTGACTCTTTGAGACCCCATAGAATTCTCCAGGTCAGAATACTGGAGTGGGTAGCTGTTCCCTTCTCCAGGGGAACTTTCCCCGCCTGGAATCAAACCAGGGTCTCCTGCACTGCAGGTGGTTTCTTTACCAACTGAGCTATCAGGGAAGCTGTTTTCTGTGTATAGACACCGTAAATATTATAGATTTTGTGGGCCAGGATGCAAAATAAAAGATACTATGTGGGTATTTATATGATAAGAGAGAAAACAAATTTCTACAATTTTCATAATTGATGGAATTCAAAGTATTTATAATTGCACATTTTTTTGTTGTAAAAAAAGTCCACAAATGAGAAGAATTGAACATTTTTGAATAACATTTTGCTCTTTAAATTTAGCATTCTTTGTGATCGATTTGATTTTAAATATTCACCTGTTTAAAAATATCCTTACTTCACAGGCCATACAAACACAGGTAAAAGTTTGTACTTGGCCAGCAGGCCATAGTATCAAGACCTCTACTCTAGTCCTCTAGAAAAATTACTCTTTGTTTCCTTGTCTTGTTTCCCTTTGAAATCATTGGTCTGTAAAAGAGGTGTTGGCCTAAAAGAAAGGAATAAAAGCTAGGTTTTTGTCTTTACCTCAAGACTTTCTTCTAAAGAGAAAAGGATTCTTTCTCTCTGTTGTAGAGATAAGACTGATTGGGTTTTTTATGTAAAAGACTATTGCTTTTAATTTTACTTATATTCATTAACATTTAAGTTTAAGTGAGGTGGGATTAGAAGCTACCTACACACAAGACTGATAGAAAATTCCATAAATTATCACATTATAAATTCTCACATTTATAAGCCCTTCTCAATTCCTAGTCAATAAATTGAATTATTTGAAACATTTGGTCAAAGTTCTCCCAAGAAAAAGAAAACAGAATCAATAGGATGTATCTGCTTCCCTGATGGCTCAGAGGGTAAAGCGTCTGCCTGCAACGCGGGAGACCTGGGTTTGATCCTTGGGTTGGGAAGATCCCCTGGAGAAGGAAATGGCAACCCACCCCAGTATTCTTGCCTGGAGAATGCCATGGACAAAGAAGCCTGGTAGTCTACAGTGCCTGGGGTCGCAAAGAGTTGGACACGACTGAGCGACTTCATTCACTCACTCATCTATTCATCTATCTGTAAGAGATTTATTATAAGGAATTGGCTGATGTTATTATGGAGGCTAAATAGTTCTAAGATCTGCAGTTTGCAAGACGGAGGTTCAGAGGAGCTAATAGTATAGTTGCAGCCAGAGTCCAAAGTCTTGAGAACCAGGAGTTCCAAGAATCTTACGCTCTGATCTGAAAGCCCACAGTTTCCAGAGTCAAGAAGAACTGATGATTTAGTCCAAGTTCAAAAGCCAGAAAAGACCTGCTTCCCAGCTCTTGAAGTCAGGCAGCAGAAGCTCCCTCTAACTCAAACTTTTTGTTCTATTCAGGTCTCTGACTGATTAGATGAGGCACACCCTCTTTAGGAAAGATAATGCTTTATTCAGTCTACTAATTTAAATGTAAATCATGTGTAAAAGTACCATTACAGAAATACTCAGTATACTATTTGCTCAAATCTTTGGGTACCCCCACAGCCCAGTAAGATTGACATATAAAATAAGACCATAATCAATTAAACTTCTGACAAATATTTGATTATTTCATCCCATCAATTAAGTCAGCCTCGCCTCTATGATCTCAACCTTTGCTTTTTCCCACAATCTACCTCTTTACCTTATGTCTGAAACAAGAGATGCTAATCTGTTTTTACTCATTTTTCAACTGTCTAGAAACACTGGAAGAGGGATATAGCAGTAATCTGGTCTTTAATTACCTGTTCAGTCATTTCCCCTGGTATTCTCCTTTTCACTATTCTATTTGTTTATTTCATTCATTCATTGAGTTAATGAATCAGCTAATGTCTATTCATTCAATGCTTACTGAACATAAGCTATCCTTGAAGCTCTGGTGACACTACAGCAAAAACAAGAGGTAGGTGTGCCTTTGTGAAGTTACAATCAATGAGAAGACAAACATAAAGCAAATTACTTCAAATAATCAATAGTTATTGTGCTATCTAGGAAAAATGAAATGAAGGGATAGATTTGGGATACAGAAGGTGGCTCAGTTTAGCCGTACACAGTGTTATCTATTTAGTTTTCATTCATAAAATATTATGTCCCTCCATAAAATGTGCCAAGCACTTAGCTAAGCTCTCAGAGTAATTAGTTGGGTATGACTTCAGAAAAACCAAAATTTCTTAAAAAGTGAGAATTTTAGCCGCGGCATCGCCTCGAGATCCGGTCCCGGTCCGCGCAGCCCGTCGGCCAGCCCAGCGTCCGCCGCTACCGCAGCCATGGGAGTGCAGGTGGAGACCATCTCTCCCGGAGACGGGCGCACCTTCCCGAAGCGTGGCCAGACCTGCGTGGTGCACTACACGGGGATGCTTGAAGATGGAAAGAAATTCGATTCCTCCCGGGACAGAAACAAGCCCTTTAAGTTTGTGCTGGGCAAGCAGGAGGTGATCCGAGGCTGGGAAGAAGGAGTTGCCCAGATGAGCGTGGGTCAGAGAGCCAGGCTGACTATCTCCCCAGACTATGCCTATGGTGCCACTGGGCACCCAGGCATCATCCCACCAAATGCCACTCTCATCTTTGATGTGGAACTTCTAAAACTGGAATGACAGGAGTGGCCTCCTCCCTGAGCTCCCCATTCTTGGATGTGCCACAGAAGGATCTGGCACCTCCAGACGCACACAGCGAGTCCGTATGGAGCTTTTCCTGATGTTCCACTACACTCTTTGTGTCAACATCTTCCCAGACTGAATGTGTTCTGTCACTGGCTTTGCTCTTCCCCTTTCTCCTCGTATGTGTGTTGACCTGAACTATATGCCATAAACCTCAAATTACTCAGTTTGTTTTTGTTTTGGGGTGAAGATTGAGTTTCAGTCCTTTGGATCTAGGTTTCCAGTTAAGTATTAGTCAAGTATTAACAGCACAAGTAATGGGTTAACTTTAGACTAGGAATTGGTGTTGGGGGGGGTGCAAGAATCTTTTATTTTATTTTATTTTTTTGGATGAAAGTTTTATCTATTATATATTAAATGTTCTTGCTGCTGCGCTGCAAAGCCATAGCAGATTTGAGGTGCTTTTGAGGGCCGAATTATTCTCCAAGTTGAGAGATGTCCTCGGGTTGAATTGAAAGCCCTCCCCAAAACTGCAGTGGAAACGGGGAGAGCCTTTGCCTCCACTGCCCCACCCTCACCTTCCTCGTAGACCCTCTGCCTTTTGAAAGCAGATCGTTTTCACTGAGATGTTGGATATTGCAGAAGTCTGTTCCCAGGCCAGCAGGGACCTCTGAAACCTTCATGGCCTGGCCTTTTTTTTTTTTTTTTTTCCATCCTGTGGTTTTTCTAATGGATATCCAGGATTTTTGTAACCGCATAGCTATCCAAGCTCTACTTCCTAAATTTTGAGAACTTTAATCGGAAGTTAAATTGAAGGTGCTGTTTGTAGACACTTAACACCCGTGAAAGCCCAGCCATCAAGACAAGCCCTGAGTGCTGTCTTAAGACAATGATGCTGGTCATCACCGCTTCAGCATCTCCTGTTTTTGATGCTCAGCTCCCCCTGCTGATCTCAGAGTTTCCTGGGCTTCTCCTTGCCCCCTCTCACCCCTTTGCTGTCCTGTGTAGTGATTTGGTGAGAGAAATTGCTGCCTACTCCCCCGGCCTACCCCTACCCCCTGCACTACACATGAGTTTCAAGTTTTATTATTGCAATAAAAGTGCTTTATGCTGGCTTTTCTCAAAAAAAAAAAAAAAAAAAAGTGAGAATTTTAAAGAGAATTGAATGCCAAGTGTCTGGAGAGCAGATTTATACCCCAAAAGATTACCTTGCATTTAGATAAAAGTTAGTGAAATTTCTATTGGTTATATTGATATTTCTGAATAGAAGAGGAGATAATGTACTATCTGTTAGAGATAATGCCCCTTTTTTACTGATCAGGAAGACATCCTAGTGCTTTGTACCTTAAGAAAATGCACATAAGTGTCACTTAAAAATACCAAAGAGGCTGAGCATATTTTCCTTTTATGTTTTCAGCCATCTCCAAACTAACACTGTAAAGAGTCCTGTGGTCACTATGAACTGTACAGCATAGCCCTGAGACGGAGGAAACACTTGTCTTCCAACACAGGTTCCTGGGGAGTCCCATTCTTAAGATTTATTTGTATTTGTTAAAAAGGATAGAAACTTGAATTTAAGTGAAGAATAAAGGCCTCTAGCCATGGGTTATTGTGGGAAAACTGCCCAATTAGTGAACATCTCCCTCAGGTTCTTTCAAAAAGGAAACTCTTCTATCAGCAAGTTATTTGATATAGGAAGAAGCTTTGATCTTAGAAGAGGGAGATAGAAGACCCTGAATATAATAACAGTATTTGTCTCTTCCTTCCTTTCTTCTTTCTTTTCTCTTCTTTCTTTCTTTCCTCTCTTTCCCTCCCTTCCCTTATGCTCCAGTACGTGTACACACACGTGCAATTGCTTAATTGATTTATTAATACATATTATTTTGCACTGCTATAGAAGAATAGCAAATGAGTTTTATATTTCCCTTCCTCACCACTCACATCCATGTCTTATTAGCTCACACAACCAGAAGGCAAGCAAGAATCTAAGAATTTCTCTGTTTGGAAAATAAACATGCTGATATTTTGAACTATAACATTTAAAATGTACACTTCACACCTATTAAGCATGCAAACTAAAACTGCCACAGTATAGAGATTGTTTCCCTATGATAGTAGTAGAAGAAATTATGGTGTTGAGAGTGGTATCAGCAACTGAAAATAAACTGAAACCCATTTGCAGAGCGTACCCAAAGAGGCACAGGATGTCTGCTGTAGAGAAATGGAGATGCTGAGAATCTGAACAGGAGGCTTGCTCCCTGGAGCCACAGGAATGAAGCCCGGATGAAGACTTGAACACAGAGCTACAGAAGGCTGACTTTGACTGGAGGCTTGTGCTATGCTTAGTTGCTCAGTCAGCCCAACTCTTTGTGCCTGCCAGGTTCCTCTGTCCAGGGGGATTCTCTAGGCAAGAATACTGGAGTTGCCATACCCTCCTCCAGGGAATCGTCCTAACCTAGGGATCAAACCCAGGCCTTCCACGTTGTGGGCAGATTCTTTACCATCTGAACCACCAGGGAGGCTCCTGTCTGGAGGCTTGGAGGGGTCTAATGAGTATCCAGTTGAGAGCATGACGTGGATGTCTAGAGTTTCTTATTCTGTTTTTGCTCAGTCATTATGAAAGCTCTCCATGTGTTTGTGGCTATACAGAGGAAGAACAAGATTGAATTTCTCAGAATTCTCCACAGTAAGAGTTTAGAGTCACTTTTCGCTTGATTCAGAACACTTAAAAATATGATTTTTTTTACACCCAGAGCTGTGGAACACATTTTTCCTCAGTGCACTGAAATTTTCATGAAGCTATATAATCCACTGGGTTTCACAAATCCTGAGGCTGTGGAAATGTTGAGAAAAAATTTTGAGACAAAAAGTCCTTACTGAACTGAACTTGGTAAATAGAATCAACAAAGTAAAACAGGCTAAGAAATTAAATTCAATCTAGTCACATATTTGCATAAATGCTCAGTTACCCAGTTGTGTCTCTTTGCGACCCCATGGACTTTAACCTACCAGGCTCCTCTGTCCATTCAATTTTCCAGGCAAGAATAATGGAGGAGGCCATTTCCTTCTCCAAGGGATCTTCCCTACCTATAGATCTAGTCCAGGTCTTTTGCATTGACTGGATTGAGGTGGATTCTTTTACCACTGCACCACTATAGACTTAATTATAAATAAACACAGAAAGTATATAAGTTATTTGATTTATCTTTGGGTGAAATTATTGGAAAATAGAAACTACAAGTCACAATGATATTTTATTTTGAAAATGCAATAGTCTTATTGATGAAAAGACTTGAAAAATCTATACCACTAAGATGGAGATGAGATCATTGGATAATATTTACATTCCAGTTGCCTCAGAGGCTCAAGAAATAAAGACTATTAATTAGATTGGCCAAAGGCTTTATTTGAGTTAAAATTTATATCTCCAGTATGTAATCATGTTCACAATTCTTTCAGTGTTTCTTAAGTAATGGAATGTAACTCTTTGAGATAATGAACAATTTACAGAGATTGCAAATTGAACTCTCAAGAGTTTGGTTGTTTTAATCTTCTTTTATCCACAGAATCAGTAAAAAGACATTTATTTTAGAAATCACATTTTTTACAATATGTTTAATATGGAAAGTCCTGTTTGCTGAAGTGTTATAAGAATTTGGGTATACTCAAACTATAAATTGAACCCATTATGCTTATAGAAATTTAAGACCTCTACAGCTTTATGTTTATTAATTCCACCTCTATAGATGTAGTGTTAAATCTCTTTAGTAAGAAAATAGTCTTGGTTTTCTCCTCAAAAGCTAATTTATTCCAAATAGTAACTTTTGAAAATTTGATTTTCCACACAAGGCAAAAATCCTGTTTCTTTCTCATTGTCAAGCCAAATAAATTGATCTCATCCTTAGGGCCTGTACTTTATTTGGTCCGATCCTAAACTGACTTAAGCTACTTGACCAATTATGAATGGTGGACTTCCAAAGCAGATAAGACTACATTGCACAATGAGTGGTCTCCTCTAACGGTTCTATAAGTTTGGTTCTCAGACCAGCAACATCATTATCACAAGCATTGCCTGTTGATATGACTGCAGTTTAGAACTCCACTCTGGATCTACTGAATTTGAAGATAATTCTGATTCACAGTGGGGTGTAACAAACAATGCTCTAGTATACCTAGCAAATAGCACCATTCCCCATTATGGATAAATGTGCCTCCATAGCTGTTTGCTCATTTTTTTCTGGTATTGATTTTAAAGCAGTCATACCCCCTCAATTAACTCACGCTGTGATATTCTCAGGTTTGTGGGAATAAAAGTAGCTTCCCCACAAAAAACATCTTTGACTCCACATTCTATAAAGACAAGGTAGCTTCATCAAACACATACACCTCAAAATTACAAGGATGAATAATCTATATAGAGATGTTTTTAGTCTGCCTAGTTTACAACCATGATTATCAGCATCTTATGAGTCTTGTATGTCAAAAGATCTGGCAAAGCAACAGATTCATTTCCCTGAGTGTTCCCCTTTGATACACTTTAAAAGCAATACAGGTAAAGAGCAGAAGTGTCAATGTGAGCACATTTTCTCAGCAGCTGATATAAACATTTAATTCACTTCGGGAGAAGAATGACAAATATGAGGCTCTAACTGAATAGACACACAGCTGCTTTTAATACTTTACAGTTAAAATCCTGTCAACAAAAAATGTCTGTTCTATTTTTTCTAAGAAAAAATTATAGAAAGCAATAAACATATCTGAGGCATGACATAGTGAGGTGTGTTTGAAAAGATGAAACTACCTTACATTCCATTATATATTTATTTGTGTGAACAGAATGTGAGTTTCATGATAGTAGAGACTTTTTCTTGCTTGCTCAGCTTGGATCAGGCATGCGTTCTGCGTCTCTCCAGTTGTGTCTGACTCTGTGAGACCCCGTGGACTGTAGTCCGCCAGGATCCTCTGCCCATGGGATTCTCCAGGCAAGTATACTGGAACGGTTGCCACGCCCTTCTCCAGGGGATCTTCCTGACCCAGGAATCGAACTGGTCTCCCGCACTGCAGGCGAATTCTTTACCAGCTGAGGTACCAGGGAAGGCTGTGCTTAGTTTTAGAACTGGATAAATATACTTAAGTGATAAATGAAACAGACGCACAAGCTGAGAAAAAAAGGATCTCTATCAGTCTTAGGTAACATTTCTTTGGAGAGTCTCAATTCTTGGTTTGCAGAAAAAGACAAAGACTAGGGAGAGACTGATGTACAAATGGATAACAGCCAGACTGTATATAAAACTAGAACTCTGACCCATAGTCTGCAACAACTAGAAGGGTGACAAGCCATAATTTGAATAGCAATTGACTCCAAACTGTCAAGATTTGGCCAGCTACCAGTTTCCCTTATTTCTACTTCTTCTTCCAACTAAGGACCAACCAGAGAAACTTAAGCATACTTCTTTAACCAATCTCATAGGACATCTTCCCTCTAGTTAGCCCATCTCCCAGTTTTCCCATCAGGGTATATCTCAAGCCTTCTCTTTCTTCTACTATAAAACTTCCATAATCGTCTGTCTGCCTGTAAGTCTGTCCAGCACAGGTGATGGTGGCTGACTTACTTGCTATAGCAAATTCTGAATAAACAGCATTTGCTTGTTCTAATTTGAGTAGTCTTTATTCATTTCCACAGAAGCAAGCCTATAATATTTAAAATGCTTTCAGCACTACAATTTCATGAATTTCTAGAGACTGTGCCCTCAAAGGAAGAATTTACATCAATCTAAATGCACTTTTCCAACTCTAGATGATAAAAACCTAAATATTCATAATGAAGATGCTTTGGGAAAACATTAAAAGAGTGCTAAGATTTCAATTAAATATTTAAAGGAGAGGTTAGGTTAGCCACGGAATAAAAAATCATACATTCCAAGTGGACTTCATAAACAGGATACTGCCATATCCCTCACATTGTTTTTAAATCACAATTTGTACCAAGGTGAACCAAACAGAGTTCCAAACCCCTCATTACTCATTCCAGAACAGGGAAGCTTCGAAGAACACTACCAAAGCTGAGGATACTATTTAATAGACCCATTCTTCCACAGATGGATTTCAAAAATAATGCAAGTTTAAGGTCTTTATCAGTGATCTTCCAAAGACAGGGTGGTGGGAAGGTCGAGTGTGAATGTCTACTTTGAGTAGAATGACTGAAATGTTGGCTATCTATAAAGTACTTAAGAGCAACAATAAAACTGAGTAAAAGCTGCTTGGATTTGGATTATCCCCTGGTAACAATCTAAACAATGGTCTATCAGTCTATACAATTTATTGGTAATCTAAACAATGCCAATGTTAGAAAACAAAACACTGTCAGGATAACGGCACCATGGTCTTTTCTAAGTTCAAAACAATGGCTATGGTTCAGAAAGAATCCATTCTGAGCAGACTGTGTACTGTGTGATTCTAACTATATTGCCTATATTTCATTCTGCTGCTGCTGCTAAGTCACTACAGTCGTGTCTGACTCTGTGCGATCCTCATAGATGGCAGCCCACCAGGCTTCCCCGTCCCTGGGATTCTCCAGGCAAGAACACTGGACTGGGTTGCCATTTCCTTCTCCAACGCGTGGAAGTGAAAAGTGAAAGTGAAGACGCTCAGTCATATCCCACTCTTAGTGACCCCGTGGACCGCAGCCTACCAGGCTCCTCCGTCCATGGGATTGTCCAGGCAAGAGTACTGGAGTGGGGTGCCGTTGCCTTCTCCATATTGCATTCTAGGAAACGCAAAACCATGGAGACAGTAAAAAGATCTGTTGTTGCAATGAGTTAGTGTGGAAGGGCGATGGACAGGCTAGGGCAGTGAAACTAGGAAACAGGTCGTACATTTCTCAAAGCTCATAGAACATACAGCACCAAACTTAAATGCTAATGTGAACTACAGAAGCTGGATGATGACGTATCAGTGGAGGTTCACGGCATATAACAGCTGTACCCCTGCAGTGTGGGAGACCCGATAGCAGGGTGGTTTCACCTGTGCGGGAAGAGGAGGTGTATGAGAGCTCTCTGCACTTCCTACTCAATTTTGCTGTGAAATTGAAGTTGCTCTAAAAAATAAAATTTATGAATTTAAAATATGAAAAGTTAAAGAATGATGCTTTCTTTTGTCTCTTTTGCACTGTTCATTTGATTTCATTTCTTTCTTTGTTTTAACAAGCAGACTTATATGTATGAAGCCCAATAAAGAGATTTTCACTTTCTCAGCTTCTTTTGTGTTTATTAATTTTCATTGCACTTAATTATTATTGCAGAAAATTCTTATATAGAGAAATAAGTATTTAAAGTGTCTGATTTAGATGCCAAATAAACTGAGTTGTCCACTGGTGTTTACAATTTTTTAATACTAAAGGTTACATAACAAGTTTCCTTTACCTGCAACTGAATTAATACATCATATACCAGAGAAAAAGGTAAAAGTCATAAATTGACATTTACAGCTCAGTTTAGTTATCTGCTGCTTTATTTTTGCTAACTTTTTTGAGATGAAAATGTTATGGTGTAAAAAAATATATCTTAAGAGTAATTCCTAACATTTTTTTTCTTTTCTGAATAGGGGTTTCTTTGAAATATTTTTTGGAAAAAAAGTATGTTCTTGATGTTTGCTGACCCCACAGCAAGTTTTCTCCCAAGAGATTGGAGAAGAACAAACACTAAATTATTATGCTTTTCTAACAAGAAACCAAAGGAACACTATACTTACCTTTTGGATAAAGAAAAGGAAAAGATTTTCAAAAGAAAATGTCTGCATTCTCCAACTCTCTAATTCCAGATTACTTTTCCCCAAAACTTTTCCCATCCTTTAGAAATCAATCATTCACCCTCTCTCCATATGCCTTGAGTATCTCTGTTGTTGGTATTAACAGTATGCAACAAATATTTGTTTACATCTTTGTCTTGTCAAGAAGACTGACCACACTGTGGAGTAATGGATGTGTATGTGTATTTGCATATGCCTAGGCAAGATGTCTCTGCAGCAAATACTCATAGAATATATGTAATTTTAAGATATCACATAAATTTATTTGACCCCATGCATCGCAGCAATCCAGGCGTCCCTGTCCATTACCAACTCCCGGAGTCCACCCAAACTCATGTCCATTGAGTTGGTGATGCCATCCAGCCATCTCATCCTCTGCCGGCCCCTTCTCCTCCTGCTCCCAGTCCTTCCCAGCATCAGGGTCTTTTCAAATGAGTCAACTCTTTGCATGAGGTGGCCAAAGTATTGGAGTTTCAGCTTCAACATCAGTCCTTCCAATGAACACCCAGGACTGATTTCCTTTAGGATGGACTGGTTGGATCTCCTTGAAGTCCAAGGGACTCTCAAGAGTCTTCTCCAATACCACAGTTCAAAAGCATCAATTCTTCACTGCTCAGCTTTCTTCATAGTCCAACTCTCATATCCATTCATGACTACTGGAAAAACCATAGCCTTGACTAGATGGACCTTTGTTGGCAAAGTAATGTCTCTGCTTTTTAATATGCTATTTAGGTTGGTCATTACTTTCCTTCCAAGGAGAAGTGTCTTTTAATTCTGTGGCTTCAGTAACCATCTGCAGGGATTCTGGAGCCCGAAAAAAATAAAGTCTGACACTATTTCCACTGTTTCCCCATCTATTTCCCATGAAGTGATGGGACCAGATACCATGATCTTAGTTTTCTGAATGTTGAGCTTTAAGACAACTTTTTCACTCTCCTCTTTCACTTTCATCAAGAGGCTCTTCACTTTCTGCCATAAGGGTGGTGTCATCTGCATATCTGAAGTTATTGATATTTCTCTCAGCAATCTTGACTCCGTCTTGTGCTTCATCCAGCCCAGCATTTCACATGATGCACTCTGCATATAAATTAAATAAGCAGGGTGACAATACACAGCCTTGAGGTACTCCTTTTCCTATTTGGAACCAGTCTGTTGTTCCATGTCCAGTTCTAACTGCTGCCTCCTGACCTGCATACAGGTTTCTCAAGAGACAGGTTAGGTGGTCTGGTATTCCCATCTCTTTAAGAATTTTCCACAGTTTATAGTGATCCACACAGTCCAAGGCTTTGGCATAGTCAATAAAGCAGAAATAGATGGTTTTCTGGAACTCTTTTGCTTTTTCAATGATCCAGCAGATGTTGGCAATTTGATCTACTCTCTTAGAAACTTCTAAATAAAAAATCCAATATTGCTAATTATAGTAACCTTGCTATGTACATCTCCAGTACTTATTTATATTATAACTGGAAGTCTGTGCCTTTTGACCTCCTTTACCCTTTTTTATCTATTTATTAAATCACCCCACCTCTGGTAACAAACAACATGTTCTCCGTATCTATCAGATTTTTTTTTACATTCTACATATAAATGAGATCGTATAGTATTTATCTTTCTCTGTATACTTATTTCTCTTAACATTATGTACTTAAGGCCCATCCATGTAAATAGCTGGAAACAGCAAAATGTCTTTCTTTTTATGGCTGAATAACATTCTGTTGTGTGTGAGTATTCATCCATTCATCCATTGGTGGACACCTACTTTGTGTACATATCTTGGCTATTGCAAATCATGCTGCAATGTACATGGGGGTTCATACATCTTTTATCTTTTGATTTAGTGTTTTAATTTCCTTTTGATAAATACTCAGAAGTGGAGTTTCTGAGTCATATGGTAGTTTTATTTTTAATTTTTTAAAGAATCTCCATCATGTTTTCCATAGCGGCTATTCCTGCCAAGAGTGCACAAGGATTCCTTTTTCTCCACATTCTTGCCAACACTTGTTATGTCTTTTATTTTTTACAATAACCATTCTGACATATTAGGTAATATCTAATTGTAGTTTTGATTTGCATTTCTTTGATTATTGGTATCGTTGAGCATCTTTTCAGGTGCCTATTAGATAGCCATATGTCTTCCTTGGAAAAAATGTTTATTTAGACTCACTCCCCTTTTTTAAAATTGAATTGTTTGTTTTAATTTTTTGTATTTTGTTATTGAGTTGTAAGAATTTATTGTAAAATTTGGATATTAACTCCTTATCAGATACATAATTTGCAAAAATTTTTCTCCCACACCATAGATTGCCTTTCATTTTATTGATGATTTTCTTTTAGTTTGGTGTGTTCTCATTTATTTGGGGCCTCCCAGGTGGCTGAGTGGTAAAGAATCTGCCTGCCAAGCAGGATACATAGGAGATGCAGGTTCAATCTCTGAGTCAGGAAGATTCCCTGGAGAAGAAAATAGCAACCAACTCCAGTATTCTTGTCTGGGAAGTCCCATGGACAGAGGAGCCTGGGAGGTTACCGTACATGGGATCACAAAAAGTTGGACATGACTTAGGGACTGAGCATGCACACATTTCCAGTTACTTATTTTTGCATTTGCTGATATGTATCTTGATATTACTAATTTTCCAGATAAATATCTAGATAGTTCTAGCACTTTATATTAACAATGGGATAAAGAATCAGGTTAAATTTGAATTAATGATCCACAACCAGGACTTAGCTCCTCAAGAAAGGTTGTAGTGGAACAGACTGCCCTACTGGTTATAGCCCATGTTGAAGGGCTAGTTTTCCCACCTCTATGTTCATGAATTTTTTTTTTTAATGTTAAACCCTTTGCAACCTAATCAGGACATATCTTTTGCACTAACATTCTAAAAGTGTCTTCATGTGCTCCAGGCTTTTCCAGCTCTATGGCTACTTATGTTTTAATATCTTCTAGTCTATGTTAATCTGGCATATTTAATGTATACACGCTCTTTGTAAAAACTAAAAAAAAAAGATTGAAAATAATCATTTCTATTCAGAAATATTTTATGTAGTATTATTTCACTGCAAAAAAATGGAATATAACTCATACTTTCCAGGACATTTTTATTTAGCATAGAGTTATGTGTCTATGTTTGTGAACTGAGGCTGAGGAGAGATTTAGAAAAGGCTCAAATTGTTGGTGGCTTTGGCCTCTAAACTAAAGTTAATTATCTGACACTAAAGTTAGTCATTTGCTATAAAAGGAAATAAAGGACACTAACTCTTGGGTGACAAGTGAATGTGCTAAGCACTGCACACACCTCATTTAAAGCTCTTTTCAACCCCATGAGGGTGATATTTTTATATCCATTTTATGGACTAGGAACCTGGGCTTAAAGGTTAATTACTTACACCATGGATTAGCATAGGCAGTGACTGAAGAGGGATTCAAACTATGAAGGGAAAATTTGTTTATAAAAGCAAAATTATGACTCTTATACAAATATAAAATGGACATATGGTAAAGATTTGATGTATTCCTTTAAGTAAAATGAGATTCAGTAAGATGCTACTATAGGTTCAAAGAAGAATTTAAAGAACCACATGTGTGTATATATATATATATATATTTATTTATTTAGGCTATATATATAAACACACACACATATATATATATTTATGCTATATATATATATATATATATATATATATATATATATATAGTAAATATATACTTCAAAAATTTATCTACTAAGAGTGCAAAACTAGCCAATATCCACAAGACCAGTGAACAATGGCAATCCACTAGACACACTTTTTTTTGCATTTATATGGATAAGAAAATCTTGCATCTCTACAAATTTCTACAACTTACTAAGTTGTGAATAGCCCAAAGACAATGTTTCAGGTCATTTTAATATCAGGAACCCTGGAAAGACAGTCTATGACTAGACCTTCATTGAAAAGATACCTAGCCATCATATTTGAGGACACTTGATTAGATTTTATGATAATGTATGTTGGGCTAAAGGGTAAATCCTTGTACAAAGTTTGGTGTTTGAAAGAACTGTCAAAACTGCATATCCTGGCATTCTTCAATGTTTTTTAAAATCAATGTCTAGGATTGTTTTTAATTATTGTGTAATTTCATCATCTAATTTTATTTGTCTTTTCTTAAGAATGGTTTCATTAAACCTCTTCTTTGGAAAAAAAAAAAAAAAAAAGAAAAGAAAAGATACCTAGTACTTTTTTGCAGATTTCAAATGTTTCACAATTTTAGTGACACCACTCAGGAGCTACTGACAAGGTTCATGCTCTATATATTTGAGATACATGTATGCTCTTTAAGAAGTTAATGAAATTGATGACATTTGCTTTTCTTCTTGTGACCTATGTCTCTCCAAAATTAGAGTGCAAAAATATCTGTGGGGATTTTAGTTAATTGTCTGGTTAGTTTAAGGTAGAAATGATCACCATGGTATGAAAGCTTCCATGTCACTTTTGACCTAAAAAATTGATCAGTATATTGACATTTCTATCCTTATACATTTGTTTTCCCATACCACAGAAGGTCAGTATTAACCCCATAACACTCTGAAAGAAAATAGCTTTTGCCTCAGTTAGCAGAGGTAAAAGTTCATACTTCATAGTAAGCCAGTCAAAAAAACTATATAAAGTTCACAACAGTTTTTGATCAAGTTGCTTATGAGATTTTAAAGGAAATGTAACATGATATTCATCCAAGCAGCATTATTAATTTTTACTGAATTCAAATGAGTTCTTTCAATTTATACATTCCTGTATATGAATAATGCTATTTTGGTTCTCATTTTGGTTTCACTGTTATCAAACAAAGAAATAATATGCACAGATATATAAACCCATTTATTGCATATGATTAATTTAAATTTGCTCTTTATAGCACTAAACCATGCTTCTATCACCAGTCACATCCACAACTGGGTATTGTTTTTGCTTTGGCTCCATCCCTTCATTCTTTCCGGAGTTATTTCTCCACTGATCTCCAGTAACATATCGGGCACCTACAGACCTGGGGAGTTCCGAAATCTTTCAGTATCCTATCATTTTGCCTTTTCATACTATTCATGGGGTTTTCAAGGCAAGAATACTGAAGTGGTTTGCCATTCCCTTCTCCAGTAGACCACATTCCGTCAGACCTCTCCACCATGACCTGACCATCTTGGGTGGCCCCACATGGCATAGCTTATTTTCACTGAGTTAGACAAGGCTGTGGTCCGTGTGATCAGATTGGATAGTTTTCTGTGATTATGGTTTCAGTGTGTCTGCCCTCTGATGCCCTCTCGCAACACCTACCACCTTACTTGGGTTTTTCTTACCTTGGACGTGAGGTATCCCTTCACGGCCTCCCTAGCAAAGCGCAACCACTGCTCCTTACCTTGGACATGTAGTAGCTCCTCCTGGCAGCCCCTCCTGACCTTGAACGTGGAGTAGATCATCTCAGCCCTCCTTCGCCCACGTAGTCGAGGCTCCTATGGCATGGGGTAGCTCCTCTCAGCCGCGTTTCTGCGCCACCACGCTTCTGTGCCACCTGTCGAAAGAAGCACAAGCTGGAATCAAGATTGCCTGGAGAAATATCAGTAACCTCAGATATGCAGATGACACCACCCTTATGGCAGAAAGTGAAGAAGAACTAAAAAGCCTCTTTAAAGTGAAAGAGGAGAGTGAAAAAGTTGGCTTAAAGCTCAACATTCAGAAAACTAAGATTGTGGCATCCGGTTCCATCACTTCATGGGAAAAAGATGGGGAAACAGTGTCAGACTTTATTTGGGGGGGGGCTCCAAAATCACTGAAGATGGTGATTGCAGCCATAAAATAAAAAGATGCTTATTCCTTGGAAGGAAAGTTATGACCAACCTAGATAGTATATTAAAAAGCAGAGACATTACTTTGCCAACAAAGGTCCATCTAGTCAAGGCTATGGTTTTTCCAGTAGTCATGTACGGATGTGAGAGTTGGAAGGGGAAGAAAACTGAGCATCGAAGAATTGATGCTTTTGAACTGTGGTGTTGGAGAAGACTCTTGAGAGTCCCTTGGACTGCAAGGAGATCCAACCAGTCCATCCTAAAGGAGATCAGTCCTGGGTGTTCATTGGAAGGACTGATGTTGAAGCTGAAACTCCAATACTTTGGCCACCTCATGCAAAGAGTTGACTCATTTGAAAAGACCCTGATGCTGGGAAGGACTGGGGACACGAGAAGAAGGGGATGACAGAGGATGAGATGGCTGGATGGCATCACCGACTCGATGGATATAAGTTTGGGTGGACTCCAGTAGTTGGTAATGGACAGGGAGGCCTGGCGTGCTGCGATTCATGGGGTCGCAAAGAGTGGGGCATGACTGAGTGACTGAGCTGAGCTGAGCTGAATTTAAATTTGCAAATTTAAAAGCACCTTGATCTTGGACTTTAAGCTCCTAGAATTATGAGAAGATACATTTCTGTTAAGACATCATGTCTGTGATACCTTCTTATGGCAGCCCTAGCAAACTAATACACTTACCTTCCCTCACCTTATGGGTTTCCCAGGTGGCTCAGTGATAAAGAATCTGGCTGCCAATGAATGAGATGCGAGAGACACAGGTTCCATCCCTGAGTCCGGAAGATTACCTAGAGTAGGATATGACAACCTGCTCAGGTGTTCTTGCCTGGAAAATTTCATGGGCAGGGGAGCCTGGAGGGTTTATAGTCCATGTGGTCACCAAGGGCTGAACATGACTCTAACGCACATCATGATCCTTTACCTTACGTTAGATAACTTGTAACATGTTGGCACTTTAAATGTTATAATTGTGTTTTATGTCCATACTTAAGATTCTTTACCCTCCAAAATAGACCTAGGGCTTTCTCTTATATTATTTGGAATCTTAAACATATCTATTTTACATTAAATTACTCATTTTAGTTTATGAGTGTGTGTGATCAGTAGCTTGGAGATATATATATATATATATAATTTTTTAATTGTCTTCTTTTTATATTTCTACTCTTCTGCTGAGATCTTTGATTCCTTTTGGCTGAATTATGAGTATAGAAGTTAGAAACAGACCAACTTGAGCATGACTGGCAACTTTGTGTACTGAGAGAAGCTCTTTAAGCCTAAATTTTCTCATCCAAGGAAAGAAATACCTATTTCATAGATTTTTGTGTGACTGAGACTGATACCTAGTATAACAAGTATCCAGTGCCCTGCTATATTGTGACTTCCTTTTAGATAACTATTGTTATATAATTACCTTCAGACTTGGATAAGAATGTCCTACATATTATATTCCAATATGTTTCTATTAGAATGCCCAGTTTTTTTTATTAGACATATAAACATGTAGAAATTGTATTTCAGTCTCTTGCTTTAGACTAGAAGTTTCATTAATGACCATTCTTCATTTATGTTTTTATCCAACATATGGTAGGAGTAATATTCAAACTGTAGAGTATATTTCTTACAATATTTATTTTCATCATTACAATATCCCTTTGAATTAAGTAGCGTGGCATTATTATTATTTTGTATTTAGAATTGAAGACTTTGAAAATATTTTGGTTGGCATTTAATATGATCTATTTCAGAGACTCCCAGTGACCTGCCTTTCTTCCTTCCTTTCTTTTTTCCTTTCTCTCTCTTTCATTTAAATATTACAGTCAAAGCTCTCATTGTTTTTGTAGTGTTTTAGTCAGCTTGGGCTGCCATAACAAAATGTCAGACTTGGTGGCTTAAAACGCAGAAATTTACTTCTCACAGTTCTGAGACCGGGGTCAAGGTGCCAGCCAGTGCTGGTTTCTGGGGCGAGCCATTTCCTGTCTTGAAGGTGGCCGCCTTCTGACTTTGTTCTCACACGGTGGAGAGGAATGAAGCAAGCACAGTGATGTTGTTTCTTTTTTTTTTTATTTTTTATTTATTTTTTTTTTACTTGTTTTTGCCATACAATGTCATGATATCACCATGGGTTTACATATGCTTCCCCTCCGGAACCCCCCTCCCTCCTCCCTCCCCCCCAGGAAATCTCGCTGCACCAGTCCCGAGCATCAGTCCTGGGCTGGCGAGCCCACTCTCACCACTACTATTCAACATAGTTTTGGAAGTTTTGGCCACAGCAATCAGAGCAGATAAAGAAATCAAAGGAATACAGATTGGAAAAGAAGAAGTAAAACTCTCTCTGTTTGCAGATGACATGATCCTCTATATTGAAAACCCTAAAGACTCTACGAGAAAATTACTAGAGCTAATCAGTGAATATAGCAAAGTTTCAGGATATAAAATCAACACACAGAAATCCCTGGCATTCCTATACACTAACAGTGAGAAATCAGAAAGAGAAATTAAGGAAACAATTCCATTCACCATCGAAACAAAAAGAATAAAATACTTAGGAGTATTTCTACCTAAAGAATCAAAAGACTTGTATATATAAAACTATAGAACACTGATGAAAGAAATCAAGGAGGACACAAACAGATGGAGAAATGTGCCGTGCTCGTGGATTGGAAGAATCAATATAGTGAAAATGAGTATACTACCTAAAGCAATCTATAGATTCAATGCAATTCCTATCAAGCTACCAGAGGTGATGTTGTTTCTTAAAGAACTCAGTCTTATTGAATCGGGGCTCAACTCTTCAGATTTCACTTAAACTTAATTACTTCCTTAGAGGCTCCACCTCCAAACACAGTCCCGCTGTGGGGAGGGCAGATGAGGGCTTCAAAGGGAAAATTTAAAGGGGATCCACACATTCAGTCCATAACGTGAATTGGCCTCAAATCTGGGTTGAAAATACTGGGCATCTTTAAAGAGAATACTGAAAATTCCTTGTTTCTGTTATACACATCTTTCTCTACTAAGAACCAGAAACTCCAGTGGTCATAAGTGTAGCAAGTGCGTTATGTGATGAATGATTTTTGTCTGCTCTTCTGCAAAACTGGCAAGAGATAAAATTAAAAAAAAAAAAAAAACAGCTACTGTGGTGCTGGTAACAGTTTCTCCCATGTACTTTTTAAAAAGCTTAATTGTATACAGGGTACTTGGTATTCATGTCATGCCAAGCAAAGGCATCCTTGTCTCAAAAGAATTTGTGACATAGTCTTTTGGACTTAGAAGGCACTAGTTTCAAATTTGCCTGGAAAAATAAACTGAAAGATACTTTAAGTATGTGAGAGATGAATGTCTTCTAGACCTAGATGTTTTCTCTAAAATAAAAATAAACTGATTTAAAATGTTCTAAAAAAAAAAAAACCTTTAGACTGTGTGTGAATGCTTCATATTCTTAATTTTAAAAAATAAGAATTATTTATTTATTTTTTTTTTAAAGTCAAAAGATTTTTTTTTTTTATCATTGTATTTCCAAGAATGTTTAATATCAGATTAGTTTGTTCCACCCCTGGTAAGGATCTTCTGATCATTCTTTTCCTAGCTGTCCTTCCTTCCCTCCATTTCTTTGCCCACCAATCACTTTCTTTAGATGGAAGTTCTTAAATTTTTTTTTTTTTTTTTTTTACTTTACACCACTCAGGATGGCTGCAATCCAAAAATCTACAAGTAATAAATGCTGGAGAGGATGTGGAGAAAAGGGAACTCTCTTACACTGTTGGTGGGAATGCAAACTAGTACAGCCACTATGGAAAACAGTGTGGAGGTTCCTTAAAAATCTGCAAATAGACCTGCCATATGACCCAACAATCCCACTGCTGGGCATATGCACCGAGGAAACCAGAATTGAAAGAGACACGTGTACCCCAATGTTCATCGCTGCTTTGTTTACAATAGCCAGGACATGGAAGCAACCTAGATGCCCATCAACTGACGAATGGATAAGAAAGCTGTGGTACATATACACAATGGAATATTACTCAGCATTAAAAAAAATTCATTTGAATCAGTTCTACTCAGGTGGATGGGACTGGAGCCCATTATCCAGAGTGAAGTAAGCCAGAAGCAAAAACAACAATACAGTATATTAATGCATATATATGGAATTTAGAAAGACGGTAACGAGAACCCAGCATGCGAGACAGCAAAAGGAATGCAGATGTATAGAACAGACTCGTGGACTCTGTGGATGAGGGAAGGGGTGGGATGATATGGGAGAATGGCATTGAAACATGTTAATTATCATATGTCTAATCAATTGCCAGCCCAGGATTGATGCTCGGGGCTGGTGCAACGAGATTTCCTGGGGGGAGGGAGGAGGGAGGGGGGTTCCGGAGGGAAAGCATATGTAAACCCATGGTGATATCATGTCATTGTATGGCAAAACTAATTTTAAAAAAAAGCTATTCAAAAAAAAAAGAATTATTATTTATTGAATATGCTTCAGTTCAGTTCAGTCGCTCAGTCATGTCCGACTCTTTGCGACCCCATGAACCACAGCACGCCAGGCCTCCCTGTCCATCACCAACTCCCAGAGTCCACCCAAACCCATGTCCATTGAGTCAGTGATGCCATCCAGCCATCTCATCCCCTGCTGTCCCCTTCTCCTCCTGCCCCCAATCCTGCCCAGCATCAGGGTCTTTCCCAATGAGTCTGCTCTGCGCATGCAGTATTTTTCAAATTCTAATAAAGTAAAACATGTGTGCAGAAAAGTACACTGTCAGAAACTCTCTGCTTTCACAAACACGAACACACTGCTGTAAACAGGACCCAAATGAACAATTTTCCTAGAACCCGAATGCCCTCTTTATGTTTCCTTCCAATCACTATACCATCAGTGCCTATTAAGGGTAATAGGCAGAGTTTTAATCTCTGAAATAGTCATTTAATGTATTTTTGTAGGTTACTTTAATGGCATTATAGAGTATCTTTGAAGTCTGGTTTCTTTCACCCAACATTATATTTCTGACATTCATTGATATTATTGCTGAATTCCATTCAACTGTGTGAATAACTACTCAACCAATGATGGTAATCAGGCAATTCCCAGGTTTGGTCTGTTATGACTAGTGCTAACAGAATCATTCTGGGGCATATCTTCTGGTGAGTATTTGTACAGCAGAATTTCTATGCCATGAGAAATGCATATATCCATCTTTAAAAGATTCTGCCAAACACTCTTCCAAAATAGTTATATTCTGATTAGTAGAATAAGAATTCTGGTTGCTTGATGGAATTGTAACTTCTTACAATTTTTGAGCAATTATAACTCTTCAGTGAGAAGGCAACTTACATAGATTATCAATAATCCTCATAACAACCTTGTAAATAGAATGTAATTTTCCCTTGGCAGATGAAGAAATTTTGTCAATAAGGTTAATATATTTCTCAAGATCAAATAGATAATAATATTAATGGAAGGACTCCAACTGTGGTTTGCCTGATCATATTGTTTCGTAATCTTGATATTACCATGATCATATTAGTCAAAAATTTAACAGGATAATGTGAGCAACCATCTGTAAACTTTAAAAATTCAATTGTCACTGTTGTTTTAATTTGTATAGTTTCTTACACATGTTATATATTGTCTGCATAGCAACCCTGTAAGAAGATATTATCACCTCTGTTTCATAAATGAGGAAAATGAAGTTCTGATCATTAACATTCATAAATTTATACTGAATGACATCTCTATGAGGTCAGAATACATAGAATATGGAACATGAGTCATTTGAGGACAGAGACTCTTATTTATTCCTGCTTCCCTAGTGCCAGGAAGAGTGCCTGGCACATGGGAAGCCCTTGATAAATCATT
The DNA here is from genome assembly GCA_007570785.1 of Antilocapra americana. Classification (NCBI taxonomy): domain Eukaryota; kingdom Metazoa; phylum Chordata; class Mammalia; order Artiodactyla; family Antilocapridae; genus Antilocapra; species Antilocapra americana. The sequence continues at coordinate 12,891,734 of ML663010.1, forward strand.
GATGAATAATACCTAAATGAAAGAAAAGTCAAAAAAAGGATTATATGAATATGTTTCTCTAACTAGTAAATAAATAGACAGGAGCTTGACCTGTCTGTCTCAAACCCTTGGTAGAAAAAAAGGTTCCCTCCTGGAGAATGTATATATTAATTTTATCAAGTTTCTCTCTAAATAGAATTGTTTTCACCAACCAAGAAAGCCACTTGCTTTCTTTCTGTTAGAAATGCATACTGGGGAATTAAAGACATATATTTGAATCTAAAATTAGCATCTGGGAAAGTTTGTTTCTTTTCATCCACTCATTTAATAAATATCTTCTAAATGTCTTTCAGGGGCTAAAAAACATGCTATGTGCTGGGGATTGATGGGAATGGAAAACATATTCCTTATCTGTATAAACATGATAGTTATAGTGACATATATTCCTTGGAACTCAGTTTCCTAATCTAAAAACTAAAATGATATTAATATTATCTAATATTCTAATAACAATATTAGAATAGTTTGATGATTGAGATAGTGCATCTATGAAATAACACTTGGCTGGCTGCTTATAAAATAGAATGGCCAATATTGTAAATATTCTTGGTTTATCTTTAGCATAGTAAGCCCCAATTTATGGAATCATAGAAGACGGTTTTAGGTACAGTATTCCACTTCCACTTTGTTTCATGGCCCTAGCATCTTTAAAGAGAGGTACTCATTGATCCCTCTCTCTTTCATTTATTAGAGTAAACAATTCTTTTTTTAACTAAGTAGAAACCCCAAGTCTTTTCTTTGCTGGTTTTTCTAATTACTTTTATATTCTATTTTACAACATAGACATTGGTTATCTGTGGATTAAAATACAATTATCTGGCATTCTAAGACTTTTAAATGAAATCCCCTGACATGACTATTTTCTAGGATGCCACATTTTTTGTTCATTTGGTAGTTCCCATTTCTAACTTGTTTTGTGACCTTTGCTTCTCTTTCACCCAACAAGAAAGTTTCCAAACCTCCAGTTTTCTCAAACAGAACTCTCAGGCCACTGGAGAAATCATGTTTTCCCACTTGTATTGTAAAAACAGTGTTTTTCTTCCCAGAGAGTACAGATGTTCAGGCACTGAATAGTGGCAGAAAATAATTCTACACGGCCTCACTGGGAGACCCTGTAAGCATCCTGTCCTCCCATTGAGCTTCTGGGCCCAGGAAACATCTAGCTTAGACTTTCCTTTGGTCCTGCTATTTGGAAGCCCAAATAGCAGGAGCTTTTTGAGTTTGCTCAGAGCACATCAATGATTTCTAGGTCACAGTATAACTATATTCCACTTGCAAGAATTCTGTTACAATACTACATTCAACATGAATTAAATAATGCTCTATTCATTCATCATCAATCATTCAGTGAAGGTATTGTTTGTGCCAGACTTTGTGCTAAACATTGATGTTACAAAAATAAATATGATACAGTCCATTGCCTCTAAGACTACAAATAATCTCCCTCTTGGTGATGTTATTAAGAGACTCTTGTGTCATTTTATTGATGAGTTCTGAAAGGTCATCTTATCATAGTCTTGGAATTCTTAACTTTTCAAAGTCAGTAATCAGAGCTTTCTCTTCCTAAAGGAAAATGTTTTAAAATTTGTTCCGAGTTTCCTTGACTTCCTCTCCTAGCTGCAAGTCCAGTACTGCCTCCCCGTCATGCTTACTCTTTCATTTACAGTATGGTTAAGACATAATTTAGACAAAAGTAAATAATAAAAACACCTTACTTCGGTGGAGAAATTAAGTATTTGCCTACCATCATTGTGGTCATTTCTATATTCCTTATTATTTTACGCACAGTGTCAAATATCTAGCTAAACATTAGGATATAAAAATCCCTGTTAGTATAGCTAAAGTGCAACCACAAAAATCGCAATTAAATCTCCTGAACCTATTCTTGGTATAGGATCACCAGATCCAGCAGAGTGATAACTCAGGAAGTTGAACAGTGATGGCTTTACTCTCACTTTATTAAAGACACATATACTCACCCCATTTGGTTCAGTCTGGGATACTCAATGGTGTTACATAATGAAGAGCTAAGTATTTCAAACTTAATATCTAAACATTTTTGGTACAATATTTTAATAACTGATGTTCATGTGCTAACATTGTAATGCCCCAAAATGTGAAATACAGGCTAATTTTCTGTGATAAATAATATAAAAAAATGTATGACATAGTTTTGAGTGATTTTTTCACTTATAATAATTAAAATTGAAAAGATATTTAAAAAATTTCTTCCCCCAAATTGATGTATTTCTGTTATAGAGAAAAGTAATTTTTTTGAAAATGTATTTTAAAAGAAAGTTATATATATGTGCAAACTGTTGTGTCTGCATGATATTTTCATTCACCTTAGTGGCAGGATCTCTTTTGAAAGAATCTCTTAACAATTCTGTTGAAACAAAATCAATAAACACCTAAACTGAGATTAATTGGTGAAACTCAGATAGCTCTTGAACTCTATATAGTTGCTTACTATAAAAGACACTGAAAACAAATTATCAAAAGAATAAATAGTAAAATGAATGAGACAAATCTCTCAGATTCATTTTTAATACTGGTCATATGATTTTCATCAGCAAGTTCAAGTAGTTGTCATAAAAAAGTGACAAAGAAGATGATATAGCTAGAGAAGATATTTAACCTTGCTTACCTAGCTTAAGATTTGGCCAGAATTTCTAAAATTGTAGTCAAGAAATTTTCTAGTGAATGTGGGAAGAATCTGACTTCCAGCTAAACTAGCTCATGATTGAAACTGGAATGCTTGAGAAAATTCAAGGAGTCTGGCTGTGATTCCCTTTGAATTGGGGAAACCATTTGGAACATAGCTGTGATGCTCATGTAGAGTTTAGCCATCTAGCCTGTGCACCAGGCTCACTGGCTGGTTATGTATGAGACTCCATATAACATTCCAGAAATAACATTTGGATTTTATTTCTAATCTTTTTTTTTTTTTATCATCTGCATTCCTCTGCTTTTGATCAGACGATTCTATACAGGAGATGAGCTAATGCCAGGCACCAACATCATGCTTGGAGATGCTGAGGCCACTCTAGTGCAGTAAGAAGAGCAAGTTTGCTTCCAGACCCCTTGGCAGGAGAATGACTTGAAGGCATATGCTGTGTCAGAAGAAGCTCCTACTTCTGCCATTTTCACTCTCTCCTCCACAAATTTCCTGGGAAAAACTAGAAGGAGGAAGAATAGTACAAAGGAATTTCACTTCTGTTCAGTCTCACAAGGAGCAAGAAAATATATGTGCGTCATTTTCCATTATGCTAGTAGAAAGAAAGGTTCACTAGCTGAGAAATAGGTGGGAAATTTCTTGGTAACTCTTAGGCAAGTGAGATAAAAGGAATAAAAATCAAAAAGGTAAATAATTGAACAAGGTAGTAAGGGGCTGCTATATAAAATTAGTATATAAGTCAAATCTGTGAAAAATTACTTCTCTCTCTCAATCATTGAACTGGCATTGACAGAAGTGCTCAGAATCTTCAAAGAAAATCATTAAACGTAAAACCCTAGTTAGATTGAAGAGAAACTATTTTCAAACTAATGCTTTTATGTAGGCTCAAATATCTTACTGAAATTAAGCAATAATAAAAATAAATTTATAGTACTATATGACTTAGAGGAAAGGGTGATTCGCTCCAATATTCTTGCCTGGAAAATACCATGGATAGAGAAGCCTGGCGGGCTACAGTCCATAGGGTCACACAGCGTCAGACACAACTGAGCACGCGTGCGTGCACACACGCACACACACACACAGACTTAGATGGTGGTTTAAAAATACTAGACCGGTGTTAAGGTCAATGTCCAAGTTTGTTGGAGAAGGGCTAGGCTTATAGTTACAGGTTGGGAAAATATCACAGTCTTATGGGAACCATCTCAGCCATTTATTTTTCTTCCTTTTCATAGCTTTCAGTTATTCAGACATTTTCATCTTTCTTTTTTTCAGTAACTAGAATATTCCTGTGCTCACCTTTGCCATTCACTTTCAGACCCCCTGAACTGGTAGATATTATTCTTTGGATTTTTTTAGCTTTCTTACTTTCTCTGAAAGTAATCATGTAGCATCCTCCTGAATTTTCTACACTTTTTTTAAAAAAGAAATGCATAAGCTTTTCAGACGTGGGATGAGGGCAAAAGCGTAATTTTTGAATAGTCACACAATTCTCCCAAAAAATGTAACAGACCAATTAGGATAGCAAAAGAAACAACTTGTAAATTATACTCTCAAAACTTGATGGTGGAAAAGCATGACAAACTTCAGAACACGGGCAGATGATCATTCCAAGATCAGGAGTCATCCGCTGGGGATAACAGAGAAGTGAAAGGAGGTTCTTGAATAGTCCCTACAAACCAAGGAAATACAGCATACATTCACATCCCAAAGTAAAGGAATGTTTCTGCCCATAGAGACTAGAAACTGTGCTTAAGGGCACTAGAGTCAAACAGTGAAATTGAGACAATCCCTTACACATTCTAAATTTCTGGTGAGAACAAATAAACAAATAAGCATCACATCTATGGACATAGGAGAATACATATGAAAATTTATAGAACTGTGTCAGAGTTCTTATGACCTTCAGAAATAGCCACGAAGTACTCCTTTGAAATGGCAGCACCTACTCAGGAGGAAATATACTGAAAATTTAAAAAAAAAAAAAACAGATTGAGCATGGCAAATGAAAAGATGACCTACTGAATTGGAGAAACCACTTGAAAATGAAAAGGGATTAATATCCAAAATATGTAAATGACTCATTCAGCTCCATACTACAAAAAAAGCAACTTGATTAAAAAATAGGCAGAAGACCTGAACAGACGTTTACTCCCAAGAAGATATACAGATGGTCAACAGGCACATGAAAAGATGCTCAATATCGCTCTTCATCAGAGAAATGCAAATTTAAACATCATACCTGTCAGAATGGCTATCATCTAAAACTTTACAAACAACAAATGTTGGCAAGGATGTGAAGAAATGAGAGACACTGTGTCCTGTTGGTAGGAATGTAAGCTGGTGCAGTCACTACAGATAAAAAAGTATGTAGATTCCTCAGAACACTAAAACTAGAACCACCAATTGCATTCCTCGATATATATCTAAAGAAAACAAAAGCACTAATTCAAAAAGTTATATTGAACTCTAATGTTCACAGTAGCATTATATACAGTAACCAAATATGGAATAAATCTAACTGTCCACAAAATACGAATGGACAAAGAAGATGCAGTTTTTATGTATGTATGTATATGCATGCACAGTGGAATACCGTACTCAGCACTAAAAAAGAATGAAATTTTGCCACTTGCAGCAACACGGATGGACTTAGAGGGCATCTTGCTAAGTGAAATAAGTTAAAGACAAATACTTTATGTTATCACTTTTATGTGGAATTTAAAATATAAAACAAACTAATGAATAGAACCAAGCAGAAACAGACTCAAAGATAATAGAGAACAAACCAGTGGTTACCAAAGAGGAGAGGGAAGCAAGGAAGGGAAAGATAGGGTCAGGGGATGAAAAATTAAAAACTACTCTGTGTAAAATAAATAAGCCTCAAAGATATATGCATACACCAGAAGGGAAATATAGCCATTATTTTGTAATAAATTTAAATGCAGTAAAATCTATGTTATTGTCAGTCTATAAAATGTTGTTTCAGTTCAGTTGAGTTCAATCACTTAGTCATGTCCAGCGCTTTGCGACCCAATGGACTGCAGCACGCCATGGCTCCCTGTCCATCACCAGCTCCCGAGGTTTACTCAAACTCATGTCATTAGTCGGTGATGTCATCCAACTGTTGTCATCTCATCCTCTGTTGTCCCCTTTTCCACTCACCTTCAGTCTTTCCCAGCATCAGGGTCTTTTCAAATGAGTCAGCTCTTCACATCAGGTGACCAGAGTATTGGCGTTTCAGCTTCAACATCAGTCCTTCCAATGAATAGTCAGGACTGATTTCCTTTAGGATGGACTGGTTGGATCTCCTTGCAGTCCAAGGGACTCTCAAGAGTCTTCTCCAACACCACACTTCAAAAGCATCAATTCTTTGGCACTCAGCTTTCTTTATGGTCCAACTCTCACATCCATACATGACTACTGGAAATATCATAGCCTTGACTAGATGGACCTTTGTTGGCAAAGTAATGTCTCTGCTTTTTAATATGCTGTCTAGATTGGTCATAACTTTTCTTCCAAGGAGCAAGGATCTTTTAATTCCATGGCTTCAGTCACCATCTGCAGGGATTCTGGAGCCCCAAAAAATAAAGTCTGACACTGTTTCCCAATCTATTTGCCGTGAAGTGATGGGACCAGATGCCATGATCTTCATTTTCTGAGTGTTGAGTTTTAAGCCAACTTTTTCACTCTCCTCTTTCACTTTCATCAAGAGGCCCTAGTTCTTCTTCTTCACTTGTTGCCCTAAGGGTGGTGTCATCTGCATATCTGAGGTTATTGATATTTCTCTCAGCAATCTTGACTCCATCTTGTGCTTCATTCAGTCCAGTGTTTCTCATGATGTACTCTGCATATAAGTTAAATAAGCAAGGTGACAATATACAACCTTGATATACTCCTTTTCCTATTTGGAACCAGTCTGTTGTTTCATGTCCAGTTCTAACTGTTGCTTCCTGACCTGCATACAGGTTTCTCAAGAGGCTAGTCAGGTGGTCTGGTATGCCCATCTCTTTCAGGATTTTCCACAGTTTATTGTGATCCATACAGTCAAAGGCTTTGGCATAATCAGTACAACAGAAATAGATGTTTTTCTGGACCTCTCTTGCTTTTTCAATGATCCACTGAATGTTGGCAATTTGATCTCTGGTTCCTCTGCCTTTTCTTAAACCAGCTTGAACATGTGGTAGTTCATGTTTCACATATTGTTGAAGCTTGACTTGGAGAATTTTGAGCATTACTTTGCTAGCATGTGAGATGAATGCAATTGTGCAGTAGTTAAAGCATTCTTTGGCATTGCCTTTCTCTGGGATTGGAATGAAAACTGAACTTTTCCAGTCCTGTAGCCACTGGTGAGTTTTCCAAATTTGCCAGCATATTGAGTGCAACACTTTCACTGCATCATCTTTAAGGATTTGAAATAGCTCAACTGGAATTCCATCACCTCCACTAGCTTTGTTCATAGTGATGCTTCCTAAGGCCCACTTGACTTCACATTCCAGTATGCCTGGCTCTAGGTGAGTGATCACACCATCGTGATTATCTAGGTCATGAAGATCCTCTTTATACAGTTCTTCTGTGTATTCTTCCCATCTCTTCTTAATATCTTCTGCTTCTGTTAGGTCGATACAATTTTTGTCTGTCATTGAGCCCATCTTTGGATGAAATGTTCCCTTGGTAGCTCTAATTTTTTGAAGAGATCTCTAGTCTTTTCCTTTCTATTATTTTCCTCTATTTCTTTGCACTGATCCCTGAGAAAGGCTTTCTTATCTCTCCTTGCTATTCTCTGGAACTCTGCATTCAAATGGGTATATCTTTCTTTTTCTCTTTTGCTTTTGGCTTCTTTTCTTCTCACAGCTATTTGTAAGGCCTCCTCAGACAGCCATTTGCTTTCTTGCATTTCTTTTTTTGGGATGGTCTTGCTCCCAGTCTCCTATACAATATCAGGAACCTCCACCCATAGTTCATCAGGAAACTCTGTCTATCAGATCTAGTCCCTTTCACTTCCACTGTATAATCATTAGGGAGAAGCTCTATATAGTCAGCAAAAACAAGATCGGGAGCAGACTGTGGCTCAGATTATGAACTCCCTATTGCCAAATTCAGACTTCAAGTGAAGAAAGCAGCAAAAACAAATAGACCATTCAGGTATGACCTAAATGTTGCTTATAATCTATAAAAATGTCAGATCACTACATTGCAAACCTGAAACTAATATTTTAAATCAACTTTTCAAAGAAACATCTGAGCAGATTTACATTACAACATTGAATACATCTGTCATTATGTCTATTTTAAAATAAATCACTGGAAAGAAATATTAGACCACTTTGATTTTTTTTATATCTGTCATGATTTATTCCCTGGGAGAGCTTTCAGGGCTACCAAACATAGGATTCTGTAAATGAAGAAAATGAGGATATTTCTTTTAGGTAGGTAACATAGTGTCTTTCATACTAACTTACTCCTTGGAAAGAAAGTTATGACCATCCTAGACAGCATAGTAAAAAGCACAGACATTACTTTGTCAATAAAGGTCCGTCTAGTATAGGCTATGGTTTTTCCAGTAGTCATGTATGGATGTGAGAGTTGGAAAAGAAAGCTGAGCACTGAAGAATAGATGCTTCTGAACTGTGGTGTTAGAGAAGACTCTTGAAAGTCCCTTGGACTGCAAGGAGATCCACTAGTCCATCTTAAAGGAAGTCCGTCCTTGTTGTTCATTGGAAGGACTGATGTTGAAGCTGAAACCCTAATACATTGGCTACCTGATGCAAAGAGCTTATCAGTTGAAAAGACCCTGATGTAAGGAAAGATTTAAGGCAGGAGGAGAAGGGGACGCCAGAAGATGAAATGGTTAGGTGGCATCACCAACTCAATGGACGTGATTTTGGGTAAACTCTGGGAGTTGGTGATGGACAAGGAGGCCTGGCGTGCTGCGATTCATAGGGTCGCAAAGAGTCGGTTACAACTGAGCGACTGAATTGAACTCATACTAACACATGGTTATCCTTCTAAACTTGTTGATTTTAATTTCTCAGCGATCTCAGTTTTTCTCAAAAGCCATATTTAATCACAGAGAAGGAAGAGTCTAGTGGCCATCTTTTTCTGTTTTCCAAACTTTATACATTTAGAAAGTTAAAAAATCTATGAACTGTGAATCTATCATTTCAAAACATTCTTAATGAAAGTACTTGGGATCCACTAGAATGTGAATTTCAAAGGTAAGAGATTTTTGTCACTTGGGTTTACTGGCTCATCTCAGTATATAGCACTGTGCCTGTAATTGTTCAATGAATATTTGCTGATTGTGTTGCTAAACAGATGTTTTTACATTCAAAACAGAAAGGGAAAAAAGAGCTTTAAAATTTGAGAAAAATTCTTGCCACGTGAATGTATTATGGCCTTAGTGTGGACATGTGGGAGTATTTGGATATGTTTTGCTTCTCAACTTGTTAAGTTTTAGTCTCTCACACATACAAAAATGCCTCAGAGAAGGATATGACACCTGTACTGTACCCATCAAAGCATTTTTCTTAGCTTGGCAGACAGACTAAGAGAGATACTTCAGTGAAGATGCAGAGAATGATGACTTCTTTTATGTGCATTTTACTCGTTTTTTTTTCTCCCTCTTTCCACATAGTCTCACTAATGGGTGCTTTTTATATATTATTTATATCTTCTGAGCCATATTTTTAAACCCGTGAGACAACCTGATACCTGCTTTGGGAAAGTTATTAAATTGAGCATAGGGTTTTAGATGTTGAAAAGGAGTGAAAGACCCCAGACATCAATGAAAAAAGAGGTGTGATATTGAAATCAATCTACTGATTCAAGACCTGTTCATTAGGGAGCTAGAGACATTTATCCTGGACTTTCTGATCTATAATAGAGCTGTAAAACTCTGTATGATGGTTTCATTTTGTATGTTTGGATTTGAAAATCCAATGCATAACTTGCTGCTGTTGTTGTGTTCATGTTTTCTATGTTGTTGCTGCTGCTAAGATGACTTTTTTTTTTTTATCACTACTGATATATAGGCAATTAAAAATTTCTTTAAGTTTTTTAATAAAACAATCAACAGTGACACACTGATATCTCTGTGGGGAATACATACTGTGACAAAGACAGCAGAGAGAGATGTAGCCAAAAGTTGGAGAAGCAATTCAAAAATCCAGCAGTCTGTGCTAAGACTGACTGTTAAGAGAACATGTCTCTGAGTTTGTTTTCTGGGAAAGATTTTCAACTGGAGAAATAAAAACAAAAATTAAATAATGTTGGCAATTGTTGATGGCCCAGTTGCCTGGACTTAAGTCTAGGTATAAGAGAAATCTTTATGCTATCACTTTCAAGACAATATGGGATTCTCCAGTAAGAAGAGCCTGATGCCACTGGGGAAAAATGGAGCTATGAGCCTGTCGACTGAAAAATACAGTCACAACCTGAAAGTAGAGAGTTATTTTATTTGGTGGTAATATTTAGGACTCCGAGCCCAGGACACAGCATCTCAGTGCTCTGAGAAAACTGCTCCAAAGAGGCAGGAGGGGAGTCAAGTTTGCAACAAAGGGAGCAGGCAGTCTGAACATTAAAAAGCAGGTATCAGGTTAGGAAATTTAGCATTCTATGCATGGGAAGATGCAAGCCTCTGAGCTCCCTGAATTAATTCGTTTCATATGTACCTCTACTATCTGGGGCTAATCTTGTTTCCTTGTTCACCTTGCTTCTTTTGTTCCCCCATCGCCTCAGCAATCACTGCAGAGGGTGGCAGCATCCACAGGATCACAGTTTTGGGAGCCCTTGTTCACATTTGGAGGCCAGGAATCACTGATGGCTAGGGCATGTCTCGCTTATGGGTATGGCAGGAGATATTTTCACAAGTCAAAAACCCTAGCACAGCAAAGTGGCGGGTAATGTTAACACTAAATCCACAATATCTATTATAAAATAGGAAATGATTCATGTTTTCTAACTCATTAGATTTGAATATTCTGGAATTTAGAAGCTTCCTGAATAGTTTCTTAGTCTACCTATTAATTTTATACACCAACAAAAGTTTCAGAATTAAGACTTACAACATAACTTTATACAAGTTTATATTTGTTATTTTCTACTTTGCTGCTCAACAGGGTAGCCACAAGTCATGAGACATATTTAAATTGAAATAAAATTTAAAATTCAGATTTAAATTTATGTTGCCATTGTTTAGTCACTCAGTCCTGTCCAACTCTTTGTGACCCCATGGACTATAGCCACCAGGATCCTCTGTCCATGGCATTTCCCAGGAAAGAATATTGGAGTGGGCTGTTATTTCCTTCTCCACGGAAATCTTCCTGACCCAAGAATCAAACACACATCTCCTGCATTGCAGGTGGATTCTTTACCACTGAGTCACCAGGGAGGCATAGATCAAATACTCTTCTCTCTGAATATACTTTCATTACTTTCCTCTATATTATACCGTATAGATTTCAAAGAGATTTATTATCCTATATTTTGATCCAAACTTCAATTATCTGATCAAAAAGTTTCATCCTTCCCAAGTGCCTAGGCCTATCACTTTCTCTATGAATTGCTGCATCTAATCTTGCTACCTGGCACTCATGGTCTTCTTCAACCTCTACCTAATATGATCTTTGTGCCTTTCTTACTCTTATACCTCTAGGGACATATACTGAAATAGAAATTATTCAAATAGAAATCATTAACTCTATTTAAAAAATCATTTACATTAAGCAAATAGCTATGCTTTTTCACTGCCTCATCTTTACTTTTTAAACAACACACAACTCTTTGCTTCTGGGCATGTAGATGTAAATCAATTATATCATTAAATATTATTGAACACTATTTCTATTTAAGGCACTTTAATGTAATATCTTCCATTCCAATCAATGCTCTAAAACTATAAAATTCTAAGAATTAACATTTCCAATTAAATGTTCCCCAGCCTGATGTACATATTAGCTTTTTTCATCTAAAGTTTAATGGTATATACTATAAATACACATACATTTATGGTCATTGCATATTATTCATTATAATATCTGAATTCTTAACAGGTCACATATTACTTTCATAGGCTTAATATAATACTTCATGAGATTGAAACCAAATTTTATCTATCTCTGTGCCCTGTGTGGCTCTTCACATGGTGTACTGTAACCATTAACTTGCTTTGGTTAATAAATTTATTTTATTGTTGACAGAGTTGGGTCTGATATACCATGAATATATTTCAATTCTACCAAGCAACAAAAATGTCTTTGATGTTTAGTCACAATCATTGGCAATACTTAGATATGGAAAAATACTTATACACGATTTTCTTTGGTCATAAATGTGTATATCTTTCCCAACCAAACAGCAAAACGGTTGGCTTATTCACAAGCAGTTCATCTCTGATCTTAGCTGTCTCTGAGGTCCATTTCCCTAGATCCCAGCATCCTCAGTTTACTGCAGTTTTAAGTAGTTTAAGCAATTATCAAAGAAAGATGCCCATTAGTTGGATCATGGAGAGAGCACTATTTCAGACTTCACTAATAGCCTATGGAAGTCAGATAATCTCTAAAGAATGGAAACATGAATGGTGGTGGGTGGTGGGTTAGTCGCTAACTGGTGTGTAACTCTTGCGATGCCATGGACTGTAGCCTGCCAGACTCCTCTGTCCATGAGATTCTCCAAGCAAGAATACTGGAAAGGGTTGCCATTTCCTTCTCCAGGAAACAAGACTAAAGGGTAACTATTAGTTGCCCTTGCAAACATTCCACTCCTTAAAAAAGTCAGTTCATTTCTGCCAGTTCTCAATTGGGCTAAAGGGACAAATAAAACAAGGGTTAGGGGAGTGGTAGGTTGGATATTTGTTACTACATTCAATTCTCTAGTTGAAACATCTCAGTAAGCCTTTTTGTCAGCTGTCTGGTGTGAGAATACAGCAGGCAGAATTCTAAGACAGCCCAAGATATTATAACCTTGATTATGTCATATTGCATAGGGCTTCCCAAGTGGCTCAGTGGTAAAGAATCTGCCTGCCAATGCAGGAGATGTGGGTTCAATTTTTGGGTTAGGGAGATCTCCTGGAGAAGGAAATGGCAACCCACTCAGTATTCTTGCTTGAGAAGTCCTATGGACAGAGGAACCTGATGGGTTACAGTCCATTGGGTCACAAAGGAATTGAACACAACTTATCAACTAAACAACAACAAAAACAACAATGCCATATTACCCAGCAAAAGGGATTCTGCAAATGTAATTAAGGTTGCTTAATTAGCCTTAAGACACAGAGATTACCTGGGTAGATTTATTCACATGAGCCTTTTAAAAGTAGAGTATGCTCTGGCTGGTTACAGAAGAGAGAAATTTCAAGCATGAGGGATTTGATGGAATGGAAATTTTCATTTGCTGTGGAGGCCGTGAGGCAAGTATATGAGAATAGTTTAGAGCATCTAAGAGCAGTCCCAGCAAGATATTAGGGCTTCAACCCTACGAGGGCAAGTAATTAAAGTCTGTCAATACTCTGAACAGGCTTCATAGCAGATACTTCCTCAGAGTTGAGAGCTGCCAATAAACATTCAGCCTGACCAACACCTTGATTTTGATCTTCTGAACTCCTAAGCAGAGAGCCCAGTAAAACTACTAAGACTTCTGATCTACACAACTGTGAACTAAATAAACTAGTATTGTTTTAAGCCACTAACTTTGTCAGGAATTTGCCATGCAGCCACAGAAAAGTAGTATAAGACTTAGAAACACTATTACTATGACTATGGATGGCAAACGTATATTGCACTCACTTAATGCCAGAGTGAAAGCGAAAGTGTTAATCTTTCAGTCATGTGTGACCCTGCATCCCCAAGGACTGTAGCCCACCCGGTTCTTCTCTTCGTTGAATTCTCCAGGCAGGAATGCTGGAGTGGGTTATCCTTCCCTTCTCCAGGGGATCTTTCTGACCCAGGGATCAAGCATGGGTCTCCTGCATTGGAGGCAGACTCTACTGTTTGAGTCACCAGCAAAGCCCCAAATAAAGAAGATTCTACCTGAACCAGGACTTCTCAAGCTTTAATTGGTGTACAAATTATCTGGAGATCTTGTTAAAGCAAGGTTATGTATATTAGTCACTCAGTCATGTCTGACTCTGTGACCCCATGGCCTATAGCCCGTCAGGCTCCTTGGTCCTGGGAATTCTCCAGGCAAGAATACTGGGGTGTGTTGCCACTTCCTTCTCTAGGGGATCTTCCCCACTCAGGGATCAAACCCAGGTCTTCCACATTCCAGGCAGATTCTTTGCTATCTAAGCCACCAGGGAAGACCTGGTGCTCTTCTAAACACTTCAAAAACGTTAATAATTGCTTATAACAACATACAGAAAAGGCATTATTTTGCTTTCAAATATAGATGAAGAAACTGAGGTACATGAATATTAAGTAATCTATTAAGTAATCTACCACCCAAATAAGTGGTAGAACTCTGGTTAAGGCTCAGACAATCAGACGACAGATGTCACACTCTAAACTGCACATTATAGCAACACATTTTTTACAATACTATTGCATCCACTCATTATATTTATTTAAGATTATTTGCATCCAGTTTCTTTTTTTTTAAGTTGCAAACTCCCAGATGTTTGGTTTCGACCCTGATGGGATTCATTCATTCAGCGAATATTTACACAGTGGTTTCATTGCTAATACACAGAAAGCATAACAGCCCTCAAACCATGAGAGATAAAATGTTTAACAAAACCAACAAAGATATCAGTCTGGTTAAATTTGAAGTCTGATAAAGGAAAGAAGCGATATGTAAATAAATAGAAGCTGCAGGGCGCACTTTTTGGGAGCATGAAGTAACTGATCCAGTATCCCAAACCAGCATCATTTTACCCATCACCTACTGTGTTGGTGTTTTGCTGTTGTTTGCTTTTTTAAAATTTTATTTGTTGTGATTTTTGTTTTATTTTACCTTTGCTTTGTTCACGATTGCATTTACAGTACCTAGAAGAGGGCTTGGGGATATAGGATAGTAAATAAATAGTTCCAAAAATATGTAGCTATATGAACATGTAGATATAAGAAATACCTCCTTACTCCATTGGTTATGTAACAAATAGTATTTCTGTAGGTACAGTGTTCATTGAGCAGGCATGTATTTACAGAGTAGAAATAACAAACTTTAAATCAAATGGATTTTGACATTGTCCTTTCTAAATAACTTACAAAAATGCAAAATACCAGAATGTCTGCTATAAAATTAAGTGAATACCAGGTAACCTGCAATTAAAAAGGAAAGAGAAATAAAGAAAAGAAGGAAGGAAAAAAGGAATGAAGGAAGGGAGAAGAAAGGAAAAAATGAACAAAAACGGAAGAAGAAAGGAAGGATAGATAGAAAAAAGCTGTAGACACAAATTAGCATTTCCAGAGAAGGACAAAATTTTACTATGTTTAATCAGGGCCACATTAAAATCTGGAGGACTTACTGGGTCTGGGACACAAAACACGGGAAAAGTAAACTTGCTTTTGCCCCAGGCAGGTAAATCTTGCTTCAATTAGGAGAAATTAGCTAAACAAATAATAGCCATATGTGGACAAGCATGAAAGATCTGAAACCAGAAGTGTCTTAACCACAGGGTTAGTTTTCTCTGCAGGTCCTAATTTTTACCATGGGAGAAAAGGGAACCTGGGGCTGCAGGACAGAAAACAGAACAAGGTTCTGAGTCTCAGAGTACTTTCATCCCACAGCCTTGCTGGAGGAAATGGCCTGAAACCACCCATGAGATACTGTATATCATCAGGGAATTAATAATAATTAAAGTCCTAATTGAGGTCTGACCCACTTTAAATTCTGATTAGAAGGAGGAAGTAAACAAATACTCACCCATGCTGCCTGGCATTAGAAAGAACAAATTATTTCTGAGGGAAGATTATTATCTACTTCTGTCAGTACTATTCTTCGTGTATAAAACGTCTAGCACAAAGTGCAAAGACTATGAGATGTGCAAAGAAGCAGGAAAATGTATCTCATAATCAAAAGAACACCATCAATAATCAGGACAGCAGATCTTCAAGTAGCTCATGCTGATTCTCGAAAACAAGGACTCTAAATTAACTGCATAAATATATTAGATGGTTAAATGAAAGGATACAGAAAAGTGGATGGAAAAATGAAGTAATCAAGCAGAAAATGAAATTGTAACCCAGATTCCTAGGACTGAAAAACAGAACAGTTATAATGAAGAATTAAATTGGCCGACACTAATAATGGAAATGACAGAGAACAGGTAAGGTCTGACTGAGAACAAGCCAATGAAACTTGCCCAGACTGAAGAGAGAATAACTGGAGGAAAAGGTATGACTATATTAATAATCACATGAATAGATGAATAGGATATTATATATTGATAAAAGGATCAAGTAGTCAAGATGATATAAAATTATAAATATGTATACACCTAAAACGTATGCAGGCCTTGCCTCACCAAAGAAGAAAGTAGAGATAGCAAATAAGCATACGAAAAGATGTCACGCATCACATGTCGAGAGAAGAAAGCAAATTAAAACAACTATTCAAATTAATTTTTTTTTTAAAGAGAGATTTAGTACTTCATGCTTGTCATGAAATTGGTACATTTCAACAGTTTGTTTGGAGAAGACTCTTAAGAGTCCTTTGGACTGCAAGGAGATCCAACCAGTCCATCCTAAAGGAGATCAGTCCTGGGTGTTCATTGGAAGAACTGATGTTGAAGGTGAAACTCCAATACTTTGGCCACCTGATGAGAAGAGCTGACTTATTTGAAGACCTTGATGTTGGAAAAGATTGAGGGCGGGAGGAGAAGGGGACAACACAGGTTGGATAGCTTCACCAACTCAATGGACATGGGTTTGGGTGGACTCTGGCAGTTGGTGATGGACAGGGAGGCCTGGCGTGCTGTAATTCATGACTGGATTGAACTGAACTGAGCAACAGTTTGTAAAAAATTTGAGTGTGCTATTTAAATTATCCCTTCAAAGACTTTACTGTTTTGTGACTGTATCGTTTCTTGCATTCTAGATACTGGCAATTTTTGTTTCATTTCTTTTCCTAGGTTAGTTTGGATAGTGCTGTATCAAATTTGTTGATCTTTTAGTAGAAACTACTTTTGGTTTGGGGCTTCCCAGGTGGTGCAAGTGGTGAAGAACCCACCTGCCAATGCAGGAAACATAAGAGATGCGGATTGGATCCCTAGTTGAGAAAGATCCCCTGGACAAGGGCATGGCAACCCACTCCAGTATTGCTGCCTGGAGAATCCCATGGAGAGAGGAACCCAGCAGGCTACAGTTTATAGGGTCACACAGTTGAACACAACTGAAGCAACTTAGTATATTTTCCTCTATCATTTTTCTATTTTCAATTTGATTATTTATGTTCTTACATTTATTATTTTCTATTTTTCCCTTGCTTTACAGTTAATTCACTTCTTAAAATACATTTTTAGTTTTAGGTACAAACTTAGAATATTAATATGAGACCTTTCTTCTTTTCTGAGAAACATTTTATGAAAAAAATTTTCTATGTAAACTGTGCATGAGCGGCATCTCACAAATTTTGATATATTTTCATTCAGTTCAAAATATTTTTTTAGGTTCTCCTGGCACTCCTCTTGACCCATATGTTATTTAGAAATGTTTAATGTGTTTAATGTCCTGTTTGGGAATTTCAGAGGTATCTTTCTATTGTTGATTTCTAGTTAAATTTGATTATGTTCAGCGTACAAAATTTAACTGATTTCAGTAAAAGAAGATAAAAATACCCTTTTCTATTTATCCATTCTTTTCTATTTATAATGAATTGCTCATCCTTCATTCATAAAAACACGTTTCTGTCTTTTATTTCCTTCTGCCAGAATAATACCTTTAACATTTATTTTAAAGTGGGTGCACTGGTGATGGATTCTTTTAGCTTTCCTTCATCTAAGAAAACCTGTTTGTTTTATTCCTACTTCATTTATGAAGTTTATATTCACTTGGAATAGAATGTGTTGACTCTTTTCTTTTTTTTCTTTTAGGACTTGAAAGATATTGCCTTATTGTTTTCCTTTATGGTTTCTAGTGTAAAATCCTTACTTATTCACTCATTATTTCTGTTTATAACAACTTTTCCTTTCGATGGTTAAAAGACCTTTGTCTTAACCTTTGATTTTCTGATGTTTTAGTCTGGTATCTCTTGGTGAATTTTTTTTTTTTTTTGAAAGTCAGATATTTAATTTATTTTTTAATTAATTAATTAAATTTTTAAAAATTGTCTTTACATTATTGTGTTGGTTTTGCCATACATTGACATGAATCTGCCATGGGTATACATATGTTCCCCTTCCAGAACCCCCCTCCCTCCTCCCTCCTGACTCTCTCTTTCTTTAAGTTTATCCTCTTATGGGTTTGCCTTGTTCCTGGAAACTTTAATACAGTCATACCAATTTGAGTTTTTTTTAACCATCATTTCTTCAAATAATTTTCTGTACCAGTCTCTTTCTCCTCTCCTTTTGGGACTAATGTGACACAAATGTTGGATTTTTTGATATTATTCCACAGATACTTGTGACTTTTTTAATGGTTTTAATTTTTGCCCTGTTTCTCATGTTGGATCAGTTCAGTACAGTCGCTCAGTCATGTCCAACTCTTTGTGACCCCATGGACTGTAGCACGCCAGGCTTCCTTTTCCATCACCAACTCCTGGAGCTTGCTTAAACTCATGTCCATAGAGTGGGTGATGCCATCCAACCACCTCATCCTCTGTCATCCCCTTCTCTTCCCGCCTTCAATCTTTCCCAGCATCAGGGTCTTTTCCAGTGAGTTGGTTCTTCACATCAGAGGGCCAAAGCATTGGAATTTCAGCTTCAACATCAGTCCTTCCAATGAATATTCAGGACTGATTTCCTTTAGGATTGACTGGTTTGATCTCCTTGCAGTCCAAGGGACTCTCAAGAGTCTTCTCCAACACCACAGTTCAAAAGCATCAATTCTTGGTGCTCAGTTTTCTTTATAGTCCAACTCTCACATTCATATATGACTACTGGAAACACCATAACTTTGACTAGGTGGACATTTGTTGGCAAAATAATGTCTCTGGTTTTTAATATGCTGTCTAGGTTGGTCATAGCTTTTCTTCCAAGAGGCAAGAGTCTTTTAATTTCATGGCTGTGGCCACTATATACAATGGTTTTGGAGCCAAAATAAATAAACAAATAAATAAATCTCTCACTGTTTCCATTGTACCCCATCTATTTGCCATAAAGTGACAGGACTAGATGCCATGATCTTAGCTTTCTGAACGTTGAGCCTTAAGCCAACTTTTTCACTCTCCTTTTTCACTTTCATCAAGAGGTTCTTTAGTTCTTCTTCACTGTCTGTGTAAGGGTGGTGTCATCAATCTGCGGTATAGATATTTCTCTCAGCAATCTTGATTCCAGCTTGTGTTTCATCCAGCCCAGTATTTTGCATGATGTATTCTGCATATAAGTTAAATGAGCATCATGACAATATACAGCCTTGATGTACTCTTTCCCAATTAGAAACTACTCTATTGCTCCATGTCCATTCTAATTGTTGCTTCTTGACCTGCATACAGATCTCTCAGGAGGCAGGTAAAGTGATCTGGTAATCCCATATCTTGAAGAATTTTCCACAGTTTGTTGTGATCCACACAGTCAAAGGCTGTGGTCTAGTCAATAAAGCAGAAATAGATGCTTTTCTGGAACTCCCTCGTTTATTTTGATGATCCATAGATAGTAGCAATTTAATCTCTGGCTCCTCTGCCTTTTCTAAATCTAGCTTGAACATCTGGAAGTTCACGGTTCATGTACTGTTGAAGCTTGCTTGGGGAATTTTGAGCTTTACTTTGCTAGCATGTGAGATGAATGCAATGTTGTGGTAGTTTGAACATTTTTTGGCATTGCCTTTCTTTGGGATTGGAATGAAAACTGACCTTTTCCAGTCCTGTGGCCACTGCTGAGTTTTCCAAATTTGCTGGCATATTTAGTGCAACACTTTCACAGCATCATTTTTTTTAGGATTTGAAATAGCTCAACTGGAATTCCATCACCTCCACTAATTTTGTTGATAGCAATGCTTCCTTATCAGATTGGATAATATTTATTAATTTACCTTTCTTTCACTGTCATTTTCATTTTGATTTTGAGCTTGCTAGTCATGTTATGTTTCAGGTACTATAGTTTTAGTTATAAAATTTATGTTTTGTTCTCTTTTATAATATCTATTCATTCCATAATATCTTTTCAGCTTTTATCTTTTCATTTATTTCAAGAGCATTCAACTCTTGAGAGCATAATTATAACAGCTTTTTTAAAGTATCTGATAATTCAAATATCTGGATCATCATTCCCTATGAGTGATCCCAATGTTCATTTTTCAAAGCTGTTGCTAGGCTATCTGGGTTCACTCTACGCATATGCCACTCCAGGTTTAGTCTGTGACATGGGTCATGCTTTATGGTGTAATTCTCTTCTCATAACCTTTGTGATGTTTCTTATGTTTTATTTCACGTGTGCATAGCACCCCTTCAAACCTGGGACTGAATCAGATCATACAATGTGTTAGAGAATTCTCTTCTCCAGCTCTCTTCAATTAGGGGTTTCCTCATACCCTGAAGGTACCTGAGACACATTTTCAAGGTTTACGAGTTAAGTAATTTAGATTGATTTGTTTGGATTTTGGATTTTTTCCACTTTGAAAAGAAAAAAATATGAAAAATAAAGTAGGAATTCCCCTCAGACTGTCTAGCTCATAGGTGCTCTTGTATTAGCCCTCTAGTCAGAAAGAAAATATTTCATTTGGATTTGTTGTCTGTGCTTGATTTATAGTTATGTGGACAAACTTAGGGTCAAACACAAAAAATAAAGGAGAAGAAAGCAAATAAAGATGAAACATCTTTAAAAAATTATCTTTATCCACACTAGCATTCATTCTTCAAACTTTGATTTTCATCTTACCATTCTTTACTGCTTGGTGTCCTCAGTAGTTGCTTCTGAAAACGGCCCTAAATTTTTTGTTGAGATCAGTGCATGCTTGTGCGCAAAATCATTTCAGTCGTGTCTGACCCTTTGTTATCCTATGGACTATAGGCCTTCAGGCTCCTCTGTCCATGGGGATTCTCCAGGCAAAAATTCTGAAGTGGGCTGCCATGCCCTCCTCCAGAGTTCTTCCTGATCCAGGGACTGAAGTCACATATCTTATGTCTCCGGCAATTGCAGGCAGGTTCTTTACCACTAGCACCTCCTGGGAAGCCTGGGAGAGATGGATATACGGTGAGCTGTTCTATTTTAGCTGGTGCTGGAGAACTATCCCAAATTTTTCAGTCGTTGTATTCATATCTGAAAGTTCTGTTTGAGGTTATGTTTCACTTTGACCAGTACAGTCTTTCTAATTTCACTGTCTTATCAGATAATGTTGAAGTTCATCATCTACTAGTAAAAGGGAGAACAGTTTGCTAAAAGATCCAATGTTTTAGTCTATATGGGTCAAATGGTAGTATCTTCTTTTTATTATTGCTTCGAGGACATGTTTAAGTTGATTTGTGTGCAATATGACTATGGATATTCAACATTAGTCTTTGCTGGAAAAATTGTATTTCATTAGTTGGAATAAACTCAAATGAAGTGAAAGGTTTGACAGTCACTGGCCCAACCTACTTTATGTATAACTATGTAACCAATCCATGTGAAGGCAGTCTGAGGAAGACTTTTTTTTTTCATTTTTCTTCCCTTTTCCACTCTATTCTGCATGAAGTCACAGTGGCATTTACAGAAGTTTCACATGATTGAGGTTGGAATGTGGAAAACAATTCTAAAGCTGACTTATTAGTTCCCCAAAAGGTGCAACTCTCTGGGTTTTCATATGAAAACAAGGTCTCCTAGCACAACACCTACCTTACTTGGATACTGTTATGGTCTTTGCTCTCTGTCTTTCAAATGTATATTGTGTATACATATAGGTGTGTTCAGAATAAAAGTGACTTTTCTTTTTGTTACTCCCCCTACCTCTGTAGTTAGCCTCTGAGCCAAAACTCAGCCTGCATCTGACATCTCTTGATGTCTTCTGGGATATTGAATATGTTTGTTAATTCAAAATTTTAATTATTTACAGTGGGATTTTAATTTAAAAACTAGCTTTCCACTAAGGTAAACTGAAACTCTTTCAATCAAGACTCTTTAGGGACATATTTAATTTGTTAGAAGATTCAATGCTCATCAATATCCATCAACTACATGAAACATCCCTTACTTGGGGAATGAAAGAATTATTTAATAATTTATACTCAAGAACACACCTTTCCTCATTATACAAACTATTTTTAACCTAGCAAAAATGCAGTGTGAGAAAGTTATGTCACAAGGTTTTTTATCTTCTAAACAATTCTGGTTATAAAAATCCTGTGCCTCTGAAAGCATATGCCAATAAGAGGTTTTAAGTTCCTTTTCCAGATTTGAAATGTTCACTTTATCTACAATTCTTGACAATAATTTAATATTCAGTTTAAAGTATAATTTGCTAATAAGTACTGAAGTCAAGACTACAATTGCTGGTGAGCTCTATTACTGAGGAGGTATTAAATCAAGTGAGGAGGGAAACAAATTAATGAATCTAATTGTTCTCCACTCCAGGCAGTAATGTTCAGATGTTAACAAATCAAGCAAGATTTTCAGAGACTGAAAAAAGCGCCTTTTAAAATAGTCACAAATATGATGTTGTGTGACATCTGAAGAACATAGGGGCCACTTTCAATTACTAGAAGACCTCCTCATATCTCATCATCTAATAGATTTTTAGTTCTTATTTCTGTCCAGAAACCCTGATGCTGTGCTTATAGTTGTATGGCATAAAAACTTTACTGAAGCCCATACTCATTTAATATAAACTTTATCAAGACTAACAAACACATTCCCAAATAGTTCTCTGATCTAGCTGCCATTAATTAACAACAAGATTAACCAAAGGGCATATTAGAAAACAAAGAGTGTGTTAAATTTCATAAAAAGAGAAAATGAGAGCTCTCTTGATTTCAAAAAGAGCATAAGTTGCAAAGTACCAAGAGACTGATGGTCATTACATAATAAATTAAGGTTATAAAAATAAAATAAAATTAGTGAATGTACAGATACTGATAAAAGAATGAAATTAGAACACTCCCTAATGCCTTGCACAAAATGAAATTCAAAAAAAAAAAATGGGCTAAAGATCTAAATGTAGGGCCAGATACTATAAAACTCCTAGAGAAAAACATTGGCAGAACACTCTCTGACATAAATCGCAGTGATCTTTTTTGATCCACTTCCTAGAGTAATGAAAATAAAAACAAAAATAAACAAATGGGACCTAATTTAACTTGAAAGCTTTCGCACAGCAAAGGAAACCATAAACAAAAAGACAACCCTCATAATGGGAGAAAATATTTGCAAACAAATGGGGCAAGAGATCAATCTCCAAAATATTCTGAATATGGAAGTAAAAAATAAAAGTCAATTGTTAAAATAAATTCTATAACTAGGGTGATACAGAGACAGAAAAAGGAGAGGGGCAAGAATCTAGCAACAAAGACAAAATTACACTAGCTAAAAAGGGATTTATAATGAACATAGTTATGCATTAAAAAATTTATTGGTATATGTATATGGATCACTTGTATTTTTACCATTTTTATATTGTATTAAATATTTTATGATATCTCACCTAGAATCTTATTTTCTGAAGCCCACTCAACTGTGAATGAATAGCTAGCAGACAATTTATACTTGTGTGACTTAATGTTTATGTGCATGGGCATTAATTTATCATATTGATTTACAATTTGAATTATTGGTACATAATAAGTCAGGTTTCATCCTCAAATAAAATCAGTATGTTCAAAGATGACATCTGGGTGTAAGAATCTCAACAATTTAGTTTTCTTCTTATGCTCAGACGCATATGTTCATTTAGGCATTGATTTACTGAATACTCACCAAACTAATACTAGGGATACAGAGGTGAAAACATATCTTTTATCCACAAGTTAAACAGATATGAAAAGCCAAGTGGATTATCATAATCCTTCTTAGGTTGGTCACAATAGAAATACATTTTAACTACTCAAGGAATGAAAGGCTGCATTTTTACTGAACCAAATTGAAAGAGGGCCATGCCTCACAACATAGCCTCATACATCAGTGTGACTTTAAACCTCCCTTGCTACAAACAGATATTCTGAAACTCACAGGGAGTGTGTGGGTAGGCATTTAATATGGAAGGTCTGGAACAGATGTGTGTCTAATTGCTTCCATAAAGCGAAATGTTTTTATTCTGCTTCTGCCACTGAGGAAAACAGGAGATATCCTTCAGAAAAGGGCACCGGCTGAAAAATAATAAAAGAAGCTTTAAGCATTTATCCTATGATTGGCAGCTGTCTTGCCCCTTAGACTTCATAAAGCTTATATTTATAAGAGCAAAGGTGAAAAAGAAGTTTGACCTTTATATGTCCAGTTGAAAATTAAACATATAAATATTTGGAAATCAGTTTGCTTCTGAAGACAGTTTTTTCTTATTCATTGGTACATTTTTTTCTGTTTTATTTTTTAAAAGAAAAAAAATCTTGTCTGGTTCAATAACGAAAAAGGAAAGTTGCAGTACTTTTCATTAAGGTAGCTGTTCTCATTTATTCATTCCATCTGCATTGTATATGTGACAGACACGAAGCTAGATGCTGAGGACAATTGAAAACAAAGGAAAAATGTCCTTCGTTCAAATGCTTGCTTACGATCTCATGAGAAAGATATCTCATCAGTGAGGTAGTGAGCTAAATGAGACAAATATTCACTACTATTGTTTGCAGGTCATTTCTACTGACATTTCTCCCCACTTAGTGAAATAAGCATGATGTTATATCAGATGGTTACTGACATGAATATTTCATCTCATAAGTGTGCCTGGTTTTATTCATTTTTAAACTTAAAATTGAAGAGTCCAGGAAATAGTTTAAAATATTATAAAATAGTATACGCTCCATCAACCCTCAATGGCAAATATCCTTTTATGATCTGTGTGTGTATTAATAGTCAGTTGTTGCTTTTGCTTAGTTGCTAAGTCATGTCTGACTCTTTGTGACCTCATGGACGGTAGCCCTCCAGGCTCCTCTGTCCATGGTATTTCCCAGGCAAGAATCCCGGGGTAGGTTGTCATTTCCTCCTCCAGTGGATCTTCCTGACCCAGCAGTTGAACCTTTGCCTCCTGCATCTCTGGTTTGGCTGGCAAGTTTTATTGTTTTCTCCACTGAGCCACCTGGGAGGCTTTTTGCATGTGTACACATACTTTACTCTATCATATATTATTCATCATAGATTATAAAAAGCTGTCATGCCATGGAGAGCAGTATTTGCTTTCTAGCATTATCAACTCATACTGAGGAGATTCTTCACACAAAGACAAGTTTGCACCATCTACCCTGAAAGGAATGATCATGTCCCAGTGACTATGGTTTGGACTCACCTATGTGACTTTGTTCCAAATAAGAAAAGGAGTAAATCAAGGCAATATAATGTCACCCTGCTTATTTAACTTATATGCAGAGTACATCATGAGAAACACTGGGCTGGAAGAAGCACAAGCTGGAATCAAGATTGCCAGGAGAAATATCAATAACCTCAGATAGGCAGATGGCACCACCCTTACGGCAGAAAGTGAAGAAGACCTAAAGAGCCTCTTGATGAATGTGAAAGAGGAGAGTGAAAAAGTTGGCTTAAAGCTCAACATTCAGAAAACTAAGATAATGGCATCCTGTCCCATCACTTCATGTCAGACAGATGGGGAAACAGTGGAAACAGTGGCTGACTTTATTTTTCTGGGCTCCAAAATCACTGTAGATGGTGACTGCAGCCATGAAATTAACAGACGCTTACTCCTTGGAAGGAAAGTTATGACCAACCTAGATAACATATTAAAAAGCAGAGACATTACTTTGCCAACAAAGGTCTGTCTAGTCAAGGCTATGGTTTTCCCAGTGGTCATGTATGGATGTGAGAGTTGGACTGTAAAAAAAGCTGAGCGCCAAAGAATTGATGCTTTTGAACTGTGCTGTTGGAGAAGACTTAAGAGTCCCTTGGACTACAGGGAGATCAAATCAGTCCATCCTAACGAGATCAGACCTGAATGTTCTTTGGAATGACTGATGTTGAAGTTGAAACTCCAATACTTTGGCCACCACTCCAACACTTTGGTGAAGAACTGATTCATTGGAAAAGACCCTGATGCTGGGAAGGATTGAGGGCAGGAGGAGAAGGGGACGACAGAGGATGAGATGGCTGGATGGCATCACTGACTCGATGGACATGGGTTTGCGTAGACTCCGGGAGTTGGTGATGGACAGGGAGGCCTGGCATGCTGCAATTAATGGGGTCAAAACGAGTCGGACACGACTGAGTGACTGAACTGAACTGAACAGTTTACCTGACATGTCAGCACATAGGAAAGCTGGGGAAAGACAGAGAGAGAGAGGCAGAATTTTATACGTTGAACCTCTGGATTTCCTTCAAATTATCTAAGGATCCTAGGAGCTTATTCAGACCAGCTATGTAGCAAAATTAATCTTATTTCCTCCGCATGAGAAGAAAGTACCATCGGCTCCATTTGACTCTTTCTAGAGCAGAACTTTCTTAACTTTCAACTAACTGGGCTAAATCTACCTTCCGAGCCTCATATTCATCCACTTTGTGTGTGCGGGCTCAGTTACTCAGTCGTGTCCAACTCCCGGATGATAGCTTTCCAGCATCCTCCATCCATGGGATTATCCAGCCTAGAATACTGGAGTGAGCTGTCATTCCCTTCTCCAGGGGATCTTCCTGGCCCAGGAATCAAACCCATGTCTTCTGCATTGCAGGCAGATTCTTCACCATCTGAACCACCAGGGAAGCCCTCAAGAATACTGGAGTGGGTTGCCATGCCCTCCTCCAGGGGATCTTCCTGACCCAGGGATCAAGCCAGTGTCTACTGCATCTCCTGCATTGGAAGGCATGTTCTTTAGCACTGAACCATCCAGAATTCACTTTACGTTTTGGAATTAATTGTTGTCTTCTAAATATGCCTTGATTTTTTAAGTCTCATTATTCACCCCAAACCAAGATTTCTTTCCTTTTCCCCTGCCTACTCATTTTTCTGCTGACACTTTACCACTATACTTTGAATCGCCTTGTTCATTCCCACTGTGAATAAACTACAACCCTGGTATGTAAACATAAAGCTGGCATTGCTAGTCATCCCAGACTACATCCTATCTTTGCCATCAATCACTAAGCTCTGTCAAGGTTAACTCCTAAATATGTCTTAAAAGTGTCCATGCATCTTCTGAACATTTACTAGTTTTTCTTAGTCATATTTTCTAATTTCTAGTGTGAGCTCTTATAAGCCATCACTTGGCCCCAAATTTCTCTCCTTACTTTTCAGGCTTGTAATCCTCAATACGCCAAGTCACGTGTCCCCAACTTCCAGCATCTAATGTCTGATGATCTGAGGTGAAGCCGATGTAATAATAATAGAAATAAAGTATGCAGTAAATGTCATGATGCACTTGAATCATCCTGAAACCACCCCCATACCCCATCTGTGAAAGAATTGCATTCCAGGATACTGGTCCTTGGTACCAAAAATGTTGGGGACCACTCCTCTTTGAAAGCAGTAGCATTTCAAAGCCTTAAACTGGCAACAACAGTACACTACAGCACACTGTTGTACCAGCTGATAACCACTGCCCTTGGTGCAGCTGGATGGGGTTCCGGAGCAGGAGAAGGGTTGAAGCAAGCATGCTGCCTCTTCCCTTTTCCTGGGGCTGCATGGCTTTTTATTACTTTTAACATATGCCATTATGGAAGCCACAACTGGAACAACTGCAAGAACTAAAGTATGTTTTCTCTAATGGACATTACCTGGTAAGATCTGCATGCAAAACTTCAAAGTTTTAATAAGACACGTATGAGCCTTCTGTAATCTAGCCTGCTTCTCCAGTCTCATGAATTCCTGGCTTGGAAGTTCACCTGTTGTTGCACAAAAAGCTCTGTACTTCTCGTACTTTTTTTTGTCTCTCTTCACTCTGGGCCCTCCACGTGCAGGAGTCTTCCACTTGCTCTTATACTCAGTTCAGGATTGCAGCCTTCAGAGAATGGCCCTTCTCTTGTCACCCCAGCCGGACTGACTAGCCCCCCATTGTACTCCCATCTGACTCTTGGCATCTCTTATTTTGTCTCCCACTGTGTTTCAAAGTCGCCATTTGGGAGTTTAAATCTTCTTATCTGTGTATACATCGTTCTTAGTTCAACACACTCATATAATTATTGAAGGTACAACTGATCAAGTTTTTCATATATGCATCACCTGTATTGGCATCCTGTGGCCAATACAGCTCAGAGATTCAATCACAGAGAAATGCAACACCATCTCATAGAGATACAGAAGCATCTCAAGTATTCAGTAGATTTTACATAAAGTATGCGTTTATTTTTTCCCCCAGTTTTACCACAGTTTGTCAACATGCATATTCTGTTAACTGGTTGCAGAGCACTAAGACATGCTAGTATCTTTGCTTCTTACAATTTCTTATTGTATGGGCTTCTTGGGAGATTTAATTTTAATGCGTTAAACTTACAAAATGATAAACAACCATTTCAGGGCAAGAGTGCAGCGAACGTTTGCAGGGGCTGTCTTTGTAGACCTGCACAGCTATAACCTATGTCTCTGAGAACTGCCCTCTTCTGAAAGTCATGCTACACTACCTGAATAGCTAATTTTGACTGGATCTGGGTCACGCAAGTAACCTCTCATGAACCAATCTATTTGACACACTTGAGAGCCTGGAACCCTGATTGATTCGGAGGGCCTTAACACTCCAGTTAGCAACACATTAGCAGCACTGCTTCCAGACCACAGGCCACTGACCACCTCCCTTTCCTCAGAGCACTTACTTGAAAAAAACTTCTCATTTAAAATTATTTATCTGTCCCCTTGAAAAGTGCAAAAGGCTTCTCCAGTCTCCTGCAAGCTTTACAGCCCCAGGGACATTCCAGCTGCTTTGCAAGATGAGAAGCCTAACTTAGGTGGGTGTCATTTAGCAAACAAATAGGGCCTACTTACAGAGAAACACATTTGCAAATTCAGAAGTAACACATCCTGCTCAACACTTCCTACTGATCAGCACCCCGACTGACACCCTCTATTACTTTTCCACCCAGTACTCAGTACTTAGCTCACCACAAGTCTTAAAACTACCTTTTGTTGCAGCGCAGATGAGGTCGACCTCACTTCCCTATACACTAGCCTTGAATAAACTCACCCTGGTTTAACTTCTGCAGTGTATTTTGTTTTACAGTCTTATGAGACAATACCGGTCGCTTTTCAAAACAGGACCTGTAAAATCATTATTTGGTTTGGGGAAGTAAAGAAAAACATTCTTCAGAAAAACAAGTGAAGCATATAGGAAAACAGACAAGTGAAATAAGTGATAAGCTTCCACGAGCGATAAAGAATCGTTTCCTCAATTACTGATGGATTCCTGGTTGTTGTGGTTCAGTCGCTCAGACACATCCGATTCTTTTTGACCCATGGCCTGCAGCACACCAGGCTTCCCTGTCCTTCACCATCTCCCAGAGTTTGCTTAAACTCATGTCCATTGAGCCGGTGATGCCATCCAACCATCTCAACTTCTGTCACCCCCTTCTCCTTCTGCCCAGGCTTCCTGGTACCTGACTGTAGACATTAGGAAAAGTTTCCTGCAGCTAAAATCCATACCTTTGTATTCCTGCTTTTTTGTAATACTTTTTAAATCAGTTTCTCTTACTTATAACCAAAATAATCCTGGCTTTAAAATGTAATTATTCAACATGGAAATGTCAATTCGAAGTGTTGACTATGTGTTAACATTTTTTTGGCTAGCATGAAGAATCCAGGCACGGAGTTATTGTGGGAATATGAATGGCATTTTGTCAAGGTTTTTCTCTAGCATGTCTCCTTCATTGTGAGGCAACACATATTTTGTAGAGCACCCTGTCATCACCTCTAATTGTTACTTTTAAAATGTGATGATATGAAGCATAATGTGATTTTTGGAGTCAGCAATCCTTCTGTGGAATGATGTGGCTTTATTTTCCAAGGAATAATGCTAATGCAAAGCAAAGAAAAACTTTTGAAAAGAAAAGAAAGATGGGGGAAAAAAATCAGAGATGGGCAGAAATATTAGGAACCCAAGTGAAATTAAAGGCAAAAATAGCACATTATTTTCTCTGTCCACTGGATAGTGCAAGCTTTATTATTAATAAGCATGTAGGATAAGATTTGTGAAAAGAAATATAATTTAAAATATCACATGGAAGGTACATTAAAGTCACTAATAAATATTAAAATAAGATAGAAAAACTGAAAATTAACAATCTAGACAATTATCCTCTGAAGGAGTCAAAAGAGAAGCATATTGCATCTGATGAAAATAATTAGAGATAACCTCTAAACTCTATGTAAAACATGCATCATCAAAAGAAAAATGAAGGCAATTTACATAAATTGATGGGGAAGGATTTGAGGAGCATATTATAAATTGAGAATGTAAACTAGCAATTTATAGAAAAATATGCCTACTATCCATTCATATAAAATAAAATATGTATATGCATAAATGCCCATCAGGATGGAATCATACAGAGATGTGTGTACATGCATTTCTTACAAAATATATTTAAATTAATAAAAGAATATCACTCATGATATCAATTATGTGATTATCTAGATAAAATGGACAATGTAATAAGACAATCTATATTTTTAAAAGAATTTAATATCAGGTAGAAAACTGAGCGACTTAGCAGCAGCAGCAGCAGCAGCAGAAAACTGAGTGGGCCAATATTTGTAGAGAAAATGAAAAACGTAATGCATGCTCAGTCGTGTCTGATTCTTTGAGACCCCATGGACTGTAGCCTGCCAGGCTCCTCTGTCCATGGGGATTCTCCAGGCAAGAATACTAGAGTGGGTTGCCATGCCATCCTGCAGGGGATCTTCTCAATCCAGGGATTGAATCCAGGTCTCCTGCATTTGCAGGAGGTGATTTAACCGTCTGAGCCAGCCAGGAAGCCTTGTGGTGGGTTGTTAATCACTGCTCCATGGGATCTTCCTGATCTAGGGATTGAACCCTATTCCCTGCTTTGGCAGGCAGATTCTTTGCCACTGAGCTTCCCAAATGGTGCAGTGAGAAAGAATGCAGATTTAAATTTTTCCAGTAAGAAAATTCTATCAGATCTTCAAAGACCTGATAGGATAGGATTCATTTTTGCTTAAACTATTCCAGAATATTGACAGGGGAAAATAAAAGCTCACCAATCATTTCTACAAAAAGAAACATTAAAACTATCATAAATAAAAATTAAAGAAACTAAAATTAAGTACTAATTCAGGCACAAAAAATATCTAATTATAGTATTACCAAATTGAATACATCAGACAGAGGAAGACAGTGTATGATTTCACTTACATGTGTAAACTAGAAAAGAAGACAAAACAAAACAAAACAAAAAATTAGACTAATCAATATGGAGAACAAATTGATGTTTGCCAGAGGAAACAGGGTAAGGAATGAATGGAATAGTTGAAGGGGATTGAGAGATACAAACTTCTAGTCATAAAATAAATAAGGCATGGGATGTAATATACAATATAGGGAATGTAGTCAATAATATTGTAACTTTATATGGTGACAGATGGACTACTAGACTTACTGTGGTGAAAATTTCACACTATATAAAAGTGTTGAGGGATTATGTTGTACGCCTGAAACTAATATAATATTGTATGTCAACTGTACTTCAGTGAGTTTTCCCAGGTGGCGCTAGTGGTAAAGAACCCACCTACCAATGCAGGAGATGCAAGAGATGAGGATTTGATCCCTGGGTTGGGAAGATTCCCTGGAGGAAGGCATGGCAACCCACTCCAGTATTCTCGCCTGGAGAATCCCATGGATGGAGGAGTCTGGTGGGCTATAGTCCACAGGGTCGCAAAGAGTTGGACAGGGCTTAAGGGACTTGGCACGCATGCATGTACTTCAATAAAGACAGGTGATTGTTACGCTAAGCCAGGGTTTCTGCAAAATCAGCACTACTAACATTTGGGGCTAATTTTTTATAGAGGTCTATCATGTGCATTACTGAATGTTTAACATGTCTCCAAATCGACCCACTAGATGATAGGAACAGCTTTCCCCATAACCCATGTCTTGAACTCCAAAAATGTCCCTAGACATTGGAAATATCCCTTAGGGTGCAAAATTGCTCTTAACTGAGAGCCACTAAGTGAAGGGACTATTTGAACACCACCTGCTTTAGAAGCTCATGTCAGAGGTTTTGCAATTGATTTAGAATGTGGAGTATGTGCTGTTAAATATTTCCTCTTCAGTAGAGACAAATTTTAAGAGTGCCATCTTAGGCTGATTCCTACATTTCTTCATCAGCAACTACTTTCAGCGGTGTTTCAGCAGTCCAGGGATATTTTAGTGCTCTCTAAAGACTGTTTCCACAGCTGACTGCACCACTGCTTTGAACCTCAATGCTGCTCAGCCAGCAACCATGGGTCACAATAGATTTCTCTTTGGCAGTAGAGCTGTCATGTATTATAAGGCTCAAGAATTGTTTGGTTTAAGAGGAAAAGTATTTGTCTGAAGCTGAAATTTCAAAATGGGTCTGAAATGTGGGCCATCCCCAGGGAGAATAAATTCTTTCACACTCACATGGACCACCCTAACACTGAAGATCTATTCTTGTAGATACACTTACACCTTGCCCGGTCATATACCAAAATGTAACTATGGTGTCAGAGAAACAACAGATAAATCTGAGGATATCTGGAAGTAAATTCCGCCATACCTGTATCTGTATCATAAAGCTTACTCTTTAGATTTGCTGCAATAGGATTCAAAAGGAAGTGATTTGGTGAAAAGAGGAGAGGTGAAATATGATTGAATAATACTACATTGCAGAAGTATTAATATCTCTCTATATCTCTCATTATCTGAGTATAATGCTAATATCTAAAACCCATATGCATTTTATGCTAAATTATTGAAAAAAATTAGATATGTATGGCACATATTGATGATAGGAACTTATTAGTGTGGGGTTTTTTAATTAATTAATTAATTTTTTCCTTTACATTATCGTGTTGGTTTTGCCATACTTTGACATGAGTCTGCCGTGGGTATACATGTGTTCCCCTTCCAGAACCCCCCTCCCACCTCCCACCCGATTCCATCCCTCTGGGTATATCCAAAGTTTCACAGGTGGCTCAGAATCCACCTGCCAAGCAGGAGACCAACGTTCAATTCCTAGGTTGGGAAGATACCCTGGAGAAGGAAATGGCAACCCACTCAAGTATTCTTGCCTGGAAAATCCAACGGGCAGAGGAGCCCGGTGGGCTATAGTCCATGGGGTCGCAAAGAGGTGGACACGATAGCAACAAAACCACCACCACCAGCCTATGCAAAGCTGAATACTCAAACCCAGGGCTCAGTAAAGACATGACTTGTTATAGGGTTTTCTTAGTGAAATTAATGTTGTATATTAATATATTTAAGAGAATTCACATCTTAGATGACATTTTTATAACAATTATTTAAAAATTTTGTAATAATTTCTGTCTTAGTGGAACCTGACTGTATTGTTGATCAAATCTTCATCCATTGTTTTAATTCACAAACATGTTAATAGATAATGTTAGAAAATGTCAAAATCATAACAGAAAAATATAAGATGAATATTTGTCAAAGATCTTAATAGTGAATGTGAAAACCATTAAAAACATTTCAGAAGAAAATTCCAAGATTCAAATATACATAGGAAACACATTCTGAAATAAATTTGTAAAAATATTTTTTAAAAGGTCTATCCTCAGCACAATAATCAATTTCATTTCAGTAGACACAACTGCCATTATGAACAGGAATCATTTACACTATAAGTTTTCTATAACTTAAAAAATTTCAAAATAGCTCACAGACCAAGGAAGATGTAGATCACTTAAATGGGTAATCTAGACAATACACCACTAATATTTTCTGCAATTTAAAGTTTTTCAAATGCTTCCTGACATTTTCTAAGACTATTTATAATGTCATACTAACAATTTAATAAAGATTCTGAATTTTTGCATTGATAATTTCTTAAATATAAGAAAGCAGTCATTTAACTGCACCGCCCACATGAAAATATAATACATACTCCATGTTTTCATATAAATTTCAACAACTTATTTCATTACTTTGTTAAGGAAAGCCATACTGGACATTATGATAAGCTGTTTTGTCATAATTATAATTTGACTATTTACTAGTAATTGTTAATGTAATATAAAATTTAAGTGAAAAAACATTATTAAGAATGTATGAAATGGCAAGTAGGTTAGCAGATAAAAAGAATCAGTTCTTTAGTGATGAGAAAATAAAATTTAATACTTAAATAGTCCAACACATTTTTACACTAAAATTTTGAATATTTTAAATTTTATAATATATGTTATATATACATTTTGGAAATTTTCTTAAACTGATACAAAATAAATATAAAAAACTATGTGAAATTGAAATAATTGATGCCACATACACATGAGGGTTTGCGTGTTTCCTGAAGAGAACGAAAAACAGGCCAAATTGGAATAAACCTATTTCGGCTCAGATTTCTGCTCTTTTCCAGAAACATTCCAGCATGTCTGAATATTAACAGCCCTTAGAAGAATTGGCTTTATGTCTCATAGTGAAGAATGTACTGATGACAAATCCTTGGGTCAGAGGTTAAAAATATTACAGTAGCAAAACAAATTCTGAACTGAAATTAACCAAAAATAAAATTTATCTCACTGTACTGGCTGTCAAGATCCCAGCTGTACTGACTGTACAGCAATCTATGCAATGAGGGCATCCCCTAGTGGTCAGATGCCAAAGCAACGTCTTAGCAGACATTCTCATAAACGTACGCAAACGCGGAGTTTAAAATGAACAAAACGTTAGCGATATACAGAGTGATACACTGTAAAACAGTACCGGAGATAAACAGAAGGAACACCTCTTAGCTCCCGCACTGCTTCCATTTCCCAGCCATTCCCACTGGCTGCGGGCACAGAGGCGACTCCTGTGTGTGTGTGTGCGTGTGTGTGTGTGTGTGTGTGTGTGTGTGTGTGTGTGTGTGTGTGTTGGGGTTGGCGGGGGGAGGGGTTGTGTGTGCGTATGTTTCTCTCAGTGGTTACGTGATTATATATACTTAACCTTTCGTTTCCTCAGATTTAAGTATTATTGAATTTCTGGTGTGAAATCTTAAGATAAAAATAAATAAAAAAACTTTCTGTATGATGTGTTTTTGGATACTTCATTTTGTGTTAGAGCTACAGTTTGAACTTTCTTTTTCCGCTCTAAATTTGTTGAAGAGTCATACCAAGTTCTTCTGTTTCTCTTCTTAGCTTTACTACTACTATCAAACATCCAGCTTCTTCCAGCTCGAGCGCACTGTCTCAGATATCTTGTGCAGAGAAAAGAAAATGTGCACAAATCTATCTAGGGTTTCCCTGCTGTTCTCAGATTTCAAAGGAAAACACTGTACTGTGTATTGACTTTCTCCAGGTATGTCGTCTCTCCAAGTTTTCCTTGGACAGTCTCGTAATTGCTTTTGATGTTTTATTTTACATGTGAGATATGTTCATATGTGAGATGGATAAACAGATAAATGCTACATATATATATATATATATATATATATGTGAATATACATGTCTAATTTCCACCATTCAAAATTCCTCAGAATGACAAAATGACACTCTATATTTCTGGTGCTCTCAGTTTTATTTCCCTAATTTCAATTGCAACTTGAACCAATAACTAGATCAACACCAATGATATGTAAATTTCCTGTCTAATCTGTCATGAAAAACTAACATACCATCAAAATCAAGTTTCAATATTGTATTTAAAATAATAGTCTACTTCTGTATCTTCACTAATAAATTAAAATAATTATAATTATTCTGAAAATAATTCCTTTAGATAATTATAAAATTACGTGATACACAGTTTTTTAATGGAAGATAGATCATCTCCAGAGCAGCAAACACATAATAAATGCTCATTACACATTATTTTTTAAAATATACTTTAAGGTAGAATTACTTCAAGCACTTCTTCACACCATCCTAATTGTTTAGGCACCTGGCAGGAAGGGGATTCTGATAGCTGCTGCTGCTGCTGCTAAGTCGCTTCAGTCGTGTCCGGCTCTGTGCGACCCCACAGACGGCAGCCCACCAGGCTCCCCAGGCCCTGGGATTCTCCAGGCAAGAACACTGGAGTGGGGTGCCATTTCCTTCTCCAATGCAGGAAAGTGAAAAGCGAAAGTGAAATCGCTCAGTCGTGTCTGACTCTTAGCGACCCCATGGACTGCAGCCCACCACGCTCCTCTGTCCATGGGATTTTCCAGGCAAGAGTACTGGAGTGGGGTGCCATTGCCTTCTCTGGGACTCTGATAGATGGGAAGTTGAATCAGAGAGAGGTTTTTTAAGAACTTAAAAACCTGTAATTAAAACATGCTGCTTTTGCACATTTTACAAAGACACTTGACGTGAATACTCATTTTCAGGTAAATACTTAGGGCCCACATGAGTGAAAGCATTAGATGTATTCCATTAATCATAAATACACACATATATTTGGCATATAAGTTAGAATGAAATGATATATATTCCTTCATTATTTCACACGTGTTACTACACTACACAAGTTATGACACCAGTTTAGTTACTGTGACCTTAAAAAACTACTTGGATAGAGATAGCAATGAAAGAAAATAAAATTAATAACATGAATAATCTGTTTTTATTTACTTTATATTAACTGATAAATAATAGTTATATTCATCAATGCTAACCTTTTAATGCTTTCATATATTTGAGATAAAACAAAAGGTCACTGAGTAAAGATAATTTTTTAAAAGTGTCACAGTAATTATCCTACAAACTGGTTCTCTACAAACTGCCAAATGAGATGCTCAGTCAAAACAAGGCAAAATTCACCTGAATTTTTCAGAAGATGCTGTCGTTCTGTGGGAAGGCTATTGAAATCAAATTTTTTTTCCATAAAAATTAAAGGATTCTTGCCCCTGGGCACTTTACTAAATTGATAAAATTGAGTATCATATCACTACTCTTTAGTATTTTGCAATAAAAATTTAGCTACAATGTTCTATAATATTTTCTGTTGGATACTTGGAACGTCAAGTTCCTCACTTTTTTTTTTTCAACTCTTCATGCACAACTATCAAGCTTGCCTTGTTCTCTTGTAAGTTGTCATTTTTTAAGATTGTTTTAGTCAGTTAAGGTAACTCTGCACATGTATAACTGAAGCAGTCCCCTCATCCTACCTTGGCATTCATAAAATAGGATCACTGTGTATTTTTTAGTATATTTCTTTTTGAATACCAATGAATAAAGGCATGGAATAACATACTTTATTTTGTGCTACAATATTTGAAAAGAAAGCACAAATTTCAGTATTTGATCTTTTTTTCCTCCAGTATAATTGTGCTATTTGATTAGGGTGTTCAGATTTTCTCTTAGATCTTATGAAACTTGCAATTTTGAAAACCAGTGCTTGGTGGTAAATGACACATTTCTTCCTGAAAACAGGAAATTCTTTTTGTCTTGATTTTGATATTAACAAAAATGCCAATCACCAATCCAACATTTTGAAGTACCATTAGCATTCAATTTTGTACACCCCTCCCCATCTCAATTATGGCTTCTTTGATCCAAAAATTCATCAGTTTTTAAGGTAGTTTTTATTTATAAAATGAAGCTAATTCTTCAAGGAGATATTTAGCCATGTCATTCACATAAAAACAGATTTTAGGGGAAATTATTTTATGACTGATTAATTATAAATACTCATCTATGCAGTATTCAAAATAGAAGGTATAAGATGTTTGGAGAGCAAAAAACCTATTTTGGTTTATAATGCTAATTATACTTAGAATGTCAAACTGTCTTTTAAAATAAAATATATAGTCCTTAAAATCATGAAGGAACATTATATATAACATGATAAAGAAGAAGCATTTATTTTGTACTACATAAACAAAAATATTACATACACAAGAAAGTCACACCTTAGTATTTAAATAAACAAATATGTCAAATGACATGTAAATGCTAAATAATTTATCCTCTACAATTACCCATCCATCAGTCAAAAAGACTTGACATAGATTCCTTCCGTGTGTGTGTATCTGTATGTGTGGTGTGTTATTTATGTATATGTTTGAGGACTGTTACCACTGTAGTTTTATTATACTTTTATTTCCTTGATGTACATTTATATTATGTTACTGAATATACTTTTTAAACTTCCCATCCCATAAAAATTCTGAAATGGTCTTATGTAGCTGTACTGCTGTTGTTCTGTCACAAAGTTGTGTTCAACTATTTGCAGCACGCCAGTCTTCCCTGTCCATCACCAACTCCCGGAGCTTGCTCAAACTCATGTCCATTGAGTTGGTGATGCCATCCAACCATCCTCTGCTGTCCCCTTCTCTTCCTACCTTCAATCTTTCCCCGCATCAGGGTCTTTTCCAATGAGTCGGTTCTTCGCATCAGGTGGCCAAAGTACTGGAGCTTCAGCTCAGCCTCAGTCCTTCCAAAGAGTATTCAGGGATGATCTCCTTTGGGCTTGACTGGCTGGATCTTCTTGCAGTCCAAGGAACTCTCAAGAGTCTTCTCCAACCCCACAGTTCAAAAGCATCAATTCTTTGGCACTCAGCTTTCTTTATGGTCCAACTCTCCCATCCGCACGTGACTACTAGAAAAACCATACGTTTGACTAAACAGACCTTTGTCAGCAAAGTAATGTCTCCACTTTTTAATATGCTGTCTGAAGGCACTTGCTACCCACTGCAGTCCTCTTGCCTGGAAAATCCCATGGACAGAGGAGCCTGGCAGGCTGCGGTCCATGGGGTTGCAAAGAGTCGGACACGACTGAGAGACTTCACTTTCACTTTTCACTTTCATGCATTGGAGAAGGAAATGGCAACCCACTCCAGCGTTCTTGCCTGGAGAATCCCAGGGTCGGGAGCCTGGTGGGCCGCCGTCTGTGGGGTCGCACAGAGTCGGATATGACTGACCGACTTAGCAGCAGCAGGTTGGTCATAGCTTTTCTTCCAAGAAGCAATTTTTTTTTTTTTTATTTCATGGCTGTCCACAGTGACTTCAGAGCCTGAGAAAATAAAGTCTCTGACTGTTTCCTTTGTTTCCCCAACCATTTGCCATGAAGTGATGGGACCAGATGCCATGATCTTTGCTTGTTGAATGTTGAGTTTTAAGCCAGCTTTTTCACTCTTTCCTCTTTCACTCTCATCAAGTGGCTCTTTGGTTCCTCTTCACGTTCTGCCATTAGCATGGTATCACCTGCATATTGGCAGTTATTGATATTTCTCCCAAAAATCTTGATTCCAGCTCGAGCTTCATCCAGCCTTGCATTTTGCATAATGTACTCTTCATACAAGTTAAAAAATAGGGTAACAATGCACAGCCTTGACATACTCCTTTCTCTTTGTGACAGTCTGTTGTTCCACGTCCGGTTCTAACTCTTGCTTCTTGACCTGCAAAGAACTATGCTGTTTAACCTAAAAAACACAGCTCCATGGGATCATCTCAGAATCTATTTATATAATATTATGTATAATTTCATATATATTTATAAATATATATGAAATGTATATTTTATTTTTATATGTATATTATACATATATAAATATGTATATTTTAACTCTGCAAAATTATTACAATAGAAAGTTGCCCAATATTTTTGTCTTTGGAATATTGCTTCTTTGTAATGTTTTTTTTTTTTTTTCACTAGGTTTTTTTTTTTTTTTTTTATTTTTTTTTTTTTTTTTTTTTGGTTTTTCCATACAATGACATGAAACCACCCTGGGTTTACATATGCTCCCCCTCCAGAACCCCCCTCCCTCCTCCCTCCCGACTCCCCTCCCCCCCCCCCCGGGACATCTCGGTGCACCAGCCCCGAGCATCAATCCTGGGCTGGCGATTGATTTCGCATATGTTAATTAACATGTTTCAATGCCATTCTCCCATATCATCCCACCCTTGCCCTCTTCCACAGAGTCCACGAGTCTGTTCTATACATCCACGTTCCTTTTGCTGTCTCTCATGCAGGGTTCTCGTTTTAAGAACTATTCTGAGATTCTCCTCGAACTTTTAGAAAACCCTGGTTGAGTACAAAGCTTTAAAAAACCACTAGCTAAAACATGATTTATGGATATAGGTCTACAGAGTGTACCTATAGTGTACACTGTGGAAATAGTACACTTCAGTGTACACTCCAGTGTTCTGGAAATATGTGTTAAATCAAAATTTAGAGTAAAATCAAAATTATGAGCTTGTATAGTAAATAAATTGTTAAGTAAGCCATAAATCTCTGATCTTCATCCTCCTGGTAATATTTTTGTAGCCTTTGAAAATTTACATATTATAAAAGTTTACTATCACAGCGTTTTCCTCTTTGGGATCAGGAAACATGGGATCAGGGTTCTATAACCCCTCACTCCTTTTCACTGGTAAAGCATCACTAACCAACTGATGAATTTTGTGCTGAGCCTCTCAAAGCAGCTAAGTGTTAGCTGACAAGAGAGTTGATAATCTATCAAATATCTTTTTATTTTTTCCCAACTCTATACCTTTGTTAAGGTCATTTTCCCTCAGTTATACAGCTTCATATTCTACACTACTGGGTTCCCAATAGATTAGATATAAAGCTTGAGCAAATATTTCCATATATTTGTTTTATATTGTAAAGTTTGGCATCTGGTCTTATCTCATCATGGCAAAAAGAATGTGAAAAACAGTGACAGATTTTCTTTTCTTG
The DNA here is from genome assembly GCA_007570785.1 of Antilocapra americana. Classification (NCBI taxonomy): domain Eukaryota; kingdom Metazoa; phylum Chordata; class Mammalia; order Artiodactyla; family Antilocapridae; genus Antilocapra; species Antilocapra americana. Next base: position 12,932,385 of record ML663010.1, read on the forward strand.
GGCTCCAAAATCAGTATGGATGGTGTCTGCAGCCATGAAATTAAAAGGTGCTTGCTCCTTGGAAGGAAAGCTGTGACAAACCTAGACAGTGTATTAAAAAGCAGAGATGTCACTTTGTTGACAAAGGTCCATGTAATCAAAGCTATGGTTTTTTCCAATAGTCATGTAAGGATGTAACAGTTGGACCTTAAAGAAGGCTGAACACTGAAGAATTATGCTTTTGAATTGTGGTGCTGACGAAGACTCTTCAGAGTTCCTTGGACTGCAAGAACAAACCAATCAATCCTAAAGGAAATCAGTCCTGAACATTCATTGCAAGGACTGATACTGAAGCTGAATTTCCAATACTTTGACCACCTGATGTGAAGAGCCTAATCATTTGAAAAGACCCTGATGCTGGAAAAAATTGAAGGCAAAAGGAGATGGGAGTAGTACACAATGAGATGGTTGGATAGCATTATCGACTCAATGACAGTAATTTGAGCAAACTCAGGGAGATGTTGGAGGGCAGAGGAGCCTGGCATGCTGTATTCCATGAGGTTGGGGAGTCAGACATGACTTAGTGACTGAACACCAATAACAACAATGTGAATAAAGTGTTTCATTTAAAATCCCAAGACAGAGAAAACACCTAATTAAAATTTGGGGTAATATATGAAGGCATAAATAAGTTGTCAACGATGATGATCATTACACCTCTTCTCAGCATCTCCTCTGACGTGTTTCCTCTAGGCCATTTGTGGTTCAGGCTTCATGTTTTTCCTCACCTGGAATTCTGCCTCAGCAACCTCCTTATAGCCAAATAAGCAATATAAATCCAATCCCCAAAGCACTGTTTAGTCACAGGTTCCCTGAGAATCCAGAGGGAAGGATAATGTTATAACCCACAGCACAAAAACGAACCAAAGTCCTGTAAAATACACCTCTGCTTTCTCTTTCTCTGGACCTGTGTTTTCCTTCCTCTACTTCAAAGTTCCCCCACTCCGGTCCCCAGAGTCCCACTATACTGCAGCACCCCCATGTAACTTGTCTCAGTTTCCAGAATGCTTCTGTTCCCTAATTTCTTTTCTTGCATGAAACTGTTTCTTTCAAAATACTTCTGCTTTGCATACTTACACACACCCTCACTTAGAGATACTAGGATCCTTCAGAATAAACCACTTTTTAGAGGTGAAGTGAATTCTAACAAAGGGTGTTTGCACTTGTACACTTGTGTGTGTGTGCTCAGTCACTAAATCGTGTCCGAGTCTTTGCAACCCCATGCACTACAGCTCGCCAGAGTCCTCTGTCCAAGGGATTTCCCAGGCAAGAATACTGGAGTGGGCTGCCATTTCCTTCTCTAGGGGGTCTTCCAACCCATGCATCTAAGCCATGTCTTCTGTGGCTCAGGCTTGGCAGGTGGGTTCTCTACCACTGAGCCACCTGGGAAGCCATTTGCACACGTACACAGGCTTTTATCTGTCACATATGATTCATCATAGATTATAAAGTTGCCATTTATCAATTTATGCTGAGGAGTTCCTTTATACAAAGACAAGCTTGCACTATGTACCCTGAAAGGAATGATCATTCCCAGTGGGACTATGGTTTGGACCCACCTAAATAGCTTTTTGAGACTCTATATTTGGTTTTCCTATTTAGATGCTATTCCCTTCTTGTCCTTTTATGTCTGACTCAACACAGTTGCTGATTCACATTTTTGGTCTACAACCTACCAACTAGGATAGCTAGCCATCAACATTTTCCAGGATGTTTGGATACATTGTACTCTTTCAGTGGACCCAGACTTCAGTTCGTTGGGTCACAGCATGCATTTCAGCCCATTTTAGCAGTTTGGGCAAATAGGTTGGCTAGAAAGACCAGAGAAGTACTCCAACTCACAATGTAACAGATATTTATCTGAAGATTATAAATTTTAAAATACGCTTGGTTTCTTAAATGACAGATACCTAAATCATATATACTTCAATCATGTACCACTGATAAGACACAACATCTCACTTCTATTTCTGGGGCCATGGTTTTCTCATCTTGAAAAAATAGTAGTGGATTCAATAATCTTTTATGTATCATCTAGCTCTAGAATGAGATCTTTTCACTGTGATAAACTGTTTATCTGACTGTCCAATGCTAATCTGTCTTATTGACATTAAAGGCTGACATTTTGCTCTATGCAGCTTCACGTTCAAGGGAAAAGAGAGAGGGAGAGTGTGGAGAGAGAAAAACAGGAAAAAGAGAGATTGAGAGTTCCAATTTTTTCTGTGATAAGCTTTTCCCAGCCAGAAAAAAGTCATTTTACAATTTTCTACATGTCTATACCTGTCCAGCTTCATGCTCCTTGAAGCCATTATTTCTATTTCATAATAGAATCAATTCCTTTCCTATGAACTATCAGCTTCCTATCCGTTCCACATCAAGTCTACAAGACCAAATTTCTTAAAGGATCAAGACATTTGTTTTCATAGGACATTCAAAACACAATAGAAATATGCACTTTTATTTTTAAAACTGTTTTCCCCCAGAATGCCAGATATTATAGTTTGGTTGTTATTATTTTTAAGCTTATTTGAATAAAAGCCTCAGGTAAGTGACATGCATACTTTTATTGCATTATAACGTGAAGATAGGGCTACTCATTCTTTCACTAAGGCTATTCTCTATGCATTGTCTCTTCTTAAATTGTAAACCATTGGCCTCTCTGTTTCTCATTCCACCCATCTGTTTTCTGAGGCAACCTGTCACTTCAGCTCTGTCTCACCTCCAATCTGCCCCTTGCTCAGTACCCCCACTGTGACTGTCTTTGGTGTGCTCAGCTCACTGTTCACACATCACTGTCATTCACATTTCAGGCTGATGAAACTGACAGTGATCGTCTCCTGAATGTTAATGGAAAGAAGAAAAAGCCCACAAGGAAACAACGCTTCTCCAAAGACTGCAGCCAATGATTGAAATCCAGCTGCATTTGCAGTGTGGTAATCCTAGATTTTTAAAAAGCGCCCTCTTTGCTGACAACCTCAGGCCAGGCTGATCTGTCTGACACTGCTATTTCCCAGACGTTTACCTGTCTTGACACACTGCGGCGCTATCCTTGGGCACGTGTGCACCTCTGCGCTCGGACCAGGAGGGACAAAATTAAAGTTGCTGCAAATAAGCATTTATTTATTTATTTGACAGCTGTTACAAAGGTAAGGTCATGCTTGTAGAGCTGTGCTTCAGTTAATGAAAGCTGATTACACCTGTGAATTAGGGAATGCATCTTTGCATAATAGAAGGGATTATTCCTATCACAAAAGAATTCACGGCAGGGCTCCATTAAAAAGTGACTAGTGCTTTTAAAATGATTCTTTGTTCAGGTCAATTGATAAATTTCAAGCATTTTAAGATCACATAATTGAGATACCCTTACTCTACTTTTTGGTCAAAAATATTTTATTGGCTATATATATATATATGTTTTTAAGAAAATAGATAATATATAGAGGTATATACCATATGTTATTTACTATACCAAATGGTATTTATTATACCATGTGGTATATTGAAAGAACCCAGTTCTCCTTTAACTTTGAAAACTTTTGCTGGATTATTTAGATCAATGAAAATTAATTTTTATGTTTGTATTAGCTTTTATTCTCCAGGAAACTAAGAGAGTACTTTAAGTCAGGAACAAAGTAAGATTATTTGACAGAATCAGGTCTCTGAATTATTTTTATTAATAAGAGCAGCATTAGTATACAACTTAAATTAAATTTCACACCCAGAAAAGATATTTTTAGGAGATTCTGTAACTAAGAGCAGAAGGGAAAAATGTTACAAGCTTCTGTGAATGAAAGACAGTTTTAAAGTGATCCTTAAAGTACTTTTAAATTTCATTTAGTTTCCTTGAAGCTAAATTTCTTAGTTGGGTGTGTATTTCCAATAAACTCTTTTAAAAGGATTTGAGGCTGTTTTTCATAATTCACTAAATTTTAGATCTCAAATATGTCTTGAATGCTTCGTTGAAGAAGAGATGGCTTTATTCTAAAGTTGTGTTGTCATTATATGGATACAATTCTCCATACTGTTTCCAATTAAGACCTTTGAACAAATTTTTTCATCTAACAAATAGGAGTAAGGAGAAAATGAAGCTCCACTACATAACACTGTAGCCTTTGGAAAAAATGAAAATACCCAGACTTGGAATAGGATATCTGGTTCCTTGTCATAACTCTGCTATTAGATCATGAAATAGCCACCTTAAAAATCTCCAGACTTTATTTTCCACATGTGTTTAATGAGGGTTATATCAGTCTTACATAGCTCCCAGATTGCTGTGATCACAACAAGAGTCAAAGATAATTTTTAATAGGTAGTCAAAAAGGAAAATTATTTTAAGGACAGATTAAAGAGAAAGACACAATCACCAATACATCTTAAATGTTGAAAGGAAGTACTAGAACATTTGGGTCTTCAGAAGAATTTAGTATTGATACTTCATTACTGAAGGTCATCTTTAACATGTAGTGCTATCATTAACCCCCAATAGCCCTTCTACAACATGGAACTGAAAACCAAGTCCCATACATTTTCCTTACCCTGCCAAGATGGACAATAACTATGTAGAAAATACTGGTTGGGATTTATAGTATATAGACATATTTTTAGTCACAGAATTTAATCACAAAATATTGGCTAAACCTAAAACACAGGTCTGGAAATTATACACAAAAGGACCTATCTAGACTGAGAAGGCAAAGCAAAATAAAACAGTATTCCAGGGAAAACAGATGAGATGGCTGATGAATCCATCTTCCTATAACTCTCTTCCATCGTTTCCTGTTTGCTTGTAAATTAAACTCGTGATTGATGGAGCATGTTGTCCTTGAGATTAACCTCAGTTGGTTAGAACTGTTGCCTGAGAAGCCAGAGATAAAAGTTTATTACTCAGCATTAAAAAAAAAAAATTCATTTGAAGCAATTCTACTCAGATGGACGAAACTGGAGCCCATTATCCAGAGTGAAGTAAGCCAGAAGCAAAAACAATACAGTATATTAACACATATATATGGAATTTAGAAAGACAGTAATGAGAACCCAACATGGGAGACAACAAAAGGAACTCAGATGTATAGAATAGACTTGTGGACTTTGTGGATGAGGGTAAGGGTGGGATGATATGGGAGAAGGGCATTGAAGCATGTTAATTGTCATGTGTCTAATCAATCGCCAGCCCAGGACTGATGCTCGGGACTGGTGCAGCGAGATTTCCCCGGGGGGGGAGGGAGGAGGGAGGGAGGACCCGGAGGGGAAGCATATGTAAACCCATGGTGATATCATGACAATGTATGGCAAAAACAATAATAAAAAATAAAATAAAAAAAAAAAAGAGTTTATGGCACTGAAAGAGCCAGATGGCTTTCACTATTCCATAGGTTGGGTGAATCTGAACAATACCATCAACTCTCGGAAAGCAGGGCAAATTGATGGCCTGCCAATGCCAATGCTGATCAATGGCATCTACACAGTACAAAGGAATCACATAGCAGGCACTCTCTCACTGTTCCCCACCAGACTCTTATATTTTATACATATCTTCATAGGCTTTCCTTGAAGTTTATAGTATTCTCACATTCAGAATAATTCCCTTTGAAGGATTTAAGCCTTTATAATTTTCCATCCTTTAGCTTCTCTGATGGCTCATTCAGTAAAAAATCTCCTTGCAATGCAGGAGACCCAGGTTTGATCCCTGGGTTAGAAAGATACCCTAGAGAAAGGAATGGCTACCCACTCCAGTATTCTTGCCTGGAGAATTCCATTGACAGAGGAATCTGGTTGGCTACAGTCTATGGCGTCACAAAGAGTTGGACATGACTGAATGACTAACACTTTCACTTTTCCCAATTTGTACAGTTTATTGCCTTTTCTTATCACTGAAATCATTTTACTTTATTTTATATAATTTTATGAGCATCTAAGTATATCTGTAATTATGCATACATACACAAGTTTTGTTTTTTTTTTTTTTCAGGATACATCTGTAATTTTATTACAAAACCATTCTTTTGGCATTAGTTGGTTACAGTGAGAACATGATGCTGTGAGTGTGGCAGAGCAGCTCTGATCTAACAACTGCATTCCCTGCTTTCTGAACCGGAAGGTAAGTTACTCATATCCTTTACATACCTACAAACATTAACGCTGCAAATCCTGACGCACAAACCGTTTAGGAAGGAGCTGATGCTAAGGGGTTAGAGTAAATGTTGATAAGACTACAAAAGTTCCTTTATGGGACTTTCTGTTTCCTCTCCCTCCCCCAAATTCTCTGCTTAAAAAAAAATCAAGTTGCTCGGGACAAGTCTGAACTGCAGCAGCACAAGGAGCATCGCACTCGCTCATGTTAAAAGCAGTGCCTGTGCGTGTGTTTTACACCACAGGCAAGGGAATGACCGCTCTAGTTTTTAACTCCTTCATTAGAGTCTCTTAAAAAAAATAAAAGCATCCCATCAAGTTCGTCGATGGTGTTATTGCTGTACTTTTGTAGGTGGGTCACTTTCTGTGCTGTGTTTGCTTTGAAGGGATCTTCCAATATATCTCCAATATTCCTTTCTTATAGTGTCCTTTTCTTTAGCTAGGATTTCACATAACTCTAGTGCTTTATTAAGAATGTCCTCCTTGTCGTCACACTGGTTCTCTAGCATGTCTTCATAGATATCCACGAGAAAGGCAATTAGGTAGGGAGAGCTGTGACTTGGTTGTAAGTCAAGTAATTGATTTAACAGATTGGGATATTTGGAAAGACCACGATCCTGCAAAATCCCTTTCAAATAATTCCATGCGCTTTCATTATGTGGGACCAGTTTGACCATTTCCAGAGTGTACTGGACTTCTCTCTCCAAAATAGCACGATCATTGTAGCCAGTTGTGTTCGAAATTACGAAGTATCTTTGGTTCCAGACAGAGTTATTTCTCACATCCTCTTTGAGAAGCTGGTCTACATACTGCAGCTCATTATCCCAAAGTTTAAATTCCTGAATAACCCACTGTCGGTGTTGCCAGGCATGGTAATTCTTTGCATCCTGAGTAAGAATATCCGCAATAAACTCAAGCTCCTGGGATGGGTCTCTCAGCCATTCCACCAGCACTCGCCTATGATGCCAAACTTGATAGTTTTTGGGCTGCTCCTCAATTATTGCCGAGATGTAATTCATTTCCTCATGTAGATCCTTCTGAAGTGACTTTAAGAGAACTCTCCGGAAATGCCACACTGTGTAGTTGGCTGCATTTAACTCAATAGCATCTCTGGTTAACTTAAAAGCCTGTTCACTTCTCTCGTCTCGCTGCAGGACAGCCCGGAAATAATCATAGACGTCCTGAAATTTCTCACTATAAATGATCTGGACCACTGGATTGGGGCCATCATTCTGTGGCACTGGATCTATATCAGCCCATTCTGCTCTGTCCCTGTACAGGACGTAGGCGGGCGAGTCCAGGCTCAGGAGCCCGTCGTCCATCGGGGCCGCCGCCGCCCCTTCCTGCGGCGGCTGGGGAGGCGGCGGCGGAGGATGCGGCTGCGGCGGCGGCGGCGGCTCCGGCGGGCCGGGCTCCCCGCCCTGCGCGGCCTCCCCGACGCCGTCGGCGGCCGCCATCGCTGCTCGGCCCCGCGCTGAGGCGGCGGCGGAGGCATACACAAGTTTTTTGCTGCTGCTGCTAAGTCACTTCAGTCATGTCTGACTCTGTGCGACCCCACAGATGGCAGCCCAGCAAGCTCCCCCATCCCTGGGATGCTCCAGGCAACAGTACTGGAGTGGGCTGCCATTTCCCTCTCCAATGCATGAAAGTGAAAAGTGAAAGTGAAGTCGCTCAGTCGTGTCCGACTCCTAGCAACTCCACAGACTGCAGCCTACAAGGCTCCTCTGTCCATGGGGTTTTCCAGGCAAGAGTACTGCAGAGGGTTGCCACTGCCTTCTCCACACAAGTTTTTTTTGTGTGTCTATATCTTTATTCTTTACATATCTATTTCTATTATTTATTCTTACATTGTATATGACATAATACATATGTATTTAATTTATATATGAATTCCTACCTTACTTTCTATGTATATTTATCACTAAAAACATATATATAATATATAAAAAGTTGACGATCTTGTCTTTAAATGCAATTATATATTTACTTGATTGATGATCACATACTTTACTAATTTTGCATATTCAATATTTACAATATTTAAACTTTAAATTTTGAGTATTTTATTCACCTATTTAAATAAAAGAAGCTTCATGGATGAAAACATGTTCTACAATTTTCTCTCTCCATTCTTCCAACCATATATATTAGTAAATTCTTTCTTTTGAGTAGGATATTCTTGATCCCAACATCTTTTGTGAAGGAACATACTTATATTATCTATAGAAATCGGTGTGTATGTGTGTTTAAGCATATAGAGAATATAGTCACTGACCCTACTATAAGGCACACAATCACAGATATAAAAAAATATTTGTTATGCTTTGATAAAGAAGGCTGTGATTATCTTGTTTCCCTAGTGAACAAATAAATAAGAATTCTCCTTTAATTGATTTATCCACTAGAAATACAGTTCTTAAACCTGACTCTCATGTCAGATAATGTTCTAAGGTACAAAAATGATGTGTGTGTGCGTAGCTGTGTTTCATCCTTTGTGACCCTATGGTCTGTAGCCTACCAGGCTCCGCTGTCCATGGGGTTTTCCAGGCAAGTAAACTGGAGTGGGTTGCCAATCCCTTCTCCAGGGGATTTTCCCGACCCAGGAATTAAACCCATGTCTCTCGAGTCTTCTATATTGGCAGGCAGATTCTTTACCACTGGCACCACCTGGGAAGCCCCATAAAGATGATACCTATGTAAATAAATTAGTCAAACTGGATTTTCCTCTATTTCTATATGACTTTCCTGCTATTTCAGAGTGAGCTGTCTTCTTTTTCATTTCTGGTCTTTCACAGATGCATTTGACCTAAAAATGCGTCCTCAGATTTTTGCTTTTCGTCTCAGGTCATTGCTGATTTATTTCACTCTCTAGAGTATTCTTTGAAATCTTTTACAAATGAACTAGCATCATCTAAAAATTTGAGTTTACTGTCACATGCGTTATATCTAGTGTTGGTTCTTAATTTCTCTTACTATTGTTTTAAATGTAATGTTCACTGGCAAAGCTAAAGCCAGGTACTTGTTAGAGTGATGAGACATATTTTAATCAGCAATATTTACTGTTACAGAAGAGAAAATAACTGAGCTTAATTTTCCTTTGTACAGAGGTAACTGGATATTTTAAAGAGCAAATGAAGGAATAGGAAGAGGTTGAAGCAGAGGCTCAGTAGAGTTGGGAAAGTGAAAAGTACAAAAAGTAGAAAGAAGTGGTCAGTCTATATGAAAGCCATTTAGGTCTGATAACTGTCGTTTATCAAAGTTAGGTTCCTACCCTCTAACAGAGGCTGGAAGGCAGGGTCCTATCTTCAGGTGGTGGCTGGAGAAAATAGTAAATTCCTTTTCTGCAAAAGTAAATTCCTTTGGCAGCCATGAATTTTCTCAGGAAACTCTTTATGGACACTATAGATCTGGTGTCAAATCACTCAAGACACAGTGATTTGGTCTTGAGTTGTTAGAGTCTGTGTTACTATTTGTTCAAAATTTTATGGGGTAAGATTAAGGCCCAATTGAGAAGAGGGCTCAGAGGACCTTGGCTAATTTTGTCAAGGAGAAAATCTTTGTCAGCACTCACAAAATTTTGGAAAGTATAAAGGAAGGCAGTTAAAACTTCCATTCAACCAAGACTAAGACCAGTTAACCAACTATTAACATTTTTTACATATTTCCTATTCTTTCACATATTCCTTATTTTTACATATTCTACTTCAACTGTCCAGGGAAAACTAATTACATGCCCTTCCAGTAGTGTGGTCAGAGACATGACTCTTGGAGAGGAAACAGAATCAGGGGTAAGCATACTGCAAAATTCCATTTCAGAAGAAATTTGTCTTGGAGGGATGCTGCTATAAAACAGGGGGGCTTTTACAAGAGACAGTTCAGTCCAACAACATGGTATATCTTTCCATCTGTTTGTATGGTCTTCAGTTTTTTTCATCAACGTCTTATAGTTTTTGGAGTACTGGACTTAGCCTTTCAACATAGTTTTTTTTTTTTTTTTTCCCTTAGGTGTTTTATTCTTTTTAATGTGATGGTAAATGAGATTGCTTCCTTAATTTCTGATGTTTGGTTGTCAGTGTACAGAGATGCAATAGATTTCTGAATATTAATTTTGTATTCTGCAACTTTTCTGAAATCCTTGATGAGATTGAATGTTGTTCTGGTGGCTTCTTTAGGGTTTTCTGTGTATGGTATCACATCATCTGCAAATAGTGACAGTTTTACTTCTTTATTTCTAATTGGATTTCTTTTATTTCTTTTTCTTCTCTGATTGCTGTGTCTAGGACTTCTAAGACAATGTCAAATAAAAGTGGTGACAGTGAGCATCCTTGTAGTGTTCATAATCTTAGAAGGAATGCTTTCAGATTTTCACCACTGAGTATGAAGTTACTGTGGGTTTGGCATGCTCAGTTATATTCCTTCTATGTCCACTTTCTGGAGAGCCTTTATCATAAATGGAAATAACCACAGTATCTAAGACAATCTACAGGCTCAATGTAATCTCTATCAAAATGCCAATGACATTTTTCACAAATTGGAACAAATTTTTTTTAACTTATATGGAAACACAAAAAACCTGGATAATCAAAAGAGTCTTGAACGAAATGAATGGAGCTGGAAGAATCAGTCTCTCTGATTTTAGACTTTCAGTTCAGTTCAGTTTAGTCACTCAGTCATGTCCAGCTCTTTGTGACCTCATGGACTACAGCACACCAGGCTTCCTTGCCCATCACCAACACCCATAACTTGCTTAAACTGATGTCCATTGAGTCAGGGATGCCATCAAACCATTTCGTCCTCTGTCATCCTCTTCTCCTCCTGCCTTCAATCTTTCCCAGCATCAGGGTCTTTTCAAATGAGTCAGTTCTTCACATCAGGTAAAGCTATAGTAATCAAAACTATGGTTCTGGCACAAAAACGTATAGATCAATGAAACAAGATAAGAAGCCTAGAAATAAACCCACACACTTATGGTCAATTAATCTATGACATAAGAGGCAAGATTATACAAAAGAGAACAGACAATTTCTTCAACAAGTGTTGGTGGAAAAACAGGCTGTTAAAAATTGGCTAAAATGAAGTAGCTTCGACCCAGGAAAAAAGGCTGTGTTTGAACTGAGGGTGTAATGGACTTTTTAGCTTATACTTTAAAATATGTTTCTTGTACTTAAGTTGCCCATGCTAAGTCGGTTCAGTCGTGTCTGACTCTGTGCAGTCCTATGCACTCTAGCCTGCTAGGCTCCTCTGTCCATGGCATTCTCCAGGCAAGAATACTGGAGTGGGTTGCCATGCCCTTCTCCAGGGGGTCTTCTGGACCCAGGGATCGAACCCAGATGTCCTGCCTTGCAGGCAGATTCTTTACCCTCTGAGCCACTAGGAAAGTCCTTAAGTGGCCCAATATTCCTTAAAAGCCTGAGCACTCTATTTAGGAGACATGATTAAATTCACTTATAGTTGGAAACCTGCATGCCTTATGGCCATTTAGAGCAGACTGGGTTAGCAGTTCAGGTCTCTAACCTTTGCCCGTCTGTTGTAGCTTGTGAGATTATCTTTCCTCCCTTGTATAAGTTAGTAACTAACTGGTTTAGGCAGTTATAAACAGAGCTCTCACAACACTCAAAAGCAAACTGATCGTATGAAGAGAGTAATCTTCATCTAAGAGTTCACTTTCTTTGCTGAATCAGAAATACAAAAACGAGTGAGTTCTAGTTTTGGTTCAGCACATATTTAAACATCTTATACCTGTGATTGGTACAATAATTTGTTGTATTTTTTCTCTCCTGGTCTCAGTATGTCTGTTGACATTTAAGTACCCACATTCCAGGTAACAGGCAAAAGAGAAAATCAAAGGACAAAAGGAGTTTTCTAAGACTCAGTACACTTATGCTTGTGTTAATAATTAATTCATTGTCTACATACATCAACAAAGAAAACTAATAAACACTACTTTTTAACTGGACACATTTCCACCTCCAATAATTCTGTGGATATTGGTGTGGTGGCGGTGATGGAGGTTCTCCTAGGAGGAAAAAGAAAATTATGATCTTTCGACGGTAAGTATTTTCTGACTTTCACTTAAGACTAAGGGAAGATCCTGGCTTGTTGGCCACAGAACTACCAGAATTTGGCCTGTTTCTACCTCCTTCTTCTACTTGGGAGAGGAAAACTCCGATCCTCAATGGCACTACTTTCTAGGAGCCCCCTGTCTCTTCACCAGTGGTTCAGGCAGGAGGCAACTATCAGGCTTGTAATTGTTTTATCCATATCCTGTACATTAAAGGTCTCCATTCAAATGTTTATTCAATTAGAGTAAAAGGAATCTATCCTCAGTAGAAACTTTGAACTAGATGAATTGCTCTATATTGACCTAATATATATAATTGACGAGTTTTTTTTTAATAAGAATTATAGAACAGTGAGAGAGAGTTACAAAATTTCAAAGCAAATCATAAAGATGAAGCACAATTCAGTAGTCTTCAAGATTCTCTACCCAGGACAGTAGTGCATCAATAAAGGATGTTGTTATGCTCCTATAACCTGAATCCACTGCTCCCTATTTTCATCAACTCTATTCTTCCAGCAATGTGAGGGATTCAGTGAATCTGACCCTGTTTTTGAAATTTCCTTCTCTCATATGCTTCTACTTCAGCATTTCTTAAACTATATTCATGTAAATCTAGTGTCCTATAATATGTTCAAAAACTCATTTAAAAAGCAACTGAGGATGTAAAGCCAAAATTTGGGGTATTACTTTCCATGGAGATGCACAATTCATATTTGTATTTTAAAGATTTTCAGAAACTTCATAATAAAAATATCCCTTCAACTTAATCTAATTCAGCATTTCCCAACATTTGTGCTATGATGGAAACAATTTTTCTTATTGATGAATATTATGCAGAAAGTTCTATGGAAGGTAGTTAATATACAGTTAATTAGACTTTAAGTTTTATGCTTATCCGTATCTTCCATCTCCTCATGATGTGTATATATCACTGGATTCAATACCCTCATCTAAACACAAAAATCCAATAAGACAACTGTAGTCTATTGGTAGGTTATTTTTTGTCCAGGCACTTAAACCTAGTCTGATCAATTATGGCCTGACTGATAAAGACCATACATGTCAAAATATGGTAACATACTTATGCGACACTTCTTCCAGGAAGGAGCTCCCCAAGGGAGCTGTTGGGGTGTCACTTTCATTCAGGGGATCATTCACTCCTTTTCAGTATATACACTCTGATAGTCTCAATAAATGTGAAGCCACAGTCTCTCACGATGCACTTCTATAAATAGCAAGTCAGATTTGGGAGAATAAATTGAGTGAACTGTCACAAATATTTCTCAATAAAATAAGGGGGAAAGTGTAACTGTAGCCTGAATAAGAATTACATGCATATTTACTAAACTTTGGGGTCCTCTTGGCTGAAATGCATTTCCAAAGGAAAAAAAAAAATCAATATTAAACTACATTTGATATATTTCTTTGCTAAAAGCCACAACTTCGTGTATTCTAGAGAGGAATGATTTATAACTATTACATCCAACAAAATGTTCTTTTTGGCCCTGAAATCTGATAATTTGGTTTTACATGGTGACCATGCTTCCAGAAATAAAACTCCTGTCCATCACCATTATTATTACCAAGGATAGGATGAGAAGTACTGTAGAAAGCACAGCACATTTTCTCTGCTCTACTCATGTGTGATAATTGCAGAGTTTGGGAAATATATTAGGTACAGAAAAAGAAGAATGAAGACCTTAAAGCTTTTTTTAGGTAGACATGAGCAAGGAACCTTGGTTTTCTATTGTGGGAACACTTTTCTCCATGTACTCTGTATAATACATTTCCTTTTGGCCTTGTGGATGCATTTTTAAATATTTCAGCCTGAAAACGTTTTCACTGCCTTGCAAATGTTTTATCAGCCTGCCTCCCTCTCCATATCAGAGCTTGATGCATATTGCAGGTAACGGATAGGGAATGAGAACACAGACCTCATCTTCAATTTTTAATTACTGTGTTGTGTTTCTGGATAAGTCATGGCTGTGTGACTGCACATGGATGTCTTAAGGCAAATAAAACACCCTTCAGCCCTTGTAACAAATGTAGTACTCTCGTGGGGGATATTGATAAAGGGAATGACTGTGATTGAATAGAGTATATGAAAAGCCTCTGTACTTTCCTCTAAATTAGCAGGGAATCTAAAACTGCAGTAAACCATAAGCATATTTTTAAAAAGACACTGTCTTAGACAGATGTCCTACTGGGGACAAATCAATATCTTCAGGCCGTTGCACAAGAATTATTAAGACGCTAGAGGCAGTTATAGATTGAAGAAAAGGGGTAATTCTATTTCTATTACTGTTAAGGCCCTTGGTGGACTCCCTGATGGTGAGTTGCAGCTTCCTGGAAAGACATACTAAAATTTATATAAAAAATGGGAATCCATTCATATTTCTTTCCAACATAAGAATCAGTTTTCAGTCCACAATGCTATTCAGAATTTACTTCTTTCCAACTGAAGGAGAACATAGTGCCTACCTCCTTTCTGTTCAGCCAGGTACCAGTCATAAATTGAGCACAAAAAAGCAGAAAATTAACCCCACAGAGCATACAGACTTCAGTTAGCGAGATAGCAAATGTACTTAGGGAACAAAGGGAAATACCACTTACTAGTGATATTGATGGTCATTATAAATAGATTGTTGTTGTTCAGTAGCTAAGTTGTATTCAACTCCGCACCACCAGGGTCCTATGTCCAGGGGATTTTCCAGGCATGAATACTGGAGTGGGTTGCCATTTCCTTCTCCAGGGTATTTCCCCAGATCAGAGATCAAACCCATGTCTCCTGCATTGGCAGGTGGATTCTTTACCACTAAGCCACCAGGGAAGCCTCATAGATAAGCATGATCGAAAGACAAATACTAAATGAAAGGCAAATACTAAGTGAAAGGTAAATACTATTACAGTCAACATTCTGAGACCAAGTAGACAAAATATTTTACAAAAAAAAAATACTCCTATTTTCACCAGTATCTTCCACATTGTGTATGGTTTGATTTTAACATGGACTGAGAAATTGTCTACCAATACTTAGTATTACTCCCTACCAACATTTAACTGAGGGTCCCATCTCTTTGAGGGGGAATACAGCATGGGGTTTAGCAAACTAAGAGTTTTTGTAAAGGAAGATTGATTAGAAGAAGGCTGCATTCATTGCTTTATGTACTATCTGTGACTGCCTTCAACCTTCAACAGAGTTGAGTAGTTGTAACAGGAACACTTGGCTTTCATAGGCTAAAATATTTACTGACACTTTACAGGAAGGTTGCCCCTTGCCTGACATAGGACAAAGAAGATGGTCTGAGTCAGACAGACTCACAGGGAGCTATGTGTGCAGGTTAAGCTTTATGCTTTGTGCTAAATTTTATGAGTCCTAACACATGTCTTCCATGTTAAGCAACTGAATTTCCTATTACAGTAAGGTTCTCCATTTTCCAAATAATTGGGATCTTATCTTGGTATTGAATATTCAGAATTCTCCCCCAGCCCTGAAACTAGGCTGACCCTAGTATTTGTGGGGTCCAAGGCATGAGGATACATGGAGGTTCATATATGAAACCTTTGAATTTCATATATCAGGCAAAAAGAAATCACTAAATATTTTGATAAGCATGCCTTCATAATGAACTAGAAATTCAAGCTTGTACTCATAATGTTCAGACTTTTAAGAGTTTCTGTACCAAAACATGGCAGCAGGTGCAGGATCCCTTCTTAGCCTCTACTCTGCTTTTTCCCATACCTGTTCCTTCTCCTTCCACTTTTTCCTGCACTGTGCCTGGACTGCATGCATGTGGACATCCTGGGTTCATATCTGAGCTCAGTCCGTATCTCTCATTGTGCCTCCCTTTGGCCAATCCTCCTGAAGGCCTGAGGGTATATACATCTGTGACATGGTCAGTCCTTGGAAAAACAGATTCAGCAAAGAATATTAGAAACAAGTCTGGATGATTTTAGCTCACAATTCTCAAGTCCTAGATACCTAGTCCTTGCTCAAGAAGGGGAACGTCAGCTCAGACTGTGGCTTTCTCTTGGCCCCAGACACTCCTCACCCTGCAGGCAGATGCATAGTTAACAAGGAGCTCAAGCAGAGTCCTCTGAATATTCCACTCCTAAGACCAATGCATTAGCATCCCCTATGATGGTGATTTACAACACTTGGCAATACCTGGAAGCATTTTTGATGATTATGACTGGTCAGGGGCTACTGGTATCTAATGGGCAGAGGTCTGGGAGAGCCCTAAACATTTCACATTGTTCAGGATAGGAACCCTCCCCCCTCAAAAAAAAATTTTAATTGGTCCAAAATGTGCTTCCCAGGTGGTGCAATAGTAAAGAACCCACCTGCCAATGCAGGAAATGCAAGAGACATGGGTTTGATCCCTGGGTGAATAAGATCCCCTGGAGTAGGAAATGACAACCCACTTTAGTATTATTACCTGGAAAACCCCATGGACAGAGGAGCCTGGTGGGTTACGTACAGTCCATGGGATCTCAAAGAGTTGGACATGACTGAGCTCATACATATGCTACACCCATAAATAGTGTTGAGACTGGGAAACCCTCGCCTATGATTTTACTAGAAATGTAAAAGGTAAGACTGACTCCAGATGTACTAAATCAGAATCTGAGTTTCAATCAGGCTTTGCTGATGGCTCAGTGGGTAAAGAATCCACATGCAATGCAAGAGACACAGGATATATGGGTTGGATCCCTGAGTCAGAAAGATCCCATGGAGGAGGAAAATGGCCACCATTCCTGTACTCTTGCCTGGAGAACTCCATGGACAGAGGAGCTTAGTGGGCTACAGTCCATAGGGTCACAAAGAGTCAGACAAGACTTAACAACTAAGCACATATATAAGTACTTACATTAAGGTAAGAAACATCGCTCTAAGGCTAGAAGCAGAGGCCGAGAGGTCTCCTTGCTCAGGGAAGGCTGGTACCATCCAGGAGAGATGGCTTGTTTGTGATCATGTTGGATCTTCTGATGTCGGAGTTTGTTGCTACCATCTCCCTTCATTCCAACACTAGTTTTTCATCTGTTGGTTTATTCCTTTCATAAAAAGTGAGAAAATCAAATGTAGCCTTCATGTTCATTTTTCCTAATGGAGCACGGCATACCGAGTTTAATCTATAGGAAGAATTCTGAAGGATATTTGAAAGGCAACATTAATTACACTCATCACTCCTAATTGATCATTGCAAGATTTATAATATTAAGATTATCCCAAACTGAATTCTTGAGTTGGGCTGCCTTGAGTCACATCCAGAATGAGCAGAGCAGGAAAAAACAATTCATAGACAGGACACATCACAGCTCTTTTAGAGAATTTCATTATCAGAGCAGGGCACAGGGAAGCTTCTGTTCTAGACGCTACATGCCTGGCCTCTCCTAACATGACTCGTTTACTGATGATGCCAACTGCATTTCTCAGGCAAGAAAGTGCTGAGGTATGAATGGAATAAAATTTCATTTCTCAACTTAATCTGAAAAGCTGAATTCACTGCTAGGAAAACCTCTTTGTGTTTAGTCAGATTTCTGTTTTACCTATGCAGAGACAACCTGGGGGACTATTCTAGTTTGAAGGACAGAAGGATTAGCTGTGTGTCTCATACTCAAGGAGAGTATTTCTGGAGGCAACAGGATAATGAGAGGGACACATATAATCTTTCAAGGGGCTTAACATTTTCTCATTTCATCACACTGCAAAGAAGGCAGGTCTTGTATTTGACACTTAACTCCTTTACCCTCACATGTACCCCTGACTCACTGAAATTCACCCAGCCCCTGAGGAATATAATCATTTGGTAGTTTCTTACTCTTCAAAATTCTGATTTTATATTTACCCTAAGTAAAAGTTCTACGAAGATTTCTTGAGACTCCACAATATTTCCAAGCACCAGGCCAAATGAAGACAAAAAACAAATGAACAAAACAAAATAACAAACACTTAAAACCTTCCACAACTATGTGACTTCCAGGAGTATCACACCTTCCTTTTTTTAAAACTCTATAAAACACTGTCCTCCACATCTCTACTGCAGGACTCTGTAGTTGAGCAAGGAAAAAAAAAAAGCTGTCATAAATTTATGCTGAATACATGAATGAATGAAAGCTTGGAAGATAATATGAAAGACTTTTGAGGTTTCTCTGGCCTCTGAAATTATCCAGTGTAGGAAAGTACTTATTTTACCTATTCAGAGAGGCTGTTTCTTCTGGCGTCCTCAATAGTCTTTTCTCAATATAAGTTAATCAGCTGTTTATAAGGCATTATTCAAAGGTAGTGTATATTCCATCAATGTTTACAACAATATTTATGACTTGCTTATTTTTCAGCCACTCCTTAACCATGGAGCTATTGGTCTTAACTCTGTCTCTCCACAAATCTTAACTTACGTGGAGAATGATTCAGTGATTCATCCACAGGGCCATCATGACAGACAGACCAGCATTTGAACTGCCCCATCGAATGGCTCTTGATAATATGGCAGCCCTGGACCTTTCCCCAGGCCTGATCACTGAGCAATTTTCTCATTCCCAAGGAATTTACTTTTTCTTAGATTTTTCTAGCCTATGTCCAGCAGGAATTCCTGATTACCATTGACTATATCGAACACATTATTTACTCAGGAAGATCCTCTGGAAAAAGAAATGGCAACCCACTTCAGTATCCTTGCCTGGGAAATCCCATGGACAGGGGACTCTGGCAGGCTACAGTCCATGGGGTCCCAAAGAGTCAGACATAAATTAGTGACTAGACAACAATTGAAAGTTCGGTAGGCTGAATTCTAGGACCAGGTCTATCTCCTTCTTATATTTAGATAGGTCACAGGCCCAAAATAAATTTCACTGACATATATATATTATATATATACACAAATCCATATATTCAAACATATGCTGCCCTCCTGCTGCCCTCCCGCTGCCCTCCCATCCCCATACTTCAAGTTTCTAGACAAGAATTTACTTTATGAAGCACAGTAATTTTATCTGTCTAAAAGTACACATTTTTATAAAGGTCTCAAGGTAAGATGCACTTTATTTCTATTATTTTTTCAATTAAATAATTAATGTATTTTGACACAGTTTGGGTGTTAGACATATGGTCATGAAGGGAACCTGAAAACAAACAAGCAGTTGAGATGAAGACAAAATCTATGTTTCAATAGTAATTTCAATAAGATTTAAATGGTCTGTAAAATGTCTTCTGCCTTTTTCCTAATAGGGGCTGGCATAAAGCAATGCCTTTGAATTGTGTTCATATAAAGAATCTTCATTTTCCAAGATGACCCACTGACCACTTGTGCATATTGTTATTTTTTTATGCTGAGCTGATTGTTACAATCTGTGTCATTTTCCTCTACTTAACTGTTTAAAGTGGAAGATGGGGTATAGCATTCATGTGATGGTAGAACATTGGGATCAATTATAGTGAGAACTTCTCTAAACATATTTCAGGTTTAAAATTTTTAAATGTGGCTGGTAGATAAGCTGAAGAAACAGAATTAAAAGAGAGGCCTCAAACTGTCTAAAGAAATAAAGTCTTTAAAAATATATACATATATGTATCTCCCATCTTGGAGCAAAGTCTCTTTGAACAAATCAAGGAAACAACAAATCACCAAAGGATAAAGCTGTTCTATCAGTGGGAGAGGAGTCTGCAATTTATTTTTACGTAATTCTTTTACACATATATTTCTGAGTTAGGATTGGCATGCATATTAGATTCAAAGATTCATTCTGTATGAATGAATTCATTCATTAGATTCATTCTAGATCCATTCAAAGCAGAAAATAAGAGAACCTGAGGGTTGTGGGAACACACACATGAGCAAAGTGCTTGATAGGAATAGCTGATGTTCAGTCACTAAGCCATGTCCTCATCTTTGCAACCCCATCGACTGCAGTACACCAGGCTTCCCCTTCCTTCACTATCTCCTGGAGTTTGCTCAATCTCATGTCTATTGAGATGCCATCCAGTCATCTCATCCTCTGTTGCCCCCTTCTCCTCAAGCCCTCAATCTTTCCCAGCATCAGGGCCTTTTCCAGTGAGTTGGCTCTCACACCAGGTGGCCAAACTATTAGAGCTTCAACTTCAGCATGAGTCCAGTGAATATTCAGGGTTGATTTCCTTTAGGATTGACTGGTTTGAACAGTCTCAAATTTGTATTTTGGAGAAGAGACCCGAGATATGATCATACAACAATGAGAAAGAACTGAAAGAAAAACCCCAGAACCCTGGGAGACAACTATATGTGGTCAAAAATTACTTTAAAAGACAATATTTGGGGGGAACTAGTATTATGATTCCAAACGATGCACATTAGGTCTGATCAAAGGAAAAAAGAGAAGAGACAGGGTGGAAACTTTTCTGGAAAAAAAATCTTTACTTTAAAGGCAAAGGAGGAAAATTTCAATAAAGGGTAATTAAAATGTCTTATGACAAATATAGACTTAAGTAAGAAATGTTTTAATATTTAAGTGACAAAAAGTACCAAAAGTTTCCAAAGGGAGAAAAGAAAGTTTACTAAACACACACACAAATTATCAGGTTTATTTATTTATTTTTTAAATCCATAACAAAAGTAAAGAAAGAATTTGAGTGGGGCTACCACTTATCAAGCTTTTTATATTTAATCAAGTGGTTACTCATTTTGGAAAAGAATAAAAATGATTTTTATTATGCAAAGTCTCAGAAAATATTTCACACAGATATGATTCATGAATATTTCAGCCAAGTGTGTTAAAATATTTAGAATATTGAAAACAAATTAAAAAATAGACCTCAAGAAAGCAAAATAAAATGAACAAAAGAACATTATCAAAGATGGTGGTGAAGGTTTTTTGTCTTAAATTATGCTTATAGAATTCACCACCATAGAATTCACAATAAAAAACCTCTAAAAATATCAACTACACAGTCAACATCAAAAAACAACAAGGTAGCTGGGGTCTTGGAATCTGAGACAAAATGAAGAGAGGAGAGGACTGGATGCGTAGGGGTGAGCAGATGCCTGGTACACAGCAACTGCAAAAATCCTGTTAACCTTGTTTTTATTTCAGTCTTTGTTGCTGTTATATTATCAATAAAAACAATAAAAACAAGATACTATGGTCAATGCTATTATTCGTGCCCACACTCCTCACCAGCCTGGTTCTAGCAGCTGGTACCTGTCTATCTGTACTTACAGCCTTTGCTTTCCATGCTGCTGTAGCGTGCTTTCCCATCCCTGTTGACAATTAGAAGTTCTGACTGATTTAAGGCACCAGGCTACCATTGGTAGCCTCAACCAATAGTTAGCAGAAGTGTGTGAATAGATACTTCAATTGACTCCCACCTTAGTTGGGGCATCTTTGAGGCATGGCTTTGACACTGGCTCCCAGTTTTCCCAACGGGCTTAAACTCCAGTTACCTACAGAGGTGACTGACTTCATAAAGCAACTTTTGTTGTCTCCCTTCTCTTCTTATCCCATGTCTCTAATTCATTAGTGATGCTTTCTATGGGGATTACCTTTCAAATAAACTACTTGGGCTAAAAACTTGGCCTTGGGTCTCCTCCTGGAAAAACACAAATGAAGACACCATACATCATTTAGTGAACTGTCAAACAATACACTACTACACAAATTTGGCAAGGAGGAAATAAAATGAACAATCTTACACATTTACAGTGGCAGTGTAAATTGATATAAACTATCTAGAATTCAACTTGGCAATATACATTAATGGCCATAAAATGCTTATACAACTTGATCCAATTAGGACGACTGTGAGAAACCCAACATAAGGAAATAATAAAACAACATATAGGGGGGAAAAAAAAGTGCCCAAGACATTCCTAAACTACAGCTACTTGTAGTATTAAAATAATCGGGAAAATGTTTCCAAATTCAACAAATCTTTGGTAAATATCAGAACAACTGTTGACCATTTTGCATTGTTTAAAAATCAAACTGTGAATTTGATGTTAATCTCGGAAAGGTAAATATGGTAAAGTACTAATTGAAAACTGAGATATATACTCTACTGTAAAGTTTATTTGTGTTAGCCAGAAACCCTACTACAATTCCTAGGAAAAAGAAAAATTAAATACATTCTTACCCTGAGACAACAACTTTATACCAGCCTCTTTTTTTCTTTTAAATGTGGCCTACATATTTATACTTCAATAAGTAAAGGGAAATTATTTGAATCTTTTGAAACAAAAAAACTTACTTAAAACTGAATCCATATACCACTTGCTGTTATAATGGCGAAATTGCCTTTATTGTAGTTAGAACCAAATCTTCCGATCGTGTACTGAATTCTCTTTGCTTTAGCCGACAGTATTTGTTTTGCTGTATTAGCTGCTTTTTGGCCATATTATCTGCTTTTTTTTTTTTTTTTTTGGTAATTGATTTTGCCTTCCCTATGGAATAATTTCTATCATCTGACAATCATCCTTATTAAAATAAGTAGCAAAAACCTCTTCTCTTTCATAGTCATGTTTCCCATAAACAACCCAAAGAGATGCCTACATTCAGTCTCCTTTTCTGGACTACTGAAATTAGATTTTCTTCCCCATCTTGCCATTGAAATTGATCTCATCAATCTCACCATCAATTAGTTTTTGAAATAAAATAAGTTAAATATATGTCCTTATCATATTGGAACTCATAACAGCCCTTGACACCACTGACAACATCATTTTAAACCAAAATTATTTATTTGGTGTGGGAAATATCACATACTAATTTTACTGCCCACTATCCCAAGGAATCTTTTTTCAGTCCTCCTGGTTTCTCCCTTCTTTTAAGCCCTCTAAATTCCATGTTCCTCAGAACACTGCTTGCATCCAACTTTTTCCCACTAGCTGTACCATATCCTAGAAGACATTCAGACTCATCATTTAAAATACAGTCTAAGATACTGATTTCCCAAGATTTATTTCTGAGGTCTAGACTTACATATCTAGCTGCTAAGTTGATGTCTGTACGTGAAGAGTTAATGGATGTTTCAAACAGAACATGGATGGAATAGAACTTTTCACTCCTTAAAATTAGTCTTTCTCAGTCTAGCACAACTCTAAAGGTATCATCAGTCATGCATACACAGAGGTCAAGAACCCAGGAGTGATCCTCCATCTCTCTCTTTTTCTTATTCTTCATTTTCAAAAAGAGTGGCTACGTTCCAAATGTATTCTGAATTCAACTATCTCTCAAAACATTCACCACTGTTATCGTGGTTGTATTTCCTGCCAGAAAAAAAATATATATATAAAAGGCCTTTAATTGACTTTTTGCCACAGTTATTTACTCTTTATCAGTCAGTCAGCTCAGTCATGGCCGAATCTTTGACACCCCATTGACTGCAGCATATCAGGCCTCTCTGTCCATCACAAACTCACTGAGCTTTCACACACCATGTCCATTGAGTTGGTGATGCCATGCAACTATCTCATTCCTCTATCATCCCCTTCTCCTTCTGCCTTCAATCTTTCCCAGCATCAGGGTATTCTCAGATGAGTCAGCTCTTTGCATCAGGTGGCCAAAGTATTGGAGCTTCAGCTTCAGCATCAGTCCTTCCAATCAATATTCAGGTTGATTTCCTTCAGGATTGATTGGTTTGACCTTCTTATAGTCCAAAGGACTGTCAAGAGTCTTCTCCAACACCACAGTTCAAAAGCATTACTTCTTCAGTGCTCAGCTTTCTTTATGGTCCAACTCTCCCATCTATACATGACTACTGGAAAAAACATAGCTTTGACTATATGGGGCTTTTGTGTCAAAGTAATGTCTCTGCTTTTTAATATACTGTCTAGGTTGGTCATAGCTTTTCTTCCAAGGAGCAAACATCTCTTACTATCATGGCTGCTCTCACCATCTGCAATGACTTTGGAGCCCAAGTAAATAAAATCTGTCACTGTTTCCATTGTTTCACTATCTGTTTGCCAAGAAGTGATGGGACCAGATGCCATGATCTTTGTTTTTTGAATGCTGAGATTTAATCCAGCTTTTTCACTCTCCTCTTTCACCTTCATCAAGAGGCTCTTCCATTCCTCTTCAGTTTCTGCCATAAGAGTGGTGTCATTTGCATATCTGAGGAAATTGATATTTCTCCCGGCAGTCTTGATTCCAGCTTGTGCTTCATCCAGCTGAGCATTTCAGGTGATGCACACCGAATATAGTTTAATAAGCCTTGACCTAACAGAAGCAGAAGATATTAAGAAGAGGTGGCAAGAATACACAGAAGAACTATACAAAAAAGGTCTCCATGGCTCAATTAACCACAATGGTGTGATCACTCACCTAGAGTCAGACATCCTGGAATGCAAAGTCAGGTGGGCTTTAGGAAACATCACTGCAAACAAAGCTAGTGGAAGTAATGCAATTCCAGTTGAGGTCTTTCAAATCCTAAAAGATGATGCTGGGAAAGTGCTGCACTCAATATGCTAGCAAATTTAGAAAACTCAGCAATGGTCACAGAACTTGAAAATGTCAGTGTTCATTCCAATCCCAAAGAAAGGCAATATCAAAGAATGTTCAAACTGCTGTACAATTGCATTCATCTCACACACTAGCAAAGTAATACTCAAAATTCTCCAAGCTAGGCTTCAACAGTACATGAACTATGAACTTCCAGACATTCAAACTGGATTTAGAAAAGGCAGAGGAGCCAGAGATCAAATTGCCAACATCCACTGGATCATTGAAAAAGCTAGAGGTTTCTAGAAGAGCATCAACTTCTGCTTTATAGACTATGCCAAAGACTTTGAGTGTGTGGATCACAGCAAACTGTGGAAAATTCTTAAAAAGATGGAAATACAGACCACCTTAACTACCTCCTGAGTAATCTATATGCAGGTCAAGAAGCTAGTTAGAACTGGGCATGGAAAAATAGACAGGTTCCAAATTGGGAAAGGAGTACATCAAGGCTGTATATTATTATCCTGCTTATTTAACATGTGCAGAGTATATCATGTGAAATGCCAGGCTGGATGAAGCACAAGCTAGAATCAAGATTTCCGGGAGAAATATCAATAACCTCAGTTACACAGATGACACCACTCTTCTGGCAGAAAGCAAAGAACTAAAGAATCTTTTGATGAAAGTGAAAGAGCAGAGTAATAAAACTGGATTAAAACTCAGTATTTAAAAAACAAAGATTATGGCATCCAGTCCTATCACTTCATGGAAAATAGACGGGGAAACAAAGGAAACAGTGAAAAACGTTACTTTCTTGGGCTTCACAATCACTGCAGATGGTGAATCAGCCATGAAATTAAAAGACACTTGCTCCTTGGAAGAAAAGCTATGACCAAACTAGACAGCATATTAAGAAGCAGAGGTATTACTTTGCCAACAAAGGTCCATCTAGTCAAAATTATGGTTTTTCCAGTAGTCATGTATGGATGTGACTTGGACTGTAAAGAAGGCTGAGTGCCAAAGAATTGATGCTTTTGAACTGTGTTGTTGAAGACTCTTGAGAGTCCCTTGGACTGCAAGGAGATCCAACCAGTCAATCCTAAGAGAATCAGGCCCGAATATGCACTGGAAGAATTGATGTTGAAGCTGAAGCTTTAATACTTTGGCAATCTGATGTGAAGAACTGACTCATTTGAAAAGACCCTGATGCTGGGAAAGATTGAAGTCGGAAAGAGAAGGGGATGACAGAGGATGAGATGGCTGGATGGCATCACTGACTTGATGGATGTGGCTTTGAGTAAGCTCTGGGTGTTGGTGATGGACAGGGAGGCCTGGCGTGCTGCAGTCCATGGGGTCACAAAGAGTCAGACATGACTGAGTGACTGAACTGAACTAAACTGAAGCCCTGACATACTCTTTTGGGATCCATCTTGTTGTTCAATGTCCAGTTCTAAATGTTCTTTCTTTACCTGCATATAGATTACTCAAGAGGCAGGTAAGGAGTTCTGGTATTCCCATCTCTTTAAGAATTTTCTAAAGTTTGCTGTGATCCACATAGTCAATGGATTTGATGTAGTCATTGAAGCAGAAATAGATATTTTTCTGGATTTATCTCGCTTTTTTGATGACCCAGTGGGGGTTGGCACTTTGATTTCTGGTTCTTCTGCCTTATCTAAGTCCAGCTTGTACGTCTGGAAGTTCTTGGTTCACACATTGTTGAAGCCTGGCTTGGAGAATTCTGAGCATGACTTTACTAGGATGTTAGATGAGTGTAATTGTATTGTAGTATGAGCATTCTTTGACATTGCCTTTCTTTGGGATTGGAATGAAAACTGATCTTTTCCAGTCCTGTGGCCACTGCCGAGTTTTCCAAATTTACTGGCATATTGAGTGTAGCACTTTAATAGCATCATTCTTTAGGACTTGAAATAGCTCAGCTGAAATTCTAACATCTGCACTAGCTTTGTTCATAGTGATGCTTCCTAAAGCTCACTTGGCTTTGCACTCCAGGATGACTGGCTGTAGGTGAGTGATCACACTATCATGGTTTTCTGAGTCATTAAGATCTTTTTTTGTATAGTTCTTCTGTGTATTCTTGCCACATGTTCCTAATATCTTCTGCTTCTGTTAGATTCTTACCATTTCCATCCTTTATTGTTCATGAAATGTTCCCTTGGTATCTCTAATTTTCTTGAGAAGATGTTTAGTCTTTAACATTCTATTGTTTTCCTCCATTTCTTTGCATTGGTCACTGAGGAAAGCTCTCTTCTCTCTCCTTGCTATTTTTTTGGAACCCTGCATTCAGATGCTTATATCTTTACTTTTCTCCTTTGCAGTTTTATGTTCACAAAAATCTTGAGTGGAAAACCCAAAGGGTTTCCATATATTATCTGTGCCCCTTACATGTACCCCAGCCCAGTTTCCCCCAGTATCAATATCCTGAACCAAAATGGTATATCTGTTAATGTTGATGAATCTATGTTGACAAATCTTTATCACCCAAGTTTCATAATTTACACTAGGGGTCACTTTTAGCCTCTGATGTACATTCTATGGGTTTTTGACAAATGTATAAAGACGTGCACTCATTACACACAGTATTTTGGCTGCCCTAAAAATCCTCTTGTGATCCATCTATTCATACCTCCCTGCAGCTTAATCTGTGAGCCATTGATCATTTTACTGTCTTCATAGTTTTGTCTTTTCCAGAAAGGCGTGTAGTTGGACTTGTACAGTTTGTGGCCGTTTTTGATTGGTTTCTCTCACTTAGTAATAATATCCACTTAAGTATACAAGGAAAACCACTAGAAGACTGAGAATTGGAGTGATGCATCTACATGCCAATGAGTGGCAAAAATTGCTGGAAAGCACCAGAAAGTGGTAGATGAGCAAGGAACTGATCCTCCCTCAGAGTCTCCAGAATGAACCAGCCTTGTATGGACACTGTATTCAGACTTTTGGGTAAGAGAATTTTGAGAGAATGTACTTTTGCATTTTAATTAACCCATTTGGTTGTAATTTCTTACCAAAGTTCTAAGAAACTAATATACCCAATTAAATTGATTTGTAAAATATGTAAGTTGATTAGCTCCCACAAATAGTAGCTCAGAGAAATTACTCTCTTTGGAGTTGAGTTGCTCTATTTCTCTGCAATTTTTCTGGTTTGCTTTCTTCAGTTAGAGCTCCATCTTCACTATAATTTTAAAATGGTTGCAGCAGTTAACAAAATTCATATATAATTGATAATCTTCAGTGAAGGTGAGGAAGAGATAAGAAATTTACTCTAGACTGCTCTCTCAGAATTCTGAGATAACCTTATTAAAAGACCTAGAATACTTTCCTCAAAATGTTTGCTCAAGTTAGATTAATTTAAAAATTTTTTAGTAAATAAAAATGAGGTTATCTTTAGACCATTCAGGCTTTCTCATTGAGAAAGAGCTGAATTCAGCTGAAGGGATCATTAGATGCTAGTTAAGCAAATAATTATAATTACAAAGTAATTTGGACAATAATGCTTCTACCTCATAGACAAACTCGCTAAGCAGTCTTACTGTTTCTATCAAGTGACATTGATTTTCTCTGTAAACTTTTAAAGCTATATTCTTCCCTGAATGTTTGAAGTGTTTTTTTGTTTTTTTTTAAACTTTGCTTCTATGATGGTATTTCTAGTTAAATTTGGTTATACTGCCAGAATTCAGTAGAAAAGACAGGAAATAGTATTGGCTTTCTGCATTTGAGGGAAGGTTTATCGTTTATCATGAAATAGTCATAATACATCTAAACACTATGCCTTTCTATCTCCTACCCTCTCAGTATCCTTTGTTTTTCCTTGAAAGATGAGTTGTCAGGATAACATGGTCTGGCCTACATTTAATAAATTAACCTATTTTTCTACTGCTGTTGAATATATCATATTTCTGGTAGGTTAAACATAGTCAAACGAGTAGAAGGGTAACAAAGGAAAAAAAAAACAGCTATTTGATAATTAGAAGTTCTATGAACAAAGCAGTAGACATATATATTCTTCTAGGGATTTAATCCAATAGAGTTGAGGAAACAATGACTAGTTTACTTTTCCAGTGTTGTACAGCTGGGAGAGGCCAAATTGATAGTGGACCTTGTTTTGACTTCTAAGATCTTGCTTTCTATAAAAGGCACAATAATATAAATTATTATTGCAAGGGAGTAATTACTAATAAAATGAATTATTTTTGTATCACTCTTTATTGGTAGATAAAGAGTGGTACTTAATACCTAATCATCTGTGTGTAAAACAGGCTGTTCTCTGGAGCCAGAACTCAAGGTGAGCATTTGTATTCAAGTGGTTTATTAGGAAAAACCCCAGAGATGAACAGATAAGGGATAAGGAGAGAAGCATGATAAAGAAGGCAGGGAACCAAATAAGGCTATGGTAGGCCACAAAGCACCATGGAAGACCCTTTCAGCGTATTTCACTGGAAAATTCCCAGGTGCAAGATTTGTCTCCAGAACTGCTCTGCCTTGAGGCCAAAGACCTGCCTCTCACACTCAACCTGTTAGTCTTTGTATCCCTGGCTAAGAACTGTACCCAAAGTTCTTAAACTCTATGCCTGCATGGCAAAATGGCCTCAATAGCCTGAGGCAAAACCACAGGAGAATAACAGGTGGAGACCATTAACAAAAGCTCACGGAAGAGTTTATAGAAAGATAAGAGGGATCCAGGAGAATCAGGATAGACTATCTCCCTTGTCCATTATATCAATCTTATACAGAGAGCTTATAAAGAAAGCTGAGCACGGAAGAATTGACTGCAAGGAGATCCAACCAGTCCATCCTAAAGGATATCAGTCCTGAATATTCATTGGAAGGACTGATGCTGAAGCTGAAACTCCAATACTTCGGCCACCCTATGTGAAGAGCTGACTCATTTGAAAAGACTCTGATGCTGGGAAAGATTAAAGGCAGGAGGAGAAGGGGATTACAGAGAATGAGATGGTTGGATGGCATCACCAACTCAATGGATGTGAGTTTGAGTAAACTCTGGAGTTGGGGATGGACAGGGAAGCCTGGCATGCTGCAATCCATGCATGGGTTGCAAAGAGTAGGACACAACTGAATGATTGAACTGAACTGAACTGATATAGAAGGAAGGATGTATGGATAGAATAACCAAATCTAAAACTGTCCAAAAAGTTTGGTTTAAAAGCTTGTGTTGATTTCTAGATTACTGAATACCTCAAAGTTATTATCAATTCTGGGCTGATAATCTGTTAACAAAAGCAAACCAAATATTCCTTTCTTTAACAAATGTGTGCTGTGTGCTCATGTCTGACCCTATGTGACCCCATGACTGTAGCCCACCAGCTTCCTCTGTTCATGGAATTATCCAGGCAAGAATACTGGAGTGGGTCGCCAATCCTCCTCCAGAGGATCTTCCTCACCCAGGGATAAAACCTGCATCTCCTATATCCCTCCTTTGGGAGGCAGATTCTTTACCACTAATGCTACCTGGGAAGCCCTTTTGGGTGAGGAATATCTTGAGTGTCACTAAAACTGACTTGATCTAAATTATTTTTTTCACCTTCAGCAACTTAAAGAACTGTAGTTGAGTGGCAACTCATAAGATAAATGAATTTGGGACCATCTTAAGATGTGAAGTTGCTGTAGTTTGTATACTATAGAACTACCTGAGTTGCTGGAAATGGATAATGGGAGCTCACATAGCCCTTTAAATTCATGGCTTGGCTTTCAAGTCATTCTGGAAGTAATGTCCCATGGTGTGCTGTTGTAAACATCGGCTGGTATACAAGGATTGATGCCACACATTTACTTGCAGATTTTTAAGCAATGGTTTAGCTTCAAATTGAAAAAGAAAACCATATAAAGTTCCTTAATAAATACAGCATGAGCTTGATTGAAACCTATTGCTAATATTACTAAGTGCCCCAGAGAGTAACTGAAATATCATATTGTTGGTATTCATACTTCCATTTTTGTTGCATGGGGCATATAAAACACTTACAAGCACATTACTGTATGCAAAACATAATGCTCTTTCTGGAACTCTGGTTTTTATGGACTTCTATGGCTGAACAATTGATATTTACCTACTGAGATTGGCTTAGAAGACCCTAAAGCAGCAAGGAAGAAGATAAACTATGACTATTTGCCTATAATATGAGAACTGCAAAATAGCTAAAGGCCTCTTTAAATATTCCTGGTATTAAACAAGCATGACTGTTTAAAAGTTCAACATTTCACTTTCATACTAAGCGATCTAGTTTCTCTCCCAGTCGTCTTTGATAAAAAGAGTCCTAAGAACTCTTTTGAGGAAAGTGTCTTCTCTTGTTATCATACACCTTAAAACTACTCCCGCTTCTTGTTATTGTTTAGTCACTAAGTGATGTCCTACTGTTGTGCGGCCCCATCGACTGTAGCTTGCCAGGTTCCCCTGTCCATGGGATTTTCTAGGCAAGAATACTGGCGTGAGTTGCCATTTCCTTCTGCCAGAGATCTTCCCAACCCAGGGATCGAGCCAGTGTCTCCTGAATTGGCAGGCAGGCTCTTTATCGCTGAACCACTTGAAAGCCCAACCTGAAACTAGTGAGTTTTATAGGTGCTATCTGCATTCATAGGTGCTAACTTGTGTTCAGGTGTCTCAGATGGGCTGACACAGGTCTAACATAAAGCCAGATTTTAAACAGTGATGAAACTATAGATGATTCTCCTTGTGACTATGTAAAGAAAAAGTTTTTTTTTTCTTCATTTGATCTAATGTGAAAGGTTTTCTCATAAAAGGTTAAGCTCTCAAGTACAAGAAAATTAAACAATCACTAAATTTGAACACCTCAGAGAACATAGGTCAGAATTTAAGCAGCCAAAGACAGAGTAAAGGACAATTCTTTCACTGGCAGAGAAAAATAACATGGTCAAAAAATAAAACTAACCATACAAAGATGCTTGAAAGAGAAAATGAGTGCTACTGAGAAATAAATATCAATAAAATTCAAGGTAGTTTGGAAGTCTTGAGGGAGCAGTAGAATGTTACCTTGACTGTGTTGAAAAAAAAACAATCATATAGGCAGAAGAGCTCTGAAGGCATTTTTGGAAGGCAAAGTGCTGTTAAGAAAGGTGACATGGTAGCATTTGCTTCTGGGGAATCATGAATAGACAGACTTGGTAGAAGGGAATAAAACAGTTACAGAGAAGTAATGATGCGAGCAAGGGTGGGAAGGCAAGCTGGGCAGTATTTTTGAGGGCCCTGGGCCATGTTAAAGATTTTATTCCTAGGCAGTGTGGATCCATTAAAGGTGTCTGAGTAGAGGAATGACAATTGCAGGCTTTTGCTCCACTCCATGCCAGAAGAGAGACTATCAATTACCAAAGATTCTATTCTCTCTCCTGGCAAAATGGAAGCTTGATGGGAGAATTCCTATTGTGGGCAGAGAGTGGGAGGAGAGAGGAATAGAAGGCTGACTGAGCAGTCAATACTCCCAAAGGCTGCACAGCTTGTGCTCCTCTGTACATAAAAGGGAATAATGAGGCTCAGTGGGTGTTACATCATAACATGCACTTCATGACTGGGTCTGCACAATGCCAGGCAACTGGTGAGCATTGTTTTAATGCTCTAACTGCTCATTTTAGCTCCTTGCAAACTAAACTGAGGGCTAATGCTGTTACTAATGCAGCTGAGGGCATTTTTAGGTGGAATTTTTGCATGTTAACTTTCGAAATTATGTAAAACAAGGGGTCCTTATTTAGTGTCTTCACATTCTAATCATGGGAGCTACAAGTACATAACGTGGAAATGAGAAGGCAAAAACAAATGACCTATTTAACCCACACTATTAACCTTGTTTTTAGAACCTAGAATGATTTGTCTAGGTTGATGACATGCATTCAAATAACTGGAAATGCTATGTGAGAAGAGCAAACTAATATTCTGTACTCCGGGCAGATGGGTTTTGAAAGCAGAAAGACCTAGGTTTATTTTTCGGTTCAATACTCATCAGCTGAGTGACCTAAGCAGTAACATCTCTGAGCTTTATTTTATGGATAGCTTTTAAAAGAGAATTGATTACATATTTTAAAGTAGATTTACACAAAGTAAAACAACGCAACCATTACAAATATGAAATGTATGTGCCTTTCCTGACACAGAATCACTGCGTTTTTTCCTACAATATCTAGTAGAGTAAAATGTTCACAATGTCGTGTGTATCTGCACATATAAAAGCATATATTTTATGCTTTTACACTGAAATGTAAATTCTTTCTTTTTTCTTGTTTTTTAAATAAAAAAAATTATTTGGCCACATGGCCTGTGAGATCTTAGTTCCCTGACCAGGAGTCAAACCCAAATTCCCTGCATTGGAGGCGTGGAGTCTTTATCACTAGACTTCCAGGGAAGCCTCTATGTCTCTTTTCTTACGGTGGAGTTTTGGATAATTTTCTTTCTCACTTATAATTTCATGTGATTTTTAAATATAAAAGACATACATGTTTAAAAAACAATAAGGTTTGTAAACAAAAAGACCACATAAAAAGAAAGAACATGGACCAGGGGGCTTTTCCTATAGCATCTCACCTACAACAGCTGACATAGAATCATTGTATTTTTTTCTGCAGTATCTACAACAGTAAAACATGTTCACAATGCCGTGTGTGTGTGTGTGTGTGTGTGTGCACATATAATAGCATGTATTTTATGCTTTTATACTAACATATAAATTCTTTTTTTCTTTTTTTTTAAGTAAAATAATTACAATGATACATGTTTAGCAATGAAGATGCACAAAGTCATTATCCATCTTATCCAGTACTGTTAACTTTCCTGACTGCCAGGTTGGGAGCCAGAAGTTTGGAAGGTTTGAATTTGTGAAACAGAAACTGTTCTTGCATAGAAACATTTTCATCATAGCAACCAGGAATTATAATATGAGGAGAGAATTAAGTTCAGAGCCACTGTGGGGCATGAGCAAAATTATATCATTGTTACATGATTGAGACAGGATGGACCCTAGGCCAATTTGATTTCAAAGTCTGTGCTCTTTCGACAACACAATATTGCTTTACTGCTGCCCAATTTAGAATCAAATATGAAAAATTAAGCACCAATGGCTCTAGAATATGCTTTGCTTAGGTGGTCATATAGAGGTAATTCTGTGGAGTGACTTTTTTGTCTCAAAATGACACTATCTCTGAATGTCACCATTATATCATTTATTTTTTTCTCTTATGCAGAGAAAGGTCTTAGAGCTGACAAGAAGTTTCTTTATAGGTGAAGTTAGAAACTTGCAAAATGAAGCAAATAGTCACTAAATTCTATGTATTTCTCCATCACAAAAATGCTTGAAATTAGATGTTAAAATTATATTGGCTTATCTGTACTACAGATCCAGTAAGAATTTCAATAAATAAAAAGCTGACATATAAGTAAAGACATTGAGATGATAAAAAAATTAAATGTTTCTACTTGTTGTTGACCTGGCCCCTTTGAGATTGCATAGAAATCCTAAAATGGCCTTGAATGATGAAAACTGGTCCCTGATAGCTAACTAAACGAGTCTTCTGCGTACAGATTTTATGAATGTTTTGTATTATCTCCCAGAAACCCGGGGTTCTAATTTTAATGTTGAAGTTACAGAGGCTTTTGGAAATTAATTACTCCAGTGTTTTCACATAATATCTGACTCTAAAGCTCATATTCTTTCTAGCAAACTAAAC
This sequence comes from Antilocapra americana, assembly GCA_007570785.1. Classification (NCBI taxonomy): domain Eukaryota; kingdom Metazoa; phylum Chordata; class Mammalia; order Artiodactyla; family Antilocapridae; genus Antilocapra; species Antilocapra americana. The sequence continues at coordinate 12,966,727 of ML663010.1, forward strand.
CTTCTTACCCCATCAGACCTGATCTGCTTACTACTGGGTGGAACAGTATATGAAGATTACCTCTCTTGAATATGGTTCTATATAACAGTACAAATGTTAGGTGATGGGGACCCCTTCCAAGGCCCCTGCGTAGGCTCCTGTCTAACACTCAGAAATGAACTGTCCAAGGAGATCCACATACTAACAAGGGGTGCCCCAGAGGAGAACAGCAGGTTAGGGGAGCCCAGAATACTCTGCCATGTGGCTTGCGATCTCAAGTTTTCTGCTAGTGAGTTAGCTTTCTGTGCTAACTCTGGGCAATCATCTTGCTTATGCCCATATTTGGTTTCACTCAGGGTCCTTCCAGGTGCACATGTATCTCTAAGCCAAGATGGATTCTTCCAGAGCAAGGGTTCCTGGGAGGTTAGCAGGACCTATTATGGGCTGGCATCTCCTCCCTCCTTTTGCCCCACCCCCCACTGAATTCTCTTGGTTAGTTTTGGCAGCAGCATCTGCTCCTTATCCGTATCTCCTGTTGTGAGACAACTCATGCAAATGGTTCTGATTATGCCTGGCCAAGGTGGATGGTTTCACTCAGCGGTTCCTTAATATAAAAAGATAAAAAATGGCAGGGACTTTCAGCTTTTTGCTTGACAAAAGGAAACTTTTTCACTGTGTTAGACCTTATGTTGATTTGTTTGATTTTTGTGGTTTCCCTGGCATAAATGAGAGGTTAACAAATCAGGAGATATTCTATTATACCTACCTCGATTTGGAGTCATTTTTGTAATGGACCAAAAAATGAAACTGATGCATTCAGGCATCACATAATATGTTGCCATGTAAGCTCTTCATTGTGTTTATAAATTTTTTATTGTGGATATCAAAACATGGGCCGTGGTTCTGCAATGAGGAATCTACATGGAGTTTTCAGAGTAGAATCTTATGTGAATAATATATAATATTATGGATATAACTAGAATTTTATTTTTAGCATATGTTAATTTAATTTAACTCAAATAAGCGAGGGAAACAGAAAGTTGTGGAGAAAGAAAAATGTCTTTACTATTAGCCTTCTAACCAAAGAAGCACCATTCATTGGAAATGGTGATGTTGGGAGAGATGGCTCTTACAGTGACAAGGCCACTGGAGAAGGACCAAGACCCCAGAAAATTGTCTACTTTTCATGAACTGATTATGAACCAAAAATATTTGAGAATTTGTTCCCAACACATTAGCTAATGATTATAATGGGTCTCTGGTATAAGAAAACTCATACAAACCATATATAAAACTACGTAAGTCCGATTTCTCAATAATGACAACAAATAAATAGACAAAAAAAAAAGCAACAGAAAACACCAAAAGCAAACAAAATGCATCTTTCACTAGAGGAGTCATGAAAAATAAGTCTTGTCTGTGAGAATGCTCTGAGTCAATTGTCCTTATGTGTCTTAGAGTGTCTTTTTGAGTCCAGTTTTGCTCTCAGCCAAGACTGGAAAATTATAGACTTTTCCAGTGCTTAACTGCATTGCCATTTTCTGATCCTGGCAGTGGATGTTTCTGGATATGCTGCTGATTAAGAATCAGGCAAATACTGTGAGGCTCACTTGGCTTGCCATTCACTTCTAAATGGATCAGTCTTATAGTAATGTTGCATTTCATAGGTAAATGGCTGTTCCATCAAAGAGCACATTTGCATACCTTTCCAATCTCATCACCCTAAAGCAATCATCATTTGATCATAAAACACCTCTTCTAGAGCTGAATGACTTTGAGTAGTTTGTCATAGGATATGTATGGGAAATAAGCAGAGGTACGCTGCGTGTCTAAAAGACTTCTTTTTAAGATAGTACTCTGGCTTCCAGTAGATTTCTCCACAATCTGCCCTCTCAAGAGGTATTTCCATCTTCTAGCTGATAAAATTTAGATATTCTATAGCTAAATTCCTTTGTTTATGCACTACTTTATTTGCATGCTTGCTATCACTTTCCAAAACTACTTCCAAATATGATAAAAGCACCCTAACACAACGCTGTTTCAAGACTCTTTTTTTTAAACTTGCATTATATCCTTCTGTCCAAGATTAAAGAAAAACCTGCAATTTTAGACCATCTAGAATAAGAATATGTAAGCACTTATTTGTAACAGGAATACTAAAAATAAATAAATGAAAAAATTAAAAATCTCACAGATATTTTTAAGGACCTAAGAGTGAACGAATATATATTTGATGGTTAAATGACAATACCTTATATTGTGTATCCTAAAAGTTCCTGGATATTAGGGTAAAACCACACATTTGCATTTTGTATATTTTACTTATTAGCCCTATCACTTTGAATAATATGTCAAAAAATTTAGTCTATTTCCTGATATGTAGTATAAGGATAATAATAGTTGTTTCTCAGGTCTGTTAACTGTGTTATACATTATATGGCACAAACAAGATACCTAACTCATGTTGGTTATCCTTCTAAGTTAATGACTGAAAAAATGAAGTTTTATTTTTTACAATATTAGAATTTTTTTAATGTGATATCAAACTGTATACTGTACTTTTATTGAATAGTTACTCTCAATCTGATTATTATGTTTGCTCTTCCAATTATAGTTTCATGTCTTTTTTATTTCTAAGGTAATGGCACTTTTGCATGACATTGCCTAGGATGTTTAAGTAACTTACTGGGAGTATGGCGTAGTTTGGTTGCTATTTTGCCATATCTGTCTACTTTTCTTTCTGAGCACTGACATCAATTACGTTTTCCACCCACCTCTATGGTTTTCACTTAGCAAGAGAGATTGTGTACAACTGCCAGCTATGGACCCCAAATCCCTTATGTGCACTTTTCTTGGCTCTTTTCCTATTTGTTTGGCTGGGATAGAGATGACCTCAATGGTGACCCTTAAAGCCTGCTATAGAATACAGTAAAGATGTATACTGGAAGTAATAAGATACAACAACCAGCAGTGAAAATGACCCCCAATAATGTTCACATCCCGGCAATCAAGCTTCTCTGTAGTCCTTTCCCACATTGAATCAGGGCTGATCTGTGTGACACATAGGAAGCTGCAGAAGTGATGTGTGGCTTTAAAAAGCACTGCGTCTTCCACTTAACTTGCTTCCTCTGCCATGGGGATACCCAAGCAACCCTGCGGAGAAGCTCATGTGGAAAGAAACTGAAATACCTGCCAATAGCCAGCACAGATTTGCAAGCTATGTCAATGAGTCCCTTGGAAGCTATTGCCAGTTTTCGTCCTCAATCAAGCCTCCAGATGCCTGCAACTCTAGCAAATATCTGAGTCTTTATGAGAAACTCTGAGCCAGCACTGCCCAGGAAAGCTGCTCTCAAATTTTTGGCTCACAGAAATTACAAGATACAATAAATGTGAAGTTGTTGAAGCCACTTTAATTTATGACTAACTTAAATGAAAGAGTAATATGTTATATAGCAATAGATAATATCTGGCAACCTGAATCACAGATTTAAGGGTAGTCTCAATCAGGAACAGTTGCATCGGACACTATATAAGCAACTAAAATTTTTAGTACTTTGCATTACCTTAAGTAACACAGCTAGCACCTAGAGTTTCTCAACCTCAACAGATTCTCAACAGTGATTCTTTTCTGTGGGAGTATGTGTGTGTGTTTATCACTCAGTCGTGTCTGACTCTTTGCGACCCCACGGACTCTAATCGGCAGGCTCATCTATCCATGGGATTCTCCAGGCAAGAATACTGGAGTGGGTTGCCAGCTTCTGTCCTCTCTATTGTAGGATATTTAGTAGCATACTTGATCTCTGCCCACTAGATGTCAGTGGCAACCCCTTTCTCAGCTGGTGACTATCAACAATGGCTCTGGGCACAAAATCACCCACAGTTGAAAATCTCTGAGCTGGAGAAAGGTTAGTATCCCTTTCAGTACTAAGCTAGTGTGATGTTGGTCAAATCACTTAAACTTGTTTCCTTGTTTATAAAATAAAGTACACTAGATACGTGAAATTACATTCTGACACTGAACATGTCTTGTTTAAAGCTCTTCTATACATATCTGTATGTGTAACTATATGTATATATACATAACTGTGCTGGGTCTTCACATTGCTGCACGTGGGCTTTCTCTGCGGACGGCGAGGGCTGCTCTCTACTTGTGGTGTATGGGCTTATTGTGGAAGTTTCTCTACTTGTGGAGCAAAGAGTCTAGGCATGTAGGCTTCAATTGCTGCTGCATATGGGCACAGTAGTTGTGGCACTCAAGCTTAATTGCCCTGTGGTATGTGGGATCTTCCCAGACCAGGGATCAAAGCAGTACCCCCTGCATTACAAAGCAGATTCTTAACCACTGGATGACCAGAGGAGCCCTAAAGAGCTCTTCTTTTTCCTAACATTTCAATATCATATGATTACTAAGTAATACAGCAGGATATATTATATATATATATATATATATATATACATATATATATATATATAAAATAAATAATTGTCCTAGTTAATGCAATGGAACAAAAAATGAAATAAAAGTATACGTATTCAGAAAAAGTAAGCAAAACTGTTTTTCTTCATAGATGATGTGATGCAATCGGCTATGAAGAAAATGTGAAAGAACTGACAGAAAACTCTATTAACTAGTAAGCAATTACAGATGAGGTTGAAGGATATAAGGCTAATATATAAAGATTGATGGCTTTCATATATATAGGCATAGCTCAAGGATATTTCAGGTTTGCTTCTACATTTCTTCCAACAAAGAGAGTATTAAAGTCAAATTTTTTGGTTTCCCAGTGAAAGGTTGTTGATGAAATCACAAAAAAGAGGCCAGGAATCTTGGCCTCTGGAAGAGAAGAATTCAATCCGGGGCCAGAGATGAGGCTTGATTGCTCAGCTTTTGTGTAATAAAGTTTTATTAAAGTATAAAGGATATAGAGAAAGCTTCTGACATAGGCATCAGAAGTGGGTAGAAAGAGTACCCCCCTGCTAGTTTTTGGCTGGATGTTATATAGTCACTAGCAGTTTGCTAATGAAAGAAAGGAATGTCTCAAAACTCAGAATGGCACCAGGCCCCTCATACATAAGATGTATTTTGGGATAATCTTGGTACCAGACCAGTCATTCTGGGCTATAAAACGATTGACTTGAATTTTGTAAAAGGGCAGATTACCATACAGGTAGTTTCATTTACATAGATTAGGGGAACAATGTCTGAGTATAACTATACTGGTTTGTCAAGTAGGTTTTAAACCATTTGGTGGAAGGAATCAAAGGCAGGGTTTGGGGTAAATGCATAGTACATTAACATAGCTTAAGACACACATTTCCATAAGAAGAATGCATTGGTTAACTCAAGGTTTGAGAATAGTTAATTTCAGGTGAGACCAGGTGTCCTTATGGCAACACAGTGTTTTAAGAGAAACCTCTTTTAAATTTGTATAGAGAAGGGAAAGATATCTAGTTTGTTTCCTCCTCCTGCCACTTAAGAGAGAGAGAGAAATGTCTGACACTCTCAGCCTGTTTCCTCCATTTGGAGACCCTTGGCCTTCCTGCCTGTTACCCTCTCACCAGTGCATACAAAAGTTGTTTAGCCATACTGTAGTCTATTAAGTGTGCAGTAGCATTATGTCAAAAAATAATGCATATACTTTAACTTAAAAATATTTCAGTGCTAAGTGTTCACCAGGATCTGAACTTTCAGCAGATCATAATGTTTTTGCTGGTGGAGTGCCTTGCCTCAATGCTGATGGCTGCTGATTGATCAGGGTGGTGGTTGCTGAAGCTTGAGATGGCTGTGGCAATTTCTTAAAATCAGATATAAGGAAGTCTGCTGCCTCGGCTGACTCTTCCTTTCATGAACAATTTCTCTATACCATGCACTGCTCTTTGATAGCATTATGCTCATGGTAGAACTTTCAGACTTGGGAGTCATTTTTCTCAAAATCTGCTGTTGCTCTATCAACAAAGTTTATGTAATATCCTAAATTTTTGTTGTCATTTCAATAATTTGAAGGTATCTTCACCAAAAGTAGTTTCCATCTTCAGGAACTACTTTTTTGGATCATTCATTAGGAACAACTCCTTGTTTGTTATAGTTTTATCATGAGAGTGCAGCAATTTAGTCACATCTTCAGGCTTCTAACTCTACTCCTCATGCTATATCCACCACATATGCAGCTACTTCTTCCACTGAAGAGTTGAACCCCTCAAAGTCACCCATGAGGGCTGATTCTTCCCAATTCCTGTTAATATTTATATCATGGATCGCTTCTCATGAATCACAGACGTACATAATAGCATCTAGAAGTGTGACTCCTTTTCATAAGGTTTTAATTGACCCTGCCCAAATCTATCAGAGGAATGCCTATCTATGGAAGCTATAGTCTTGCAAAGTGTATTTCTTAAATAGTAAAACTTGAAAATCAAAACTCCTTAATTCATGGTTTGCAGAGTGACTACTGTGTTAGTAGGCAAGAAAGCAACACTCATTTTGTGTGCATCTCTATCAGAGCTCTGGGGTGTTCAGATGCATTTTCAGTAAGGATTTCTCCCCCCATCCCCACCCCGAGCAATGAGACTAAACAGTGGGCTTAAAATATCCAGTAAACCATGTTGTAAGCAGATATGTTGTCATCCAGGTATTCCATTTCTAGAGCACAGGCCAGACAGATTTAGTATAATTCTTAAGGATTTTCAGTGTGAAAGTGAGCACTGATTTCAAATTAAAGTCACCAGCTGCATTAGCCCCTAACAAAAGAATCATCTATTCCTTCAAATATTTGAAGCCAGGCATTGACTTCTCCTCTCGAGCTATGAAAGTCCTAGATGACATCTCCTTCCCATAGAAGACTGTCTCATCTATATAAAAAAAAATCCTTTGATCAAGGTAGTAAACTTCATTAACTGTCTGAGCTAGATTTTCCAGATAATTTGCTATGGCTTCTGCATCAGTACTTCTTGCTTTCCTTGCAATTTATGCTATGGAGATTGCTTCTTTCTTTAAACCACGTGAACGAATCTGCTGGTTCAGACTTTTCCCCTGCGACTTCCTCACCTCAGCCTTCATAGAACTGAAGACATTTAGGGTCTTCATCTGGATGAGCTTTTAGGTAAGAGGATATTGTGGCTTGTTTGATCTTTTATCCAGACCACTAAAACTTTCTCCACATCAATCATAAGAGTGATTGACTTATCATATATGTGTTTACTGGAGCAGAATTTTTAATCTCCTCAAGAATTTTTCCTTTGCATTCATAACATGGCTAACTGTTTAGCAGAAGAGGCCTACTTTCAGCCTATCTAGGCTTTTGACATCTCTTCCTCACCAAGCTTAATCATTCTAGTTTTTGATCTAAAGAGGGAGATGTATGATATGTCCTTTCACTTAACACTTAGAGGTCCTCTAAGATTCTTAATTTGCTTAATTTCAAAAATGTTGAGTCTCAAGTAATACAGAGGCTCAAGGAGAGGGAAAGAGATGGGGGAACAGTCTGTCAATGGAGCAGTCAGAACACACATTTATCAGTTGAATTTGCCATTTTATATGGCCTCAGTTAGTGGTTCCAAAAACAATTACAATAGTAATATCAAAGATCATTTATCACAGATCACCATAAGAAACAACAGTAATAATAAAGAAATTTGAAATATTGTGATAATTACTAAAATGTCACATAGAGACTGAAAGTAAGCAAATGCTGCCAAAAAAAAAAAAGGCACCAATACTTGTCCAATGCAGGTTTATCACAAACCTTCAATTTGTTAAAAAACAAATAAATACAGTACCTGCAATGCAGAATAATGTAAAATCCAATAAAACAAGGGATGCCTGTACCAGCAATAAATAAATGGGGTTTAAAATGAAAAATTCAATTCAATTTATATTTGCACTCCTAAAAATAAAATAATAAAATACATATCTAACAAAATAGGTCTAATTCTTTATGATGAAATCTGCAATACTGATAGATCTATCAATAAGAATCAAATAATCAGAGAAATAGTCCATATTTATGGTACTAGTGTTAAAGAACCTGCCTGCCAATGCAGCAGACATAAGACAGGGAGAAAACAATTTCTTGTTTTTTCTTTTGGCCGTGCTGAGGGGCATGCAAGATCTTAGTTATTTTGACCAGGGTTCAGAATCGTGCCCCTTGCATTGGGGCACAAGTCTTAATCACTGGATGGCCAGGGAAATCCTGACAGGGAGAAAATGCATATCACTAAGGGAACTAAGCCAATCTTTCACTTAGTGAAAAGTCTACACTTGGCATGATTCCAGCTATGTGACCTGGGAATGGAAAGATTGTGAAGCTGTTAAGAAAGATTCATGGTTGCCAGGGATTAAGGGAGAAGGATGGATGAACAGGCAGAGCAGGACAGATTTTCAAGGCAGTGAAACTACCATGTATGATACTGTAATAGTGAGAACATATCATTATACATTTGTCTGAACTCTGAATGTACAAATCCAGGTGTGAACCTTAGTGTAAACTATGGACATTGTGTAATAATAATGTGTCGAAACAGGTTCATATGTCGTAACAAATGTACCACTGTAGTGGGGATGTTTGTAATGAGAGTTTGTGCATGTGTAGGGGCAGGGGGCATATAAAAAATATCTGTACCTCTCAACTCAACTTTGCTGTGAACCTAAAATAAGAAATAAAGTCTAAGGAAATAAAGTCTATTTTAAAAAGAAAAAAAAAATAATTAAGGAGAGATATTTTAGAAAAGGGTCAAGGGAAAGAAGAAATATCCAAATTCAGATGCGTTACTCACTGCCATTAAGGAAAAAGGCACTACTTAATGTATTACAGAATATTATTTGAAAAGAAAGTTATACAGATTTTTGCAAATTTCTGTACAGTCTTCATTATGCTTTAATAATATTATTTGCAATTCTTATTTTTACATCTCATTCTCCACTGGATATCATGAAACTAAAGGGCAGAATATATGTTGTCATATCAAGATTTTTCACATATTGCACTGTCTCCAAAGTTTTTTTTTTTTTTTTTTAATTCCAAGGCTATGAAAATGGTAGCCCCTCTATTCACTGAAGAAGTCTATCTTCCTCACAGTATTCCAGTGTAGAAGGTTAACATATCTCTCTTTGTCAGGATAGTTAAATCTGGTTGTCCTTGGGGACAAAAAGAAGTCTGAAAATCTGTGCCTTCTGGTAATTTCATTAAGGCACAAAGTAGGAACCTAGTCCAACTGAGACTCTATCACTTGCCATCGGGAATGTTATTTCTGTGTAACTAGATACACTCATCTGTAAAATAAAGATAATAATAGTTTTCACATTAATTAAGAGAAAAGGGAAATCCCATCCTCTTTAGCCTCTCAGACATCCTGGGGAGTACTCACTTTTAACTCTAAGCTCTTACTTTTTCTTACCTATTGGAGGAAGAGGAGATAATATGTTCTCTTCATATTTTTTTAGTTCAAAATAAGACATACCTCTCTAACTATCAACCATCTATCTCACTGGAGCCCGTGCTTTTGCTTCCTTTGTCTCATCTGTTGTAACTGAATGACCTACTCCGGCATGAGTTCTAAGTTCTATATTACAGAACGACAGACACGAGGGCATGCTGCATTCTTCAATTTAGTTTGTCCAATAAGAAACCTGATAATATGCCTTGCATTATTTTTCTTCTTGAGTTTTTGTCATATTTTTTTAGAACTTGAAAAGCCTAGTTTTGTTTATTATTTGTGTGCTCACTGATTCTCAGTTTGCTTTCACTCCCAACACTTGGGGTCTCCCTTCCATAGGAGACCTAGGGATACGCGGACCATATTACTTGCAGATACTGTGAAAGAGGGTGCCTACAAATTTACATCCAATGAAGTAGCTTTTAACCAGTGAGTGACCTGTTAGGAAATATAAACTCCAATTTCTCTGTCTCCTGGTCAAGGTGTGACTCTCACTTTATGAATACTCTACTGAATTAAGCTAAATTTCCTTCTGTAAGTCTTTGTTAAATACCCCAAATTTGACCTCCTTATGTTTCTGATCTTAATTCTGCTTTTACTCTATGAAACATTTTTGTAATCACTTCCATAAAAATCATTATTTGAGGATATATTTCTAGGACTTTAACCAAATATGAGTAGTAGAGAAAGAGAAAGTCTCTATTGAGTGAATATATATCATTCGTCCTAATCTTAGAAACCAAACCAGTGTTTCTGTGGTTTGATTTAACTCAGCTCCACAGATTACATGTGTGTGTATATACAGGTATACATATACAGACATAAACACAATGAAACAAAGAAAGCTGTATATATTTTAAGGGAAAGGAAACACTTTACCTTGCATTAAAACATTAATGTAAAAAATGTTAGCTCAAACATGATAGAGGGTCCCGGTTCCTCTTTTGCTTTCTATCTTTAATCCCTTTTCATTATCCTTTTTTTTTTTTTTTTTTTTGCTATTTATCTTTCCCATCTTGATTAGCTGATTAAATGAAAGGTTCGTAAAAAGAGTTCTCAGGAAATATTTCTGCAATAGTTATATGTGCTCTGCGTAAGGAACATGGAGACAGCAATGGTCCACATTAGCTATTTTGGTTATAATAAAAACAGCTTAAGCCCAAACTGTGAGGATAGGCATGGAGATTTTCTCTATCCCATAAAAATCCTGACCTTGCTTCACTGGGAGCCTCCTGCTCTTCACATTCTTCCTGATTTGCATCAGCTCAATAAAGCCTTTCCTTTGTGAGTCACTTAAATTATTTTTAACATCTTACCTCATCCTTCAAAAAAATCTGAAAACCATTTTAATGCTTCTGTTATGGTGATGCAGTGTTCATTCATAAAATATGTAATGGCATATATTTATTTCATTCCTCAAGAAAGGATCAGGAAATAATCCCAATCTAATTTCCCATAATTCTATAAATGAACAAACTCATAGTACTAGTTAATATATATATTTTTTAAGTTTTGACTTTCCTTTTAAAAGTTTTTTTTCCACTTTTATTCTCTTAGCAACTTGAAAATTGGTAGTTGTCTTACAGTAGGGCTTATACCAAACATATTTCTCTGAATGATTCCCTAAGAAACATTAGTCTCCCACATTTTTCAATCAACATAAAACATTCCGATGGCATCAACCTCATGTCATTTCATGGGCTTGACTTTAGTTTTTGGCTCATACTTTGCTGAGGAATCAAGGAAAAATATTTACTAGAACAAATGTTCTTTGTGCATAGAGCAACTGATTTACTGTTGGAAGTAGACATCCATCCATGTTCTATCTCAAAAAGAGTAGGAGAAAAGAATATAAATTTCAAGGAGTCAGCAAAAAGTGCATGAAAGTCCAGAATCTTGGCAAGAAAGGCAGAAGATAGGTTAGAGAATAAATTTTCACATGGCACAAATTTGAGAATCTTTGAGTGACTTTCTTCTACTTCCTCTAATTCTATTTCTAAAAGAATGAGGACTCCGTGGGAAGTAAAGCACTGGCATCAATAATAGCTTATAAATCCCACAGGGTACTATAGAAAAATTGACATTACAACTACAGTTGAAGAAAAAGAAGATCAGGAAATAAATCACCTTGTATTATTATAGTGTATTCTGATAAATTTGCTTTCTTTAGCTTTCTTCTGCATCATCACTTATTTTGATATCTATATCACATTTCTGCTGGAAGGTGCCCTTCAAAACAGCAAGGTGATTCAGTAATGGGAGGTAAGATAACATAGCTACATCTTGGAGGGACTTTACACATAGATAGTTTAATGAAAACTAACTGGCTTCAAGTACTGAACTATAATCAAAAATACATTTGATATGAATGGTCTGTTTGAAGTACAAAATAAGCCCTATTGAAACTTCAGATCCTGGCCTCACATTGTAACAGATAAGTAATATTAGACAATGTTGTTATATTCCATTGGTCTTAAATTCAGAGTCTATAAAATGATAGTTATATACCTTAACAAATTTGATGTAAGGAATACATTATAATGTGAAGAACAATAAATGATTTTCTAAATATGTATCAGTTTAGTTTATATCATTATTTGTATATTTTACATACTGCCCTCACTATATATACTGTTAATATTGTCTTATCATGTCTTTTAAGTAGTACATAGTTAAGCAGTTAATGCTAAATTTGAAATTTAATATTATTCAAATATGTTTTTTGGCTTGAAAGGTTTGTTACTGAAACCTGATTGGAAGAAGTAAAATGATTTTGTCAAAGTAAATGCTACTCATTTCTCTATTAATTTTAATATGTGGGACATACTTTTTATTTGGAAATTAATTTTTCAATAGATATTTCTAATGAAGTATTGGATCATTTTCCAAAGAACAATATTTTTAAAAAGGAAATTAATGGGGGGGTGTTCAGGAGAAGCCCAATCGAAAGCAATGAATACTTCACATAATGTATAACAGACAAATTATCACTGTAAGTCTTACTCTTTAACACATTCAGTTATTCACATCATGTTTGAAGTTATTCATTAGACACTATTCTGTTCTTTCATTCGATCTTGTTGTTGTTTAGTTGCTCAGTCGTGTCTGACTCTTTGTGACCCTATGGATTGTAGCCTCCAGGCTTGGAGAGGCTACATGTTTCCATGAAATTTCCCAAGCAAGAATATTGGAGCCGGTTGCCATTTCTTTTTCCAGTGGATCTTTCTGACCCAAGTATTGAACCCACATCTCCTTCATTTTCAGGCAGATTTTTTACTGCTGAGCCATCAGGGAAACCCAAGATTCAGACATTGAGAGTTTAGGGTGAATAAGATATAGGCCCTACCCAAGGAAGCTCAGTATAGTAGTGGAGACAATAAGACATATCATAAAATGTGAGAAATGACACCATAAATCTGTGTACAAAGAAATACAGACCCTGAACCACTATATACCAATTAGAAGGTCTCAAATACAAAAAGCTTGACAATTGCTGGTAAAGATGTGGCTCAACAGGGAATCTTTCATTCTGACAGGGGATGCAAAATCAAGAGACATTGTGGAAGATAATTTGTTGATTTCTTACAATGTTAAACATGTGAGTGTGTGTTCAGTCATATCTAACTCTTTGTGATCCCATGGACTGTAGCCTACCATGCTCCCCTGTCCATGGGATTTTCCAAGCAAGAACAGTGGAGTGGGTTGCCATTTCATACTCCAGGATATCTCCCCAACCCAGGGGTTGAACACATGTCTCTTGTATCTCCTGCATTTGCAGGCAGATTCTTTACCACTACACCACCTGGCAATGTTAAGCTGAGTCTTATTATACTATTCAACAACAGTGCTTCTAGGTATATACACAACTTTGAAAATGTGTGTCCTTATAATGCCTTGCACATGCAATGTTTATATGTTATATGTTATAAACTGCAGCTTTATTCAAAAATAAATAAAGCTAGAACTGGAAATCACTAATGTGTCTTTCAATGAATGACTGGTTATACAAACTGGTACATCCAAACTTTATAATATCTTAAGCAGTAAAAATAAAGAATGGGAAAATGCATAACTTTACAATGAAGAATTTTTGACAAACATTATTGATTCCAGATGATTAAAGTCAGTATTAAAAGTGTTAATTGCATGTACCCTGATATGATGTAATAAAAATGACATTTGCATTCTGTAGTCTTGTCTAAGAAGTCCATAAGTAGTCATATAGAAAAACCTCAGAAAAATTGCTTATTGAAGGTCATTTTACAAAGTATCTGATGGCTGCTCCTTAAAATTGTCAAATTCATCAAAAACAAGAAAATTCTAAGAAACTGTCACAACTAAGAGGAGCCCAAGGGGGTATCACAACTAAATGTAATGCATACACATCTTATTGATTTCTTATTAAATAATTATTTGAGCTCTATGGCAAAAATCACTTTTGTATCAATTCCATTTATTCTTATAATCACAAATACACAACTTGAGGATTTCTGGCAATACCATCCATTTGTCTAGAATATTCTAACACTAGCCCTGTACATCTGTTTTGGTAGTTTCAGTCACAGACACCAATTTCTTCCCTCTCCCATCCATGACCTTTTTGGTTCTCTCCGCTAAAGGGATGAAGGATAAATTGTAGGCCACCAGTATTTTGTTACAGAACAATGGTTAACTGACACACATCGCACACATAATCATATATGTATTATAACTTTCCAAATTAAAATTTTAATATTCTTTGCAGTGGCTTTACATTTTGAGACATTATTTAATGTAAAGATTGTTGATTTGCAGTGACAGCCTCTGCTCATATGCTTTAAAATAAAATCTACAGTATTTTTTAAGAGAGCTCTGAATCATGATGTGTGAAACAGTCTTTATAAATTAGTAGTAGTTCATGTATATTGTTACACATTTGATTAGGTAAATTTTATAAAGTGTTTCTTTTATTTCATGGGGAATCAAATTTACATTATGAGGTTATTAAATGAAATGGTATATAGTCTTATTCAAATTTCAAATCAAATATCTTTGTTTACCAAGAGCTTAAATTTTACTTAATATTTATCACTTGGTTGTTGTTTTATATTCTAAATCATCACTGTGCAATATATAATTTTTAAAACTACCAACTAAGAATAAAATGTCATTCATTTCCCTTATTTCAAACAATCTTTTATAACTAATGGTTATCCAATACTGTGTTTATATATTAACATATTTTCATATTAAAATTGCTAAACATCATGTCAGAGTATAATTTCTCAACTTAATTTAATGTTTTACATTTGCCTATTGAAAGAGAATTTTTAACTTCCCTTTAAGACACCAGTCATGGCTTTGTACCATTCTTAGTGACAAAGAGTATTTAAACTGCCACATAAAAAATAATGTCTGTTACTTGCAGCAACATGAATGAATCTAGAGGCTGTTATACTGAGTGAAGTAAGTCACTCAGAGTAAGAGAGATATCATATGGTATATGCAGAATCTAAAAAGCAACAATAGAAATGAATTTCTTACAAAACAGTAACAGGCTCTCAGACTTACAGGATTTATTGTAACCAGGAGAGAGGGGGAGAGAAAGGGATAGTTAGGGAGTGTGTGGTTGACAGGTACACGCTTTTATATTTAAAAGGGATAACAAACAAGGACCTATTGTATAACACAGGGAACTCTGCTCAATATTATGTAACAACTTAAATGGGAAAGGAACATGAAAAAGAATAGATTACATGTATATATACAACTGAATGACTTTGCTGTATACCTGAAACT
Organism: Antilocapra americana; assembly: GCA_007570785.1. NCBI lineage: Eukaryota > Metazoa > Chordata > Mammalia > Artiodactyla > Antilocapridae > Antilocapra > Antilocapra americana. The sequence continues at coordinate 12,981,916 of ML663010.1, forward strand.
CACACAACATTGTTAATAAACTATGGTGGTGGTGGTGGTTTAGTCGCTAAGTCATGTTCAACTCTTGTGACCCCATGGACTATATACCCTGCCAGGCTCTTCTGTCCATGGGATTCTCCAGGCAAGAATATTGGAGTGGGTTGCTATTTCCTTTTCCAACCATACTCCAATATAAAATAAAAAGTTACCAAAAAAAAAAAAAAAGAGTCTGTTTTCAGCCTTATCATCATCAGAAGTTTACAAAATCTCTAAAGAGCTGATAACATTTTCCTTTCTTCTGAAATGAAAAGACAATACTTCATGTAACTTTTAGAGTTCTTATAGAATTAAATAATTAACAATAAATGACCACATTTTAAACCATCACTTAAAACCTAGTGATGATAAGAGCAAAAGCAGTGGAGATGTTTATGAGAATACAAAACAGAAATTATTACTCAACCATGTAAACGTGGTTTAAATCTGTTTCACATGTATACAGACATATACCAAGTACATGTTTGTAAAAATAGCTTCATTAGTTAAATTTCTTGGAAAATTATTCTGATGGGTGGGGCAAATGTGCTGAGTGAGGAGAAGACACTAAAAACTGCTATTACATGAAGGATAAAGGGAAAATATTGGATTCTCTCCAACCACCATCTGCTGTCAGTTTCAACTTCATCTATAAAACATATTTAAACAGCTAGGCAATGTGAAGGTTATATACAACTTTTCTATTTGCAAACAACATTTAGAAAAGATTGAGTTAGGGGTATTTAAAATGTATTTATTTTAAAATGCTCAAGAGAAATAATGGAGCAACTGTAAAGGAAACCAAGCATGTTATCCTCAGTGTACTTCAGGTATTTATCCATAAAGTGGGGTGATAAAAACACAGTTTTATAGTATTACTTGGTGGCTAAAATGAGCTATATGGAAAAGGCTTAGAAGAACACTTTACATGCAGTAAACTGGTGTACTACCATATGTTGTTCTACTCAACTCTCCTTGGAATTAGTTCTCTGTAGTGTAGTGCTTGCATACAGGTTTCTCAAGAGACAGGTCAGATGGTCTGATATTCCCATCTCTTTAGGAATTTTCCACAGTCTATTGTGATCCACACAGTCAAAGGCTTTGGCATAGTCAATAAAGCAGAAGTAGATGTTTTTCTGGAACTCTCTTACTTTTTCAATAGTCCAGCAGATGTTGGAAATTTGATCTCTGCTTCCTCTGTCTTTTCTAAAACAAGCTTGAACATCTGGAAGTTCATGGTTCATGTATGCAGGTCAGGAAGCAAGAGTTAGAACTGGACATGGAACAACAGATTGGTTCTACATAGGAAAAGGAGTACGTCAAGGCTGTATATTGTCACCCTACTTATTTAACTTATATGCAAAGTACATTGCTGGGCTAGAAGAAGCACAAGCTGGAATCAAGATTGCAGGGAGAAATATCAATCACCTCAGATATGCAGATGACACCACCCTTATGGCAGAAAATGAAGAGGAACTAAAAAGTCTCTTGATGAAAGTGAAAGAGTAAAAAAGTTGGCTTAAGGCTCAACATTATGAAAACTAAGATCATGGCATCTGGTCCCATCACTTCATGGGAAATAGATGGGGAAACAGTGTCAGACTTTATTTTGGGGGGCTCCAAAATCACTGTAGATGGTGATTTCAGCCATGAAATCAAAAGATGCTTACTCCTTGGAAGGAAAGTTATGGTCAACCTAGATAGCATATTCAAAAGCAGAGACATTACTTTGCCAACAAAGGTTTGTCTAGTTAAGATTATGGTTTTTCCAGTAGTCATGTATGGATGTGAGAGTTGGACAGTGAAAAAGGCTGAGCGCTAAAAAATTGATGCTTTTCAACTGTGGTGTTGGAGAAGACTCTTGAGAGTCCCCTTGGACTGCAAGGAGATCCAACAAGTCCATCCTAAAGGAGATCAGTTCTGGGTGTTCACTGGAAGGACTGATGCTGAAGCTGAAACTCCAATACTTTGACCACCTTATGCGAAGAGTTGACTCACTGGAAATCCTTCCCTCATGTTGGGAAGGACTGGGGACAGGAGGAGAAGGGGATGACAGAGGATGCAGATGGCTGGATGGCATCACCGACTTGATGGCCATGGTTTGGGTAGACTCCGGGAGTTGGTGATGGACAGGGAGGCCCGGCGTGCTGCAGTTCATGGGGTTGCAAAGAATCAGACACGACTGAGCGACTGAACTGAACTGAACTGAGTGTAGTGCCACTCTCTAATGAAGAAAACCATGAAGTTCACTCTTGAGAGAAAGGCTTAAGCCATACAATATTTTCCCGTAGCTCAAAGTGCTCTCTGCCTCAATGGGAAATATGAAGAATGTAATGCTAGGTCTCTACTGAAGCATGGATTATCTACATAGGCAAGAAATGTCCCTTTCAATTACATGAACAATTCCACAGTCTTGCGTATGTGTAATACAAAACTGGAGAAGGAAATGGTAACTCACTCCAGTATTCTTGCCTGGGAGATCCCATGGACAGGGAAGCCTGGTGGGTTGCAATCTATGGGGTTGCAGGGAGCTGGACACAGCTTAGCGACTAAGCCACCACTACTAGCACCACCATCACAAAACTAGACTTATTTTCTACCAAATTTTAACAATTATGTATCTGTATAACTGTAATTTTCAGTATAAACATTGCCCAACATAAATGGAAAGTACTAGAAAACTCATAGGAATTCAAAAGTAAGCAGGAAGACATATAGGATCCATAATTTATGAGACACTTTTCTTGTAAGACATATATCATTATAAGGTAAGCAATATGCTGGTCATCCAAAATAAATTTCTTACCTTAGCTAAACATTGATTTTCTTAGAGTAAGAAAATTTGAATATACCTCATATCAAATCATAATTATGAAAGTTCATGTTAAAATAAAATTTCCATCTTCTCATCAAATGTTGGGTAAATCACCTTACATTCTCAAAATAAGTTTATCTAGAAAATGCAAGTTTTGTACAAATTTAAAGCTTTCTAGGTTTAGACTTCTCTAATTTTATGTGATAATAATATAAAGTCACAGTTTTAAGAAACTATGTAAACAGTAAAAACAGTATAGATTCACCTATATGCACAATATTGACATCAATACTAATTGCTGAACTGGATTTCAAGTAAAGTACACAATTAAAATTAATTTAATTTTGAAAAATTTTGAAGGAATGAGACATTTAGTAATTCTTTCCATTAATAAATTTCTGTAGATGGAACAATGATGAGATGACTGCACTCTATAACTAGTAAATTATGGCACTATCTGAAGCGTGGCTTGGATTCAGTATCATTCAGTGGAGGTGACACAGCTGACTGTATCTAGGCTTTGGAATCTGACTGATATGTTTTTGCACCTTGACTCTGCCACTGCCTAAGTATCATCTCGGATAAGCATTTCCTAACTTTGAACTTACTTTTTCCACAAGCTAAAATGGAAATAATTGTGATCTCATTAGTTGAAGATTAAAAGGGATAAAAATTTAGTTCTGGCTCATGACAGCTCTTCAAAATAAATTTACTTGTCTGTACTTAGAATTATTACAGAATGTCATAGAATTATTGTATGTTCGGTTTTATTTCTCCTGCGCTATTCTTATGCAGTCATTTTTTAAAAAAATAAATAAAGGTATTTATCAATGGTAAGATACTGCACCAATTAAATATATTATTTAGGAGACATAATCCTATGTAGAGTCAAAAGTCTTTTATGAAATATCTGCTTACTGGGACTCATCTACCTTTCCCTGAAGGCCATTACTTTGCTCATTCATCTACCATTGCATTACTATATGAAAACACTGTTATACTAGTCTATGATGCTATTGTTCGATGATACAGATGATTGTATAATATACCATTGTTGTAAAAAATTGAGATCCAATAAATATTAGAATAGGTATCTGTCATTTGTTCAGAGAAAAGAAACATTTTCCCTCAGCTGTTATCTGCATAGTCATGTGGATTTTTGTTGTAAATTGATTGAGCCACAAACGAGCACTTCCCTCAGCCTTCAAAACTGCAGATTAGTAGATCTGAGGTTTAGAAATAATTGCTTGCAGGGAGAGAATTTAGTTTGCCATCTATTCAATTCCATATTTTTATGACAGCCTGTTTACTTTGGTTTAGAATCAAGATATGCTTATTACCTCCACCATCACTATCTGTCACTTAACATGTGGACACAGGATAAGAACTACCAAGAATGCAATAAAAAAGAAGTGCACCTAAGCCTCCAAGTGTATTGACCTACTCACTTTTCATAGATGAATGGAGAACTGAGAAAATAAAGAGAAAAAAAGACACTTCATTAGATTTTCAGAGACCATAGTCTACAGGGAAAGAACTAGAGAAAAAAAATGGTGTTTTGTCAATGGCATTTCGTACAATGGCAGTGATGAACACCAATGACAGTTTGAAACCTAGGATATATTTTTTCAGTTAACGCTTCATGGAAATGAAGGGACATCACTTAGTACCCCCTGGCTGCAATTATGGGAATTATTCTTCAACAAATTTGGATCACTGATGTTGTCAAAATTGAACTTCATGGGCTCTGATCCAACATTATTGTTCTACTCATTATTCTGTGAATATACTAAGGTCTCTGGCCTCACATGTTCAACCTTGGCAACTAAATTGCATCAAATCACCAGATGCAATTAAGGAATTGATCTGGCTACCCTAAACCCTAAAAGGATAAATTGTATGTCAAAAAAGCAAATCACTTATTTACACTGACAAATAACTTGTGTGATGAGTTGGAAAGACGTGTCACTTAGATAAACACACATTCCATTTGTGGCAGGAAAGCCTACTTGTAACAGACAATTGCATTACAAGTAAGCGAGCTGGTTGCATAAAAAGGTAGACTCAATGCTTGATATTCATTGAGAGTGAAATCAAAGTATTACCACCTGGTAGACTTGTTTCACCAAAGAAATGTTCTTCATCAAGCGTCTTCAAATTAGGTAACAATACACCCCAGTTTACCCAAGGAAGTCTTGCTTTATATTTTTGTCCCAGAAAAACTTCCCCTCTCAAATCTTACCTGGTTGGAATATTTAAAATGTTTCATCTTTGCAGAGCTCCAAAAAAAATGTAATAAATTAAAAATGTTTCATCTTTGTAGAGCTTTGACAAATTTAATAAATTATGATACATGCTTCTTTTTATTTAGAGATCAGAAGTTTCCAAACAATTTTCTAAACTTAAAAAACAAATACTATCTTGTTTACTTATTAAGCATTTTAGTTTCACAAGAGAAATACATTTTATGGGAGAAGAAATGGTCAATAGGTGGAGATTCAAGATCTAGCTAACATTCAGGTATAAAATACTTTGTAGTAGTTTAGTTGCTAAGTTGTCTCTGACTCTTGCGACACCATGGACTAGAGCCTGCCAGGCTCCTCTGTCCATAGGATTCTCCAGGCAAGAATACTGGAGTGGATTGCCATTTCCTTCTCCAGGGGATCTTGTTAACTCAGGAATTGAACCCAGGTCTCTTATATGGCAGGCAGATTCTTTACCAACTCAGGTATAAGGGAAGCCCATTAGGCTGTTACAAATTAGAAAATGTAAACCTCAAGCAGATAATAACAATGTAGGTTTTATATATATATATATATATATATATATATGTATGTTGTAGATTAAAATTCAGTGCCTTTCTCAGTCCCATCCTAGTCTCTGTCTCTATAGAAGAGAACAGAATTAAAAAAAATATTCCTTGTGAATTTTTCTTCTCCTTTGACATTCTTAAGGCTCATCTTCTCATTATTGTTTTCTGCCTGCTCTTTATACACAAAAATATTTTTCTTCCTAAATACTTAGTCCATATATTCAAATGTCTTGTGAACACCTCTTACTGCATATCTGACAGATACTATACTCAACATGTTAATATTTAAATTATCTTAAGGATACTATACATCAATTTTGAAAAATACATCAAATTTGTATACATTGGTTGTGCAAGTCTGTCTAAACATATAGTGACCAAAAAAAAAAAAAAAAGCCTCAAGTACCAGGAAGACCAGGCTAAAATAAAATTAAATAGACATGACATATTTGCCTGAAATAGTCAGTTGGAGAGGCACAGAAGAACAGATACCCTGCAATGAGAGTCACCATGTAGAGCTAAGCTCAGTAAACTGGGGAGGAAATATGAGCTGTAGAAGTCAGTAAAATTAGAATTGAAAAAAAAACCAAAAACTATTACAGATATAAAAGCAAAACACACTAAAATATGTAACTTGATAAAACATTTGAAAATTAAAAGAAGACCTAATTAGATGGTTGAAAGACTATCCTGCAACTCACAAGAAAAGTAACTGATTCATTCAGTGATAATGAATCTGCCTGCAAAGGCAGGAGACACAGATTTGATCCTTGACCCAGGAAGATGTAACACACTGCAGAACAACTAAGCTCGTGCACCAAAACTATTGAGCCTGTGCTCTAGAGCCCAGGAGCTGCAGCTACTGAAGACTGAGTGCTCTGGAGCCTGTGCTCTGCAATAAGAGAAGCCACTGCAATGAAAATCCTGCACGGAGAAGCTCTAATAGGAAATAGCGCCCACTCATTGCCACTAGAGAAAGCTTGCACAGTGATGAAGATCCAGCACAGCCAAAACTAAATAAGTAAATAAATAAAACTATAAAAAATATAATGAATTAACAAGATTAGTTACATAAAGTTATCAGACATCTAAGATAACAATTTCATTCAACTGAGCAGAATATATTATTTTATATAGAAAAGGTGGAATTGCCTTACAATAAAGTGAATATATGGGCTTCCCTGGTGGCTCAGATGGTGAAGAATCCACTTGAAATGCGGGAGACCTGGGTTCAATCCCTGGGTTGGGAAGATCCCCTGGAGGAGCGCATGGCAAGCCACTCCAGTATTCTTGCCTGGAGAATCCCCATGGATAGAGGAGCCTGATGTGCTACAGATAGTCCATGGGGTCACACAGAGTTGGACACGACTCATCAGATAAACAAGCACAAGTGAATGTATATGTACCAAATCACATAGATCAATACTTACAAAATAAAAATAAATTACAGCAATATAAGGAAAATAAAAATGGTACTTACCATATAATTTAAGTCATCTGTTTCACATCATGACTGATCAAATGGACCACAAATAAATAAAACTATATGAGCCCTGGGACATAATTCTTTACATTGATATAATTAAGACATTTTAAAAATAGTTTCCCATATACAGAGACTACAGATATTCTTTTTTAAATGTGTATGCAAGATTCATAAAAATCAATTCCGTATATTAAGCATCAATTAAAAATTTAATAAATTCCACAAGAAAGTTAATACCCAGAAATATTTAGTAATTGTGATCCAATAAAACTAAAAATTAGTATAAATAAAACTCCCCAAAATATAGATCCAGGTGATTTAAAATTACAACCAAACTTGAAAAAACAGATAATTCTAATGAAATCCAAAGCATAGTTAAATAAGGAAGTATAAGTGTTCCAAAATAGTAATGGCCTAGGTTTTAATTAACCCCAAACTTTTTATAAAGTCCATACAGAGATAAAATAAATAAAATTAAACAAACACATAATAATTCAAAAATCTGAAATATATATTGATAAATATTTCAATTTAGCATCATAAGGAAGAAACCAGATGTCCTTGTGAGACTAATTACAGAAATGCAAGGATGGTTCATTGTAAATAGACCTTTTAATGTAAGTCATTATCATTTTTATATATCAAAAGCACAAATTTGTACAGAAGAGAAACTTATGGTAATTTCCAGTACCAGATATATTTAATAAAATTAATTAATTTTAATAAAATGTTTCTCTGAAATTCAAGTATATGGTTATAAATTCTTCATAAATTGAGGGTACATGGTTTTGTTCTTAACTATTTATATACACCTATCATCAGGCTGGGTACTCTTTTCAGTAAAACATTATAAATGGATAATTATGTTATCCTATACCAAATTAAAGTCCATATGAAACCAAGTTTTAAATAATGTTAAAAAGTCACTATAAACAACTTAATGTTTGCACTGATGTTAGATAATTACTAAGATAAAATATTAAATGAATAGAAGCAGCTGAAGAACTACTTATATATTTTGTTACCAATCATATATTTTAAAAATAACTCAGTTGATATACTTAATAGTGATATTTATTAATTGATACATAGAATGTTTCTGAATATAGTCAAAGATTCAGACTCAGTGGTTGCTATGGAATAAGGGTAGCCAGGAAGCCAGATATGGACCTTTTCATTATATATATATTTCATTATCTCATGAAATTTTAATATCTTTCTTAATGTGTTCTTCTTGTATGCACTAAAAAGCAATTGAAATAAAAGAAACAAAAAAATGGCACTAGCTCTTATTTAGTTTTTTCACCAAGTAAGTATAGGCTTTGCTTCCAATGCATATGAAATGATTATTGAAAAATCCACTCAATTGAAAAGTGGTAACTGGGAAGGATTCTAGAAAGTGTGTGCGCACATATACATATATGGATGCATTCATTTCATCTTCTCTCTCAACCAATTAACCACAATGCATTATTTTACAAGAATATATGTAGTGAAATTTTCTTGAATTTGTATGCTTTCTTTATAAAAATCATTTAAAATGTCATTCCAAATGTAAGGGGCCTGATTATCAAATCTCGTAACAGATGGAAATTAGAAAATATTAAGTATTACAGAAAAGTTGTAAACAGTACTGTTTTTGAAAGAAAAGAGAGAACTTATAATCAGGAGAACAAACACCTAAAGAAATTTGAGCACCATCAGATACAAAGCAGTAAAAATAGAAGAAATTTAAATGTTACCATTACTATGTTTGGAGTAAGATAAAAAAGTATTTTCAGTGAACTAGGACAATAACTAAAGTTTCCAGAACAGTACTTTGTAGCATCAGGGTTCATTTAAAGTCTTATAAACAGCTTTGTTATAAAAGGGGAAACCATTGTGTATATGCTCAGGGCTGGTGCAAGGAGATTTCCTGGGGGGAGGGAGAAGGGAGGGGGGTTCTGGAGGGGGAGCATATGTAAACCTATGGTGATATCATGTCATTGTTTGGCAAAACTAATAAAAAAAAAAAGGAAAAAAAAAGGGGGGGGAACCAGCAGAATAAATAAAACATGACTTTTTTCCCCCTATTTTCCTTCTTTTATACACAAAAGGTAGACAATTATACACTCCTTCTTTCAACTAGTGAAAAAGAAGAGTGCAGTCATCTCCAAACATCTGTCTCTGTGACATACCACTGCCTAAGAATGATCAACTGCTTTTAATCTCTTACTTGAAACTCAAAAGCAACAAAGACATTACCACACTCACTTTCACAAAGGAAATTTCCTGGTTGTTTTTTGCAGGTAAAGTGTGGCATTTGTGAAATATTTCACAAACATTTGATCCCAAATATCCCCCCTGCCACACATATCCACCTCAGCCATTTTCACTGTGTGAAAATCAATGGTGCCAAAATAGTTACAAGTAAATATAAAGTTTTGTAAGAGAAACAATTACTGTGTGTTTCAAGAATGTTTTTTAAAGTGTTAATAAATGCTGATACATTTATGTTTCCCCCATATTAAAAACATGGGCTTCCCAGGTGGTACTAGTGGTAAAGAATCAGCGTACCAATGCAGGAGAGATGTGGGTTCAATCCCTGAGTCTGGAAGATCCCCTCAAGAAGGGCATGGCAACCAACTCCAGTATTCTTGCCTGGGAAATCCCATGGACAGAGGAGCCTGGTGAGCTTGCACAGGGTTGCACAGAGCTGGACACAACTGAAGAGACTTAGCAAGCATATTAAAAACATATCTGACTCCCTCATTTTCTATAGAAAACAAAAAAAGTTCATGTTTATTTAAAATGGCTCCCAAAGCCTTTCACTTTCTGGCTCTATCTGTATTGCTTGTTTTTTTGTTTTTGTTTTTTTTTCTTTCTTCTTATAATACAAGGAGAATTCTTTTGTGTTTCCTTAGCTAGGTCATGCTTTTAATAAGCTGCTACTTTCTCCCGGAAAAATACAGTTTTGTTTGTTGTGCTGGTTTGTATTTGGGCGTACTTGTGTCCTGTGCAAAATATTTTATTTATCAACAACCCGGGGTTAGAAAAGCTCAACTGTAGGGGATATTTTTTTAGTGACTAGAACCAGCCTCAGGTCATGTATATATTTCTGCTCCCTCTCTGAGCTGTGGTAGCTCACAGTCACTTAAGCCCCCGGCTGTGGGGCAGGCGATGGTCTCCCCTCGCCTACGCCAGGCTTATGGGAGGGGCGGTATGTGCCTCAGTCCCCTCGCCTGGGTGACAATCCTCTGGTGTCTTGGGAGAAGGGCACCTTTTCAGCCCAGCAGGGGCTACAACAGGGAGCAGGGAGGCCAAGACCTTCCGCAGCAGCACGCCATCAGAGCGGAGGAGACGCTGCATGGCAAACGCCTTCAGAGCACCAGAACCCTTCCTGAAGTTCCCCACGGTAGGTTAACCGCAGCCTCAGGGATGCGAAGCTCCGAAAGTACCTGCAGCGTGCGGGCTGACAGGACGGTGACAAGGAAGGGTGGCAGAAGCCTCAAGCCCCGGTGGAAGGAAGGGCCGCCGGGAGTAAAGCGCTTGGTCCATCAACTCAGAGGCCGCGTCCAGGCAGGCCTGTCTGTGGTCAGGGGTTCTGCAGGGCGGCTGGCGAGCCAGGGCAGGATGAGCATGCGCGCGGGCTGTCGGGTAAGGCTGGAGTGGTCCAGCTGTGGCCCCCTTCCCAGCATCCTTCACGTCACACGTCATAGACCTGCACCGGCCCCGCGCGCTGCGACGGATGTGCAGGGCCGCTCAGCACGTGCGTCTTGTCCTTGTCCAGCGCCGCCGTTCTGTATTCGCCGTGTTTTGCTGGAAATCAGCAGACAGGTAACTGCTGCCTGGCTGGGAGCTGCAGCAGGCCGTCTGGTGACGTCTCTGCGGCAACCAGAGTCGTTGCTGCTGCTCCGTCACTTACAGCTTGTCCAGGAGGGGAGCCAATCCATCCTAGGCCCTGGAAAGGTAAGGCTAGATTTCAAGGCCTAAGACCCAGGTAAAACCCCTTTCCTCGCTCCAAAACAGTCTCAGGGCATAATTACATGCCCTCCTCTTTACTCTCATGTAGTAATTTGTATACGTATGTGAAAAGCGCATAGCACAGTGAACTGATTTCTTGCATTTTGAGGTTGTCTCTTTCAGTGGATGAAGAGGAAATATTCTAATTCAGAGCATTAAGATTTTGTGCTTAAGGCAGTTTGTTCTAAATATTTGTCAGCCACTTGCTGATTAAGTGCCTTAGATCATTCAGTCGGCATTTGGGGAATCCTCTTTATACCTCTGTAAAATAACAATATAATCAAATTCATGAGATTAATGAAAGTGAAACTGTAGTCGCTCAGTTGTATCTGACTCTTTGCAACCCCATAGGCTATATAGCCCACCATGCTCCTCTGTCCATGGAACTCTCCAGGAGAGATTACTGGAGTGGGTTGCCATTTATTTCTCCAGAGGATCTTCCCCACCCAAGGATCGAACCTGAGTCTCCTGTGTTACAGGCAGGTTCTTTACCATCTGGGCCACCAGGGAAGCCCCACAAGAGAGTTTAAAAACAAGAAGTGTAAAATACTCAGGTTAGTGTCTGACTTTTCAGTAAATACTATTTGTCAGCTCATTCTCTGCTTGAAAATGAGAAATTCTGTATTAATTTCTGTGTCCTTGACACAGTCCTTGGCACATAGCAGGTGCACAATAAATATTGAATGAATATTGGCCTGATGATTTTATTCTGTCACAGACTTGTTGCATAACTAGATGGTGGTCACCAGAGACACCTAGATGTTTGCTGTTTGAACTCCTTTAACCCACTTGATTTTATGTTATGCTGAGTTGAGTTTCATGACATCTCATACTGTGAATGAGGCAAGGTTTATGCCAAGATATACAATGTCAAAACACTGTTGCTCTTTTCAATTCTAATATTACACTAGCTTTTCTGACCTGAATTTAAAACAAGTTTCAGACAAGAAAATATCTAAAGAGCTCAGATACTCTCAATCCTCCTGCAAATAGCTTTTGTATTTTCGATACCTGGGGTGAAGCAAAGTGCAGATCTTTTAGAAAATTGTATGCACTTTTCCAGCACCATGGGGAAACATTTGGGTGGTGCCCACATCAGAGGTTATGAAGGTAGTTGCATAAATTGGCCATTCAATTTTACTAGTTTGTTTATAGGTTGGAAAGTAGATGGATATCACTAGGGATTTGTAAAGTAAAATGATAAGAAACAAATTCAAAAGATATAATTAACTCTTTTAACTAACCCTCATTAATTAGTTAATGAGTTGCCATTCTGGGAAATAAGACATATCAAAATTTCATTTAACTACCTTCCTTTGGGACCCCCTCTTTATTCCTATCTTCAAAATCTTAATGTTGAATACTTGAATTTTCTTGATGTTCTTCAGCTTTGAATTGCTTCAAGTGATTTTTCCTGTCTTCAGTAAATTCTTCAGTTACTCAAAGTCGGTAGCAAAGACATTTTACCAGCAGTTGATATATAAATTCTGGGATAGGAGGTATATAGGTATGCATGTGTGCATGCAGATGTGTTTATGTGTTGTATATATCAAACTATAATATAATCTGAGAATTTTACATAAACTTTTATTCTAGAGCTTTGTTTTTCTATGACTTTATCTTTGTTGCAGCTTCTAATTTGTAGTATGGTATATGAACGTATTATTGTTTTTGAATATTGTTTTCCATCCATACATGAGTACTGGAAAAACCATAGCTTTAACTAGAAGGACCTTTAATGGCAAGTTAATGTCTCTGCTTTTTAATAAGCTGTCTAGGTTGGTCATAGCTTTTCTTTCAAGGTGCAAATGTCTTTTAATTTCATGGCTGCAGTCACCGTCTGCAGTGATTTTGGAGCCCCCCAAAATGAAGTCTGTCACAGTTTCCACTGTTTCCCCATCTGCTTGCCATGAAGTGATGGGACTAGATACTATGATCTTTGTTTTTTGAATGTTGAGTTTTAAGCCAACTTTTTCACTCTCTTTCACTTTGATCAAGAGGCTTTTTAATTCTTCTTCACTTTCTGCCATAAGGTTAGTGTCATATCTGTATAAGAGGTTATTGATGTTTCTCCAGGTAATCTTGATTACAGCTTGTGCTTCAAGCAGCCCAGCGTTTTTCATGATGTACTCTGCATATAAGTTAAATAAGCAGGGTGACAACATATAGCCTTGATGTACTCCTTTCCCAATTTGGAACCAGTCTGTCGTTCCATGTCCGGTTCTAACTCTTGCTTCTTGTCCTGCATACAGATTTCTCAGGAGGCAGCAAAGGCATGTGGTATTCCCATCTCTTTTAAGAATTTTCTACAGTTTGTTTTGATCCACCCAGTCAAAGCTTTGGCATAGTCAATAAAGCAGAAGTAAATGTTTTCTTGCAACTCTCTTCTTTTTTCTATGATGCAGTGTATATTGGCAATTTGATCTCTGGTACCTCTGCCTTTCTAAATCCAGCTTGAACATCTGGAAGTGTCGGTTCATGTAATCTTAAAGCCTGGCTTGGAGAATTTTGAGCATTACTTTTGCTAGTGTGTGAGATGAGTGCAACTGTTTAGTAGTTTGAACATTCTTTGGCATTGCCTTTCTTTAGGATTAGAATGAAAACTGACCTTTTCCAGTCCTGTGGCCACAGCTAAACTTTCCAAATTGCTGGCATATTGAGTTTAGCACTCTAACCACATCAACTTTTAGGATTTTAAATAGCTCAGCTGGAATTCTATCACCTCCACTAGCTTTGTTTGTTGTGATGCTTCCTAAGGCCCTCTTGACTTCTCTCCAGGATGTCTGGCTCTAGATGAGTGATCACACCATCATGGTTGTCTGGGTCATTAAACTCTTTTTTTGTATAGTTCTGTGTATTCTTGCCATGTCTTCTTAATATCTTCTCTTTTTGTTAGGTCCATAGCATTTCTGTCCTTTATTGTGCACATCTTTGCATGAAATGTTCCCTTGGTATCTCAAATTTTCTTGAAGAGATCTCTAGTCTTTTCCTTTCTATTTTTTTCCTCTATTTCTTTGCATTAATCATTGAGGAAGACTTTCTTATCTCTCCTTGCTCTTCTTTGGATCTCTGCATTCAGATGGGTATATTTTTGCTTTTCTCATTTGCTTTTTGCTTCTCTTCTTGACTCAGCTATTTATGTGACCGCCCCAGACAACCATTTTGCCTTTTTGCATTTGTTTTTCTTGAGGTTGTTCTTGATCACTGCCTCCTGTTCAATGTCATAAACCTCCATCCTTAGTTCTTCAGGCACTCTGTCTATCAGATCTAATCCATTGAATCTATTTGTCACTTCCACTGTCTAATCTTAACAGATTTGATTTAGGTCATATTTGAATGATCTAGTGGTGTTTCCTGCTTTCCTGAATTTAAGTTTGAATTTTGCATTAAGGAGTTCATAATCTGAACCACAGTCAACTACTGGTCTTATGTTTGCTGACTCTATATAGCTTCTCCATCTTCGACTACAAAGAATATAATCAATCTGATTTTGATATCGACCATCTGAATATGTCAATGTGTAGAGTTGTCTCTTATGTTGTGAGAAGAGGGTGTTTGCTATGACCAGTGTGTTCTCTTGGCAAAATTCTTTTAGTCTTTCCCCTGCTTCATTTTGTACTCCAAGTCCAAATTTGCCTGTTACTCTAGGTATATCTTGACTTCCTACTTTTGCATTTCAATCCCTTATAATGAAAAGGATATCTTTTTATTGATGTTCATTCTATAAGGTTTTGTAAGTCTTCATAGAAATTCAACTCAGCTTCTTCAGCATTACTGGTTGGGGCATAGACTTGGATTACTGTGATATTGAATGGTTTGCCTTGGAAGTGAAGAGACCATTCTGTCATTTAGGAGACTGCACCCAAGCACTGCATTTCAAACTCTTCTGTTGACTATGAGGGCTACTCAGTTTCTTCTAAGGGATTCTTGCCCACAGTAGTAGATATACTTGTCATGTGAGTTAAATTTGCTATTCCAGTCCGTTTTAGTTCACTGATTCCTAAAATGTCCATTTTCACTCTTGTCATCTCCTGTTTGACCACTTCCAATTTACCTTGATTCATGGACCAGTTTCCTATGTCATATTGTTCTTTACAGCATCAGACGTTACTTGCATCACCAGTTACATCCATGACTGGGCATTGTTTTCACTTGGCTCTGTCTCTTCATTCTTTCTGGGGTTATTTCTCCACTCCTCTCCAGTAGCATATTGGGTACCTACTGACCTTGGGAGTTCATCTTTCTTTCTTTTTTTTTTTTTATTATTGTTTTTGCCATACATTGTCATGATATCACCATGGGTTTACATATGCTTCCCCTCCAGAACCCCCCTCCCTCCTCCCTCCCCCCCGGGAAATCTCGCTGCACCAGTCCCGAGCATCAATCCTGGGCTGGCGATTGATTAGACACATGACAATTAACATGCTTCAATGCCCTTCTCCCATATCATCCCGCCCTTACCCTCATCCACAAAGTCCACGAGTCTATTCTATACATCTGCGTTCCTTTTGTTGTCTCCCATATTGGGTTCTCATTACTGTCTTTCTAAATTCCATATATATGTGTTAATATACTGTATTGTTTTTGCTTCTGGCTTACTTCACTCTGGATAATGGGCTCCAGTTTCGTCCATCTGAGTAGAATTGCTTCAAATGAATTTTTTTTTAATGCTGAGTAATATTCCATTGTGTATATGTACCACAGCTTTCTTATCCATTCGTCAGTTGATGGGCATCTAGGTTGTTTCCATGTCTTAGCTATTGTAAA
>ML663010.1:12998212-13045787 GCA_007570785.1 Antilocapra americana
CACTGTTTTCCATAGTGGCTGTACTAGCTTGCATTCCCACCAACAGTGTAAGAGGGTTCCCTTTTCTCCACATCCTCTCCAGCATTTATTGCTTGTAGACTTTTGGATGGCAGCCATTCTGACTGGTGTAAAGTGGTACCTCATTGTAGTTTTGATTTGCATTTCTCTGATAATGAGTGATGTTGAACATCTTTTCATGTGTTTGTTAGCCATTTTTATATCTTCTTTGGAGAAATGTCTGTTAAGTTCTTTGGCCCACTTTTTAATTGGGTTGTTTATTTTTCTAGAATGGAGCTGCAGGAGTTGTTTGTATATTTTTGAGATTAATTGTTTGTCTGTTGCTTCATTGGCTATTATTTTCTCCCATTCTGAAGGCTGTCTTTTCACCTTGCTTATAGTTTCCTTTGTTGTGCAAAAGCTTTTAATTTTAATTAGGTCCCATTTGTTTATTCGTGTTTTTATTTCCAATATTCTGGGAGGTGGGTCATGGAGTATCCCGCTTTGGATTATAGCAGAGAGTGTTTTGCCTATGTTATCCTCTAGGAGTTTTATAGTTTCTGGTCTTATGCTTAGATCTTTGATCCATTTTGAGTTTATCTTTGTGTATGGTGTTAGAAAGTGATCTAGTTTCATTCTTTTACAAGTGGCTGTCCAGTTTTCCCAGCACCACTTGTTAAAGAGGTTGTCTTTTCTCCATTGTATATTCTTGCCTCCTTTGTCAAAGATAAGGTGTCCATAGATGCGTGGATTTATCTCTGGGCTTTCTATTCTGTTCCATTGATCTATGTTTCTGTCTTTGTGCCAGTACCATACTGTCTTAATGACTGTGGATTTGTAGTATAGCCTAAAGTCAGGTAGGTTGATTCCGCCAGTTCCATTCTTCTTTCTCAAGATTGCTTTGGCTATACGAGGTTTTTTGTATTTCCATACAAATTAAGAAATTATTTGTTCTAATTCTTTGAAGAATACCTCTGGTAGCTTGATAGGAATTGCATTGAATCTATAGATTGCTTTAGGTAGTATACTCATTTTCACTATATTGATTCTTCCAATCCACGAACACGGCACATTTCTCCATCTGTTTGTGTCCTCCTTGATTTCTTTCATCAGTGTTGTTTTCTATATACAAGTCTTTTGATTCTTTAGGTAGAAATACTCCTAAGTATTTTATTCTTTTTGTTTCGATGGTGAATGGAATTGTTTCCTTAATTTCTCTTTCTGATTTCTCACTGTTAGTGTATAGGAATGCCAGGGATTTCTGTGTGTTGATTTTATATCCTGAAACTTTGCTATATTCACTGATTAGCTCTAGTGGAGTTCATCTTTCAATGTCTTCTTACATCTTTATCAGTGGGGTTCCCTGGAAAAGAATCTATGTACACCTATGCCACCCTCATTCTTGGAAATAGTTGCTTACTATTACATAGTTCCAAAGAACAAGGAAAGGCCCATTATGTATTTATTCTTCCCCAATACAATCATATAGCCACTGTCATGCTTTTCTCTGTTGGCATTTTTATTTCCTCCCTTAATAGTATCTGAAAAATTTTAAAAAGCTGTTAAAACATAAAAAGCAAAATATTACAACAGCAAAAATTACTATAAAACTACTGTACTTACTCAGTTACTGTAAGATTAATAGAAACCCATTAAAGGGAGTTCCCTTAAGTACTTTACAGAAGGTATGTAGACATGAAATAAATTTCAGTTATTTTTGCAAGTATTTATACTGTGTGTTTTATCAACAGTTACAATACAACTGTGTTAAAGCACAACAGGAAGGTATAGCTGTGTATATCAACCTAGATACAGGCAGGATCTCAATCAAATAGTGATGATGATCTGACTCATTTAGAGCCAATAGAGAAAATACACACACACACACACACACACACACACAGAGGCACCTGCCCTACCACACATTGGAATATTCTAGAACATGGAGAAAATAAAAATACATGTGGTAATATTTGTGTGAATCCTATCCAGATGTCGGTTGTAATTATTTTATCCACAAATAAGAACGGTCTTAATGCCTTCTGAGTGTGTATAAAGATATGTAGGAAATCTCTAGCCTTCAGAAATGACTGAGTCAGACCCCAACTTCAAGCATGTATGTTTCCAAGCTCCCTGTTTCCCCCGTTGAGCTGCACTCCCTCTGTGAACAGGTGAGTGCAGGCTTCCCCTCCCCTGCTTCTGCAGAAACACTCCTCGGTTGTCTTTGGCTCTACTGGATTTTGCAAGGTCCTTCTCTGTATTCCAGTTCCCCCAGTGTCTTGCATAGCTACTCTGTTTCAAGCTGTTTCCTATATCACCCATTAAATTTACTTTGGCAGCAGATGTATTTCCACTTCAGCTTATCCCGGTAAAAGTTCACTCTGGTTTATAATACAGAAAAAAGATTAAATAGATATTGGGTTGTTTTTAAAATTCCTAAGAGGACTTGCCAGTTTAGCTCAAGGCAAAGCTTCTAGCAACAAATCCAAAGCCACAGCCATGAACTAGTCTGAAGAGGAAACAGCTGCTGCTGCCAGCAGGCTGAGGAACTTCCAAACTTAGATTGGCTCTCCAATGTGAGCAGTGGTACTCAATGAAAATGTTCACACTTTATGTTATTTATTATTATTTTTAATTTTCTGTAACTTAAAATATGTGTTTTCTGAAATATTTTTAAAATAGAGTAAATTGTAGACACTAATATAACACCCTATCACTAGTCTACTCAACTTTACCATAATCTAATAGTTTGCTATTTTTTTTTAAAGAAATAAAACATGAAAGTATTGTTAAATTCCCTCTTAGAGCTTGTTAACTGGCCTTTTATTTCTCATTCTTTATTTCTCCTTATTAATGTTCGTATGCATTATTACAATGCATTATTGTACTTTTACTGCATATGTATGTGTCCTTGATGTTCATTATTTTCTTAGTTCTTTTTTTGGTTGCTTGTTTTTCTAAATTTTCTAATAATTGTCATGAGATACTTCTCAGTATGGTCATACATCTTTTCCTCTGAAAACCTGAGTGTAGTTACTACTGATTCTCTCAACCTGGCTGGAATGGGATACATATATTTCCTATATATCTGAATCTGAGGCTTACAATTCCAGGTCTGGACTTGGTACAGATGATACATTAAGTTATTTGAGTGTGTCTGTTTTAGGTGTAGGAGAACTTGGCAAAATCGATGTCCAGCTTCATATCTTCTGTTGTGAGAGGGAGCCTCTTCAAGTGACTGGAGATTTCCATAGTATTGAAAGGGGCATCAGTTTCTGAGTGGCTAAAATTGTGAATGGCCACTACATTCTGATACTAGCTTAGTTTTAGGAAACTACTTGTCCTTCATAATCCATTGCATTCAGTCATCAAAATTCACACATAGCAAAGTGTAAAGAAATTGGGAAATAAAGTTTTAATCCCATCTCCAACATTTATAGAATGGGAATTGATCCAGATGATTGAATATCATGAATGTGAAAATCAAGATCAAGTTTTAATTTTCAGTTAGAAAGTCACCAGTTAGATACTTTTTTGAATTATTAGTATTTTATAAGCTTCCAGTTGATGGTTATACTTGAAAAAATTAAGCCAAAGTCTTATCAGAATATTTTGAAATAGTAACTTTCTATCATTTAATCTTTACCCATACAAAGGGAAAACGTATGGACAAAATGAAAGATATAGTGAAGAGATGGAAATTGAAAGATTTTGTCTTTGTATTCAAACTGACTGAGTTTTGAAAGTTCTGAATGGAGTTATATTAGATTCCATCCATAATGTACCCATCTATATTTTTAATACATCACTGTCTCAAATTCCTCAAGAGAGCATTTTGGCTCCATGTTTACTTGTCCACTTATTATTAAAATGTGTATTGTTATGATAATTAATATTAATAGAAAATAACAAACAATAAAGATATGTTGATTTACTTCAAGTTACATATTGCTCATTTAAGAGTTAGAAGTCTGATTAGGATTTTTAATTTATTTATTGGGTATTGGGTTGAAATGGTTGACTATAGGACAAAATTATACTCAGGACATTGGTGAAGAAGTAATTTGTGCACGTACCCTTTTACTTTAAAAGAACGTAGCATACTTTATAAGATGAAATGAGTCCATTTTTTATGAATATACCTCAAACTGAATTTTTAGGAAGAAAATGTGTTAATCACTAACAGAAACTGCAGAAATAAGTTATTAGTTTGTAGAATGTATTCATCCACTCAGCCAACAAATATTTTGGACTTTGTATGCTGTGGGAAATGTATGCATTATCCACTACTATAATATAACACTCAAATTATATTTGATCATACATTATCAAAAGCATAATGTATGGTACTGATTTGACTATCTTAGGGAACATTTTGAACAGGTGCTCTGTTTTTGTAAAATAGAAATTCTAATTATTGTAATTATTTAGAAAATAGAGGTGTCCGTAATATCCCATTATAAGTTTGATGTTCATGTATAATTCAATTTTGGAGGAAGTGTTCCATGAATAGATAATATTTCATATATATAAGATACAAGTTCATTGAAAATCAGCATGGTGCAGTGATATTTTGTCAAATTCTAAGGTGAGGAGGGCAATATATTGTAAATGAAGGACAACTGCTAAAAAGCGATTGCTTTGTGAGGGAAAGATCTTTGAGAAAAATACTTACATTCACTCAAGTATGTCACAGTATTACACAAGTGTGTGCAGTTTGTATTGGCAGCATCTGTTATTTTTCTTGGTCTAGAGGGCATCAAACCCAGGTATAAATTTAAAAATGCAAATTTTATTGCTCCTTTTCAAAGCTAAATTTCTACATGATATCTCAAACCATGAATAAATTCTACAGATTTATACTTTCTTCCCCTTCATCTGATCATTAATCCTGTTTATTCATGGAAAATATGCTTGACTCTCTCTATAGATATACTTTTAATTTCAATTTTGTTAAAGTACTGAACAGAGGTACATTTGTAATTCTAAAAGTGATGATGATGATGGCAGTGATCATAATGATGATAAAGAAAAATGATTTTAAGGAAAACGATTAGAATAATGATGCTGTTTCTGATAGCATTTCCAAGTTCTTTCTTATGCCTGCGCTGTTTGTAGAGAGGCTAAAAACATTAGTGAAACTAATTAGTAAAGCTAAAAACATTAGTATTATCAGATGTGGCGAATTGGCATATCAGGAAAAAGACACTCATGCTTTATATTCATTTTTGTGATTTTCACTGGCATCATTAATTTCTCTGCATGTAGTTTGATTCATTCATTCATCCATTCAATACACACTTTTCAGGCACAAATGAGGTACTGGAATAACACAGAAAGCAAACATAGCCATAGCGATTATCTTCATGGACCCTTAATCTAGTGTAGCATGTAGAGCGTAGTTCTGTACTAACTGAGAGGGTGCACGTGTGTTAGATGCCAAGAGTGAAAGTGACACGAGGCCTCTAAAGCTTATAAAAGAAGATTTTGGTATAAGAGGGAACAAGGAATGAAGTGAAGTGTAGAAGTTAAAAGACAGAGAAGGCAGTGGCAACCCACTCCAGTACTCTTGCCTGGAAAATCCCATGGACAGAGGAGCCTGGTAGGCTGCAGTCCATGGTGTCGCAAAGAGTCAGACATGACTGAACAACTTCACTTTCATGCATTGGAGAAGGAAATGGCAACCCACTCCATTGTTCTTGCCTGGAGAATCCCAGGAACAGGGGAGCCTGGTGGGCTGCCATCTATGGGGTCACAAAGAATTGGAAGTGACTTAGCAGCAGCAGAAGTTAAGAGAGGAGCAAAAAAAGTATTCCAGGCCCAGAGATCAAAGAAAGCATGATGTGAATATTGGCAATTGAAAGTTAGTAGTTTGAATTAGAGAAAGTAAGGGGGTAGTGGTTCTATCAATAGATGCAGCTAGAAAAGTAGGTAGAACCATAGCAAGCAGAGCCCTATTGTCTTACCTTAGGGGAAAGAGGAAATGATCAAGTAGTGCCCTGATAGTATTTGCATTTGAAAAGGTACTCTGGCTTGATTATACTCTGAAGAATTAATTGGAAGTGGACAAACTTATTCCATGAAAAGTTACAGAATTATTATTATTATTTTTTTTAAACTTGGGATTTGGCATGGCCAAGTACTCTGTTTTAATAAGAAAACAAAGTCGGAGAGAGAAAATAACTTTTATAATTAGTGTCAGAACTTGATTTAAAATAAACCAGACTTAGATTATTAATTTCAAATAGGTCCTTTCCATGAGACTCAGGCATGCATTGATTAAGTATTCTAGCCAAACTTTCTTCACTCTGCTCTTGGATCATCTGTGTCACCTTTTACTTTGTATGCTCAGTTGCTCAGTCGTGTCCAGCTCTTTAAGACGCCATGAACTGAAGCCCACCAGTCTCCTCTGTTCATGGAATATTCTATGCAAGAATACTGGGGTGGGTTGCCGTTTCCTCTGCCAGGTGATCTTCCCCACCCAAGGATTGATCCTGCATCTCTTGTGTCTCCTTCATTGCAGATGGATTCATTACCCACTGAACCATCAGGGAAGCACCTTTTACTTTATGTCCTTCTATAGTTTCCTTTTTCCCCTACCATCTCTTACTTATCCTCTCCACTGCTAAACAAAATCATCATCTTGCCACTCTGAACTATAAAGAAATTTGTGTCACCTTAAGGCTCTTCTTGCACATTTCTATTGTGTGATAACTTATTCATAAGCATATTATTTTCTTAGTAAATTGCATGTTTTCTGAGGTAGAGGCAATGATTTGATCTGTTTACCTTCCACTGTTTTTCATATGATGCATGTAATAGGTGTATAGAGATGACACTTGAAAATTGTCAATATTCTTTATAAATGTATTACTATATATTGTATTGCTGTATATTATGTAGTTCTGTCTAAATTATTATGGTGCTGTCTAAATTAAGCATTTTGTTCTTAATAAATAACAAAAAATAAGTAACCTTAGTTTCATTAGTGAAAAATGAACCTAATGCTAAGCTATGTGTTTGTGGCCAAATCTAGGAGGCCTAAAGGAAAAAGATAGGATCTGTGGATTCAGTAAGTCCCTTTTGGCATCAGAACGGTTTATTGAGATGTCATATATTTTTTTGACCTTTTTATAATTTGAGAGAATTATAATATAGCCAAAAAATTAAATGATTCTAAAATATCAAATAAATTTTGATTAAATAAATATTTTTATAAATAAAATAAAAATATGAATGAATTAACACTATGAATGTACTTAAAACTCTTCACAGAATTTTCAAAAGATGTACTTAAAATCCAAATTCTTTGCTACATATGAAATGACCCTTCTGGATGAAGCCTCCCATTTCATGTTCTATGGCTCCTCCCTCAATCACTGTGCATCAACCAGTGGATCTTCTCTCAATTTCTCAAAGTTTATGAGCTCACCTCTTCCTCAGAGCCTTTGTACTTGTTCTTTCCCACTCACGTCTTCTTCCTACCAGCCTCATGGGTCTGATATCTCCTCATCGTTTAGATCTCCAAAGAGTTATAAATTGCTCAGGGAAGATTTCTCTGACCACTTCACTACTTCCAATCACACTCTGTCACATTCTACCATTATATACTTTTCCCAAGACTTTTTATTTGAAATTATCATATTTATGCATTTGGTTATTATCTTCTATGAATATAAATTCCATGAAAACAGAAAATATGTCAGTCTTGTGCAGTATTTTATCCAGAGAACAGAATATCACCTGTCACCTGGAAGGTACCCAATAAATATTTTTTTTAGATAAGGTAATGATCTAATGAGCAGCTAAAGAAATCTTTAAATAAGGCTTCTGCTGTATCTCCACACTAAAGCAGCTATCAGCACACAGGATTCTAGCTCTTTATTTCATCGGTAGAATTCACAACACCTACATTACTTTTCAATTTATTATTAGATGGGTTCAGAAAGAAATATACAGAATTTTATGGCATTGTCTGAAACAAAAAATTAAAGAGCTCAAAATAATAACTACTTTCCTCTGATGGTGGTTAAATTTATATTAACATACTTTAGAAAGTTTGACTATTAAGCATTCAGGGCCTTTACAGAAGTACAAAGTGTCACTGTTAAAAAGAATGTGAGTTTGGATAATGTGACTTTGGATTTACAAGTGTATATCAACAGGTTTATTCTTTATAAGAACTCTTTAGTAAAACTGTTATTATCTCCATTCAACAGACGAAGGAACTTGCCTCATATAAAAGCTTGTAGGAGCCAAAATTTGAATGTTGACAATCTATCTAGAGATCTAGACCCTTGGTCATTGTTCTGTACCACCTCTCACAGAATCCTCTTCTGTCTGAAAACCAATCACATGCATGTAAAATCAAGTCAAACACAGCCAATAGATGTGGGGGATTTTAAAGTCAAATACAGATCATTGGAACATTGGGACATAGAGAATAAGAACGTAAACTTTTAAATAATTCAAAGAAATTAAGTTGGGTTTTAAAGAGATTGTCTTACTTTAGGTTGCTATAACAAAAATACTGCAGAGTGAGTGACTAATAATCAATAGAAATTTAATTCTCACAGTTTCTGTAGGCTGGAAAGTCCATGATCAAAGCACCAATATATTTGATGTCTGCTGAGGATACACATCCTGTATCTTCACGTGGAAGAAGGGATAAGGAAGCTCTCTGGGCTGTCTTCTAAAAGAGCTTTTGTCTCATTCAGGAGGACTCCATTCCCATGACCATTCACCTTCCAAAGGCTCTACCTCCAAGGATCCTTACATTGGAAATTAGGTTCCAACATACTAATTTTAGGAGAGACACAAATTTTCAGTCTAGAACAGGGATAGATTTTGCTTACTTTCTCTCTAAGTTTGCCCGGCACAACCTAGGCTTACGAACAGATTTGTTAGTTTTTGCAAAGGAAAACATGTCACTTTAGGATAACTATGCTGCATCTTTAAACTCCTCATTCATAAATTCAAAACCACTTTATAATAATTACAATACTGTGGTCTAAACATATTTATGAGACTATTGAAAAAATTATGTGATCTATTTTACTTGATTTTATACATATTTACAAATACATTCCTCATCTCCATCTATTGATATATTCAAAATTGCATAGTGGGATGTGAAAAAACTATATATGCCAGCTCCAGCTCTGTCACCTACAACAAATGAAACTTTTACCAAAATACTTAGCTTAATTCAACTCTAATTCTCTTATATTTAACCAAGAAATATTCTTTCCTACTTTAATCTGTTCAGTAATTTTGGGGGGGAATTTTCCATATTTTTTCTTTTTATTCTGATGGGTCTTATACTGATGAGATCCCTACATCTTACAACATTAAGATGTTACTAAGGCAATCTAGTTTTTTTCTATCTTTAGCTCATTTTGTAACTTTATAGGCAATTTCATTTGTTGGGATACACCCAGGACAAGAAAACCCAGGCTAGAAATAAGTTAATTTGTAGCACTGTAGAATAAGGTGCACTAGTCCCTGATACTATGATCTCTAAACATATCCTGCGTCCTGTGTTTCCCAAAGACTGAGTGATTCTTCCTATTCTGTGACTTATACCATATCTTTCCACAAAGGCACTATATTTATACTTAAATAAATTAGGACACTTTCTGTTGCTTGTTGTCAGGGAACCTTAGTAATGTTTCGGAAAGAATTCCTATCCTAATGACCTTCAGACTAATTTGTAGTGTAATAAAAAATATTAATATTTATACCATGGAAATAATTTTTATTTTTGTTAAGTGTAACCATTAGAGTAATTGGATACATTTCATTCATAGTTATAAGATGTTGAAATTGAATAATGCTAAAATTAATTAATATATACACAAATATATATGTATATAATTCTCAGTAACTAGTTGCATGACACCAAAATAGTTAAACATTTTTGTATTTCTCCTTCTTCATATCTTGGAAACTTTAATTTTTGTCCTTTTATCTCATTTGGCAGGGGTGAGTATAAAATGTGAATTCCTTGAAAATGTGAAAATACTGTAAAGTTATGTAAATCAGTATTATTGTTCTTATTATTGTAATTATATTCTTAAATCACTCTTTAGCCATCAAATACCCAGGATGGGCCAGTCAGCTAAAATTTTAGAGTTTGAAGTTTTTGCTAAAGCACTTTTAATTAAATTTAAATAGAGAAACATTTTTGAATAATTTATAAATTCCAGATAGTAAGGCATATGTTTCTGACCAGAGATTCTGTTTGATCATTTGACATTATCAGAGATGCCTACTACATTTTCAGGCATGTAATACTAACTAAAATCACTAAACCTTTGTCCTGTGGTACCTCCCTTATCTAACTTTAAAGGTGATACTTAGCTTAAGGAAACGGGTTCATTTATGTTCATATTTGTATTGATTATTTACTTAGGAACTTTGAGTGTATGCTTCTTATTGCTACATTTTGACTTGCCGTGCCTTTGCAATTTCTCTGATTCTTTATTTTTGAAATGAAGGTTTAAACTTCCTAATTTGTCTAAGGATATGTAGTTATAGAAGAGCACTGCAGGATAAAATTTTTCATATGTTAAGTTAACACCATTAGGTACTGCCATGAAAGCTGGTGAGCAGCATTAATCATAGAATCATACAGCTGGAAGGGAACTCCAAAGGTCACATAGTTAATTCTTTTGACTCCATATAGACTGCCTTGAAATTAACTTAGATAAATAGGTGTCTGTCCAAGAACTTAAAGGTCAAATGGCATCATGAATGGATGAACATTTGTAGCCAAGTGGAGTATGAGGGGATAGTTTAGGTAATTCAAGTTCAATATCTTCATATTGGTTCAATCTTCTGAATATATGAATATTTTCATTTGGACAGCAGTGTAGTTGAACAAGAGAAAGTGATCTGAAGTATGAAAGGCTGTATTAGAGATGTTTTCTGAGACTAGCAAGAGAGACTGCATGTAACAGAGTAGAGCCTGTTACCTACTGGTGTGTGACAAAGTACCAAAAAGCCTCATGACTTATAAAACCATGACAGTGTCTTACTTATGATTACACCACGTGAACAGGGCTCACTGGGAATGAATCGTCTCTGCTCCATGTGGTATTGGCTGGGGCCTGTTGACTTGAATTGTAGGACAGGTGATAGCCTCACTCACCTGTCTGGCACAACAGTTGGGATTGTTGGAATTAGTAGGAGCAGGGTGAATCTCTGTCTTTGTGGCCTCTGCAGAAGAAGAGGTCATCACATTTTACATGGAGGCTTACTATCAAAATGACAAAAATGGAATATTCAGGCCTTTTAAAACCCAGGGATGAAACTCTCAGAGTGTCCCATCTATTGTACTGTATTGATTTGATAAGTCTTAAGGTCACTGGTCATTCATAAGAGAAGTAGAATACCTTTCTTAGGCAAGCAGTCTGGGGAAGGGTCTAGGATCCAATCCCAGGAAGATCTATCCCAAGAAGCCACATCCTTGCCATGCCAAAAACAAAAACAAAAACAAAAAAACCTACCTATCTGCTTCCGACACCTCCACAAAACTTATCTCATTATAGCATTAGGCCAGCTATAACAAGTCTGCAGCTTGTTACTTGCATCAGGACTGGGTTTAGATGAGGCTTCCTGGGTGTTAGTCCAGTTCCTCTAGAGAACTGATAATTTAAAACTCTAGTTATCCATGCCTAGTGTTATTTATGAGACAGGGGCAAAACAGTAGAGACACTCTCAAGAGAGGAAGTGTAGGTGGCATATAGCAGTTACTGCTCCATAGCAATTCTAAGATCCAGCCATCACTTGATATCAGAGACTCCTCCTGCACACAGGAAATATTCCTCTAATAAAACCTAGATTTGGTCTGTGAGGATGAATCACTGATCCATGGCCAACCTCAGCCTTGGCTTTATCTTCTGAGGTATTAGCTTTGCTCTCTTAAGATATCATTTCTTTATCATAAGAAATAACTGCGATTTGCTGCTGAGTAGTGTTTTTCTTCCTGATATACTAAACACTTACTGGCTGCTTGCTAGAAGCCTCCTTTCATTTTGAGATATCTTAATCTCCTTTAGTCAACACTAGTATAAGTAGTCTAATAACTTTGTATTAAGTTAATGCATCAAATTATAATTCATTTCATTAGGTAAAAGCCATACCTGCAGCATCTTCAAGACCAGCCCTGCTCAGCTTTGGGCTGCAAGCCATGTTTCTATGGGATGTTGCCCTTAATATTCTAAGAAGACATTTTTTATCCTGGGAATATGCAATATAAAACTCCTTCAGTCTTTCTGAGGTTTTAAAAAGAGGTCTTACAGAACAACCCTTGATTTGATCTTTTTACTGCCAGTGCCCTGGATTTGATCTTTGCCTGAGGCTATTTCTATCTCTGAGGCTGGGGATTAGAAAAATATCTATTTTCCAACCTAGAAAGTCCTAAGATGGAATATTTTCTCTAAATTCTGTTTCAACATAGAACATTTCCTCCTTTACCTCATAACACTTTTTAAAAATGTTTTCTCATACACAGGTAATCAATATAATTGGCACTGTTGACATTCTGCATAGATATGTCCTTAATGAGATACATTTTCTGTAATTTATACTAAGTCAGCAACTTTGCCAGTTTCCCGTCAATACTTAGCACTGGATTTCTTTCCTCCTAGCACAGCCACTTTATTGCTTCTCTTGTCTCAATCAACAGTCTCCTTTTTTTTTTTTTCACATTTTTTTTTTTTTATTAGTTTTGCCAAACCATGACATGATATCACCATGGGTTTACATATGCTCCCCCTCCAGAACCCCCCTCCCTCCTCCCTCCCCTCAGGAAATTTCGTTGCACCAGCCCCGAGCATCAATCCTGGGCTGGCAATTGATTAGACATATGATAATTAACATGTTTCAATGCCATTCTCCCATATCATCCCACCCTTTCAACAGTCTCCTTATTGCCCATCCAGCTTCTTGCAATCACCTGGATCTAAGGCCAGTGTTATGCAGTTTCTGTTATGTAGCTCTTCATTTCCAGGTATAAAAGTCTATCTCATTTATTATTACTGAGTAGATAATCACCAAATACTTGGTTACATAAAACCACTGTAATTTGCCATTTCTAATAATTGAGGGTAAGACTCTGATAGGTATGTCTGCTCAGTTTTGTGTTGGCTATAGTCACTTACCTACTTAGTGACTGGTACCCTGAATGGGGAGGAAGGTTGATACAGGAATTTGTAGGATGACTTTGATCACATATGCAGTACTTCAGCTAGGGCAGATGGAATGTCTGGTATTGACTAGGGCTGTCTCTACATAGTCTATAAGTGTTCAGTAGGAGAGCTTCTTTACATGGCAGCCAGATTCCAAAAGAATTAAACTGGATGCTGTTAGTCCTCTGGAGATATAAGTGCAGATTTGGCAGAGTGTCTTCTTCCCTGCATTCTATTGATAAATGAAAGCCACAAGGCTAGCTTAAATTCTAGAGGAATTACCATATCCACCTATTGATGAGATTGAGGTATGTACATACAGAGGCTGAGGAATTCTTAGAAGTCATCTTTAAACACAAGTCATCACTTACCAGTGTAATTCTGAACATATAGTTCATGATAAATAAGTGTCAGTTTCTTTTCAGTCACACCCCATGTGATGCATGTGTTACTCCTCTATTATAATGAGTATATTTATTAAATAGTAATTTAAAATAAAATGAATTTTACTCTGTTTACTTGTTATAAAAATCATACTCAGTTTTAAATTTTCCTTTTTTAAATGAAAAGGGAATATCTTCAATAACAAATGATTTTGGGGAGATTACGTGGTATGCTGATTACAAAGATGATCTGGGATTTTGCAATTACAAGGTCATTGTACCACTTGTCCTTTTATATTTCCTGAACCTTTTCATTATGCTGAGAGGTAAAGAAGGATGAGAGCTGGTTGAATCTGTGAGTAAGAACTATTTAAACTGTAATACTTAATATAGGATACGGGGGCAAGGAATTATTGTGAAGGAGGTCTTTTTCCATTCCCTCAGCTTTATCTACTTATATGTAAGGAATTTAAATTTAGCAATTTAGAAGTTATGTGAGCTTCCCACTCTCTCTTTGTTCATTCTTTGGTTATATTACTTGTTCCAGCCAATAAAGATATGTACTGTGTAGGAGAGATGGAGTCATCTAAATAATGATGTAGGTGAGATGAAGTCATCATTATATTTTATATGGATATAGGCAACACTTGAGGAGAAGACAGAATTTTAAACTAATGCTGTATGTCCTGATCTTTATGCTTTTTTTCATTTTTAAATAGGAAAGTTTTGTTTAATTTTGTTTCCTAAACATTCCTTCAGATTATAGGCTAAGAAATTTCTAGATGAGTACATTCAGGAGTATTGACATCTTGTTCTATTGCTGTCAAGCTTTAGGGAATGAGTTTAAAGGTTCTGGAAACACCAGTGGTTAGGAAGCTCAGGCTGACATGTTGGCCATGACAAAAGAAGCTCTGTGCACAGTGTCAGGAGCAGTGGCGGTAACCACTTCTGGCAGGCTGGTCTCTGCCACCGGGTGGTGAGGCACTTTTATCTTTATGAATGTCAGAGGCATTTCAGGAAGTATTTTGAAAGCTCTCTGTTGGCAGTACAGAGAGAGAGAACATCTAAATGTGTTTTCAGGAATGACAGCAGAGATTCCCCTCTGCTCACCAAAGGCTCTACAGGGAGCAGGGAAGAGAGTTTTGTAATTTTGTCTTTTTCCCCACTTGTGTCACTCAGTATACACAATGGTGTTCGCAAGGTGAAGAGGAAAGAGAAAGGAGTAAAGGGGACCCTAGGCTAGGGACAAGGGTAGTGATATGTGCCAACTGGAGTCTTCAGTGAGTCCAACTCATGTGCATAGATCAGAAGCAGTTTAGAATGATGATGATGATAGATCATGCATTTTAGGTTATTGGAGAGCAAAGACTGAAAGGGCATTCCTGTAGAGTTAAGTTGAGCCAAAGAATGTGGCTTCAGGTAGATCAGTGGAAGGAAAGGAACTTCACGAACTAGCCTCTGAGTTTATATAAGTGATATGAGAAGCCATACAGGAAAGGATCAATGTAGGAAGTGAAGAGAGTGGGGAGTGGACTCTGCCAAACTACTGAAAACAAAATGCATGGTGATTAAGATAACAGCAAAGAGAAATTTGGGGAATGATAAAAAATAAACTAATATGAAGGCTCTTGTGTTTTATTCAGACAACACGTATATTAAAGTTCTTCCTTTATGTCAGATACTGTACTTGGCAAAAAAGAGAACA
This sequence comes from Antilocapra americana, assembly GCA_007570785.1. NCBI lineage: Eukaryota > Metazoa > Chordata > Mammalia > Artiodactyla > Antilocapridae > Antilocapra > Antilocapra americana. Next base: position 13,013,491 of record ML663010.1, read on the forward strand.
GTCCTAAATTTTTAGGTACTTAACCCTCCATGTTATAAAAATGGGCATGCAAACAAATAATTATAATTCAATGCTCAGAATACTAAAACATATAGAATTATAAATCATCTCCCTTTTTAGTTCACCTCAATGTGCAGCATCTACTTAGTATGTTTTTTACTGGAAGAGATTATATTTGCAAACATAAAAATGTCAGTAAGGAAATGAATTTATCCAATGTTAGTGAATTTTTATCTTCTAGTATGGGAGTCATCCCATACTTCTTTTCATTTGTTACTTGTGGGATGAAATTGTTGACAATCCATTTTATCCATGGAGTTATTTTTACTCTGAGACAGACATATTTTAAAAATTTTCATGTTCATGTTATATATTTCTGCGTTTATAAATAACTTACCTCTACAAGGCCAATGTTTTTTAGTTAATCACATATAGGTATAAATCTACTGTTCATATTACACACTTGAATTTTCTTGAAACTTTCCTTTCCGTTCTTAGGTCAAGTTGCTAATTCAAAAACATATACAACTAAATGTACAAAGAATCAATGTCATTAAAAAGAACACAAATAACAAATGTTGGCATGGATATAGAAGAAAGGGAACCCTTGTGCACCACTGGTAGGAATGTAAACTGGTGCAGCCTCTCTGGAAAACTGTATAGAGATGCCTCAAAAAACTAAAACTAGAATGACCTAACAATTTCACTCCTATGTATATCAAAAACACTTGTTCAAAAAGATACATGCACCCCGATATTTATAGCTGCACTATTTAATAGCCAAGACATGAAAGAAATCTATATATCCAGGGGAATGGGTAAAGAAAATGTGGTGCATATATACAATGAAACACTACTCAGCTATAAAAAAGAAGGGAATAATGCCATTTGCAGCAACATGGATAGACTTGGAGGCCATTATGCTAAGTGAAATGTCAGACAAATATTGTATGATATAACTTATATGTGGAATCTAAAAAAATACAATAAACTGGTGAATATAACAGAAAGGCAGACTCACAGATATAGAGAACAAGTTAGTGATTACCACTGGGAAGCTGGGAGGCAATATAGGTATGGGGGAGTGAGAGGTACAAACTCTGGGTTCTAAGATAGGCTACATGGATGTGTTGTACTACATGGGGAGTATAGCCAGTATTCTGTAATAACTGCAAATGGAAAGAAACCTTTAAAAATTGCATAAAAATGTTTTAAAAATAGAATTTAAATAAAAGGAATAGAATAAAGAACAAGGTAAGTTATATAAAAGCAACAATTTAGCATTTATATCCACTGTGTAGATGGTTGGATGGCATCACTGACTCAATGGACATGAGTTTGAGCAAACTCTAGGAAATGGTGAAGCACAGGAAAACCTGGAGTGCTGCAGTCCATGGGTTTGCAAAGAGTCGTATATGACTCAGCGACTGTTCAGTAACACGAGAAAAGTTCACGTGTCATCATATCTGATATTTCCAACAACCTGTGGGTATAGTGTCTTATACATGAGGAAATAAAAGTTAGATGTGATAAAGCAAGTTGACCAGTATTAAAGATCCAGTATGTGGTGCATTGAAATTAAGAACTTACACACTGTGTCATACATAGTTAGTTACCTTTTCACCAAGCTTAACATTCTGTCATGTAAAATTGAGAGCATAAAAAAGATCGTTGAGGAACAATATCAGTCATTCTTGATTTTTTTTAAACGCTATGTAATGCTTAGATCTCCAGCAGCAGCACAGTTTAGGCCAGTGAAGAGAAGTAACTTAGGCTTCCAAACCAAAATATTCAGTTGAAGCTAATAAGAACTATTCATTTAAAAATAAAAGTATATTATATTTCTGCTTCCAGGAATATAGAGCAGATGTACTTTCCCCATTCCTCTTCCTAAATAGATTTCAGTTTTAGTTCAACTAAAAGCCATGGACCTTTATTTTTTCTTTCTTTAAAAAAGAAAAAAGATGAAGAGAAGAAAGAAGACCAGCTAGAAACTTCAGGACCAAAAGATCAACATTGGATATCTCTTTGCATCATATCACAGACTTGCAGAGGAAAGACTGACAACACCAATGGACACAAACATTGCCCCAAAAAACACACGCTCTCTGTAACCAAGAATTTATGAAAGGGATTTTAGACTATAGTGCTCAACTAGAGCCAAAGAGCAAAATCTATGACTACCCTACTCCAAGATTCCAGAAATTTTACTTTGCCTTTGTGTGAAGCTAATTAGTAAACACACAAGGCCTGAAATCTGTCCTAGCTCTTGAAGACCCCCTACTTTTTCCTTTCAGTGTGGCTGAGTATATATTGATTGCAGTGTGGTCTTTCTACCCTATTGAAATAGCCGTGAAGTGTTCCTTGCACATTGAACTTATATAATCTTTGCTTTAATACTGGCTAAAACATGCTGTCTCATAAAATAGTACAACAATGTTTAGGTTTAGAGCAGAAAGCACACATCATATCATGAACCATGAAGATCTAAAGAGAATGAGAAGGCAATAAATGCCAGGAGAAAGATAATAGAAACATTCGAATTATTGATACATGTTTTAAAGTAATCATGAAAAATTTTAATGGACATGATTAAAATTTTAAAAATTAAATTTTAAAATTAAAATTAAAAAAATTAAATTAAAATTTAAAAAATTAAGAACATACTTGAAGCAAAAGATAAATAAATACAAATAAAAAGTTTCAGCACATAAATAGAAATTATCAGCAAAGAAAGAAAATATATAAAGACCAATCTGAAGGAAATTTTAGAACTGAAAATACAATAGTCAAAATAAAAATTTAGTGGATGGTCTCAGTAGTATAGTATAGTCTCAGGAGGTATAGTTTTTCTACATTTGTTAGAATCATTGTGCTATGGATATTTATTTTATTTTACTAAATGCTTAAAAGAGGAATACTATAACTAGCCTATCAAAATAATCAGAACTTATTAAATGAGATATTGGGGCAATGGGCTCCTAGATGAAATTGCTCTATTTAATTGGGCTGACGAAGATTTTTTATTTGCTGAAACTACTATTTTAAATTTGTATAATTGTCAAAATGCACTGGTGGGTACTGTGTTAAACATTTTATGTTGATCACTTTAATGTTTCACAAAGTATGGGACACATAGAGTTGTTGTAATAGGATATACACAGACAGAAAAAGTACTTCTTTCCATTTTTCTGACCTTCTTATTGAGTCAAAGAGAACGACTCTGATACCACAGTTTCCTTATAATTTTTCCCTTTCTTAACAAAGTTAAATCCTCAGGCTCAAAATCTTCAAATGACTCAGTATTTAGGTAGGACTTTGCAGCATTGCTTTGTTTTCAAAATGTTTATTTTATGGTTGTCTGCTGTTTATGAAAGCATCCTTGTTTCCCATTTTAATGGTGGTATAATTTTAATGAAATACCTTAAATTTTTAAAAAATTAAGTTGAAAGAAAAATAATAAGCAACAAGAATTTATATGAAGTGAGAACATAGCAAAACTCATGAGGGTATTATGCTAATGCAGAGTTTTGACTACTATATATTAACTCATTGTTTTTCCCATTAACTATGAGATTAATGTCTCAGTTTCATAAGTGTGGGGACTGAAGCTAAGTGCTTTATTCCAGATTTTTCAGAGAATTATAGATAGTTCCTGTATCTTAGAGACTCAGCTTGTCAGCAAATGCCCCTTCTTTACAACAATGCTTACAAAAATTAAGACACTAAATTTCTCCTACGTAGGAATTCTAGCCCCCATTATGTGGTTTGTCGTCTCTGACATTGATAAAATGACTGTGGGAATTGTCAACCTGTAACAAATAGTCTGTCAGATATTTCTTCAACCAATATTGGTTTATTCAGGTTCCACGGAGAACTGCAGTCAAAGGTCTGCAATCATGACTAGCTAAAGACAGTTCTTAGCAAGGCAGGGGAAAGAGAATGCTTTTACAGAGGGACAGAGAATTCGAGAAAGCTGTAGTAGACAGAGTCCATGGCTTCTTATTGGATGAGTTTTGCTCTGAAAGAGGAGGAGTCTTTCTTCTTCCTATTGGTCTCTACTCTCTCAGGGCATGAGAGCTTCCCTTTCTGGACTTTAAATCTGTGTAAGTTTCTACTTATTATTTTTTTAATGTAGCTTTAAGTTACTCTATCTGGTTGAAAAATGTAGTTTAGTAGTAATCACTGACCTGCAGTTATAAATAAATGGAAATGGTTTATGTATAATCCCTTTAAAAACACCTCAAATAAACTTATTTTGTTGATTGTAGCCAAGCATATCACTTACATGTCAGGCAGATAACTTAAGGGAGTCTCTTGTTCTTTCTTCTGATACATCCATTTGTAAAGATTAAAACTCAGAAAAAAGATGTAAATGAAGATGCTATTAAATTAAAAGGGAAGTCCTAAATAAGTCTAAAACTTTCCATTTAATAAATGACTCAATAAAGTCTACAAGATTGAAAAGCTGTGGCTAGATGGGTTAGGAGAGAATGCAAAAGAATATATTTGCATACGTTTTGCTGCAGAATTGAATTAGATGTTACATCTTCTTGAGGTTCAGGGCAAAAATCACAGATGTAGCTATGACTAGAGAATTGAGATGGATAGCTTTTATTATTCAAAGAAGTAGATTGTGATATTACTCAAAAGAAACCAAAGAGAATACATTTCACTTATTTGACAAGCATATTTGGACAGATTTGAATGTACACAATGGAAACAACCATATAAAAAATTTCAATTCCATTCATCTTAGCTCTGTTGACATAAATCATGTTTGGTTAAAACACTCATTTAAGTATTAAAATCTTTTTAGTTTTTTCTATACAGCTATAGAGTTGTATTCAAAGACATTTTTAATGGATTGACTTTTACCAAAATTCCAAATCATGTCTCCTGAGACTATTTCTTTTTTACCCTTTTTTAGAAAGTTATAAGGTCATGAAAAATGGTATCTAGTTATTTTTTTCATCATTTGTTTACATTCTTTGCTTTAAAATGACTAAGAGCTTTGCCTGCATGAGGAAAATAACTTGCCTGTTGCTCCAATTAAGGACAGAGAAAGAAAGCAGTTTAGTTATTTTGTTTAAGCAACTAGAGTAAAAACTTGCTGAATTTATTTTTTTCACCTCTGTAGTGTACTTAGGATGCATGCTTTGTTATCATCTCCTGAATATATGGACTATAAAAGATATGGGATATAATTTGGCGTAAGTTGTATAAAGGAGTATTGGTTAAAACAAAACAAAACAAAACAAAACAAAACAAAAAACACCTACAAGGTGGAGCAGATTCATTGAACGTGTACTGGAACCACTTTGCTTAGAGGTCTGTAGTTAATAACTACATAATGTGGGCAGATGCTATCTATCAAATATATGTGGGATTTTAAGGCATTAAAATCAAATTAATGTGGATACTGACACTCAATAAAGCTTAAGGAAATTCTAGTTGAACAATTCTAGTGGAAATTTAGCAGACTAGCCAAGATATGTGAAGAGTTGAAATATTTCCCAAGAAATATGAAATGGATGTAATCAGTCTAATTTTCAGAAATATTTTCGGTTAAGTCAATTAAATGAAAAAAAAAAGTTAAGTGCAATTAAGTTTTTTTAAGAGGGCACCCTCCAAATAATGTTTCTACTGCCTTAATTATGATATTTAAGAGGAACTCTGATCTACTTTATTATGCATTCTGTGTACAAGCTTAAGCTTATCTCTTTGCTGATGTCAGGCAGTATTTCAGAACAAAATGAAGATAGAATTAGAATAAGGATTTTCAGCATATAAGATCAGTGTTCTTACTAATATCCAAGTTTGGGGCAAATTAGCCAATTTTGACCCAAGACAAATGGCAGACTTACCAGTCACATGAAAATGACTGGTGGTAAGTTTGAATCAGCAGGCCTGAAGACCCGAATGAGCCATGTCACCCATAGCTTCAATTCAGAATCCATCTTACTATCACTATTTCAACACATAATCAATAATTCTAAGGTTTTTTTTTTTTTTTGCATTAATCCCAATAATAATTCCCTCTTGGGACACCAAAAGAGTCATTTTTCTAATGAAATGTTATTGGGAATCTCTGGTTTGCTCTGTAATTGTAGGTGCCCAGTTATGATTCAACAAGACAGATGGGAGAGATAAACTGTGTACGATCCAGGCCCAGGCATAGAAATATAACACAGAAGGTAACAGTTTTACATTTTAAGAGATTTCTAATGAGTCTTACTTGGAGTTAAGAAAAATGACTGGGTTACCATGAAAGTATGAAGCATTTTTCAGCTCTTTTATGAAATCTTTCTAAAGTTTTGGGTACTTTAAAATAAAAGATCAGTTGAAAAAGAGCTGTCTTTGTTGCAGAAAAAAAGAAATATTCAAAAAGAGGTATGTGATAGACTATAAAACTATTCATCAATAAAAATCTATCATATTGTCTATGTTAAGAGATGTTAGATTAAACATTGAAGAGGAAAACTTACCATGTGGGATAACTTTGTAGTAATAATGTTATCATTTGACATATTTATATTTTACCTATGACAGTAACACTTACATAGCAGTACTGTGGCTTCATTTATATTGACTAGCCCTAGCCAAAAAGAAGAAAAAATTATTTTTTTTAAAAAAGAGCCAATTTTTGCACTTTAAGAGAGAAGCACAAAATTAGTAGGAGGACAGAGAAAGAAAGAAAAGAAAGTGAAGGTGCTCAGTTGTGTTGGATTCTTTGCAACCCCATGAACTGTAACCTACCAGGCTCCTCTGTCCATGGGATTCTCCAGGGAAGAATACTGGAGTGGGTTGCCATTTCCTTCTCCAGGGGATCTTCCTGACCCAGGGATCAAACACGGGTCTCCAGCATTGCAGGTAGATGCTTTACCCTCTGAGCCACCAGGGAAGCCCTAGGAGGACAGAAAGAAAGTCATTTTCTGAAAACCACAGAAGTCTGTGAGATAGAGAGTGGAACAGTGATATGGTTTAAATATATTTGAGATATTTATAGAGGGTATCAAACATTGCTACTTTTTTTAGATTGGTTATCCTTAATTATATATGTAATATAATGACACATGATGACAGTATAATATTGAACAAAATAAGCTTGTAGGCACCTCCACCTTCCCTAAACATTATTTCAAAAAGAAAAAGAACAGAGTCCAAGAATTTTCAACTAAGGATGTGGACTTACTATTGTTGATAAATAATTGACTAATGCATAAGTATTTGAAAAATGAAAGAGGAAAAAAAAATACTAATGGCTGTTAATAACCAAAAATTTATATATCTAACTCATATTAAACCTGAATATTCAGAGGTAAAGAGCATCAGAAAGGAAGATCCAGAGTTCCCAGCTTCAGTTTATGTTTTAATCTTTTCTTGTGCTTGGCAGGGTGTTCTCTGTGCCTGGCAAGAACCTCGTCCCCTGCAGCACCGTGCTGTTGTGCGTGAAGAGGTCTGAGTGAGCCTTTTAAGAATATGTAGTACTGTTTTCAGTGTGCCAGACAGTTTGGGAAAGGTCACATACTACAAAAATAAGACAAATTAACATAATATAAAAGTAGTATAATTTCCATTATCTTTTATACAAAATAAAGGTATATAAACTAGAATTTTTTAGTGTGTATGTATATAACATAAGCATAATATCACCATTCTCTTATTTTTGTCTAGCTCTTCTTACTAGAGCACTGTCAATACCATTTCAACTATCCATGCGTGACCTATTTCCTTTCCAATAGCCTGTGTCTCTTATAGACCTTCATATTCCTTAAATTTTATAGTTACCACCTTCTTCTTAAAACATTGTTACTATACCTGAATCTTAAATAAGGTACTGTTTGTTTTTACTTGTATTAGATTTTTATATAAATGGCATCATATTGTGGTTATAAGAGTATCTTTATATACCTGTTATTTATTTCTGATTGGAATTCATTTTTCATTAGTATGCAATATTCCACCAAATGACTTGCCTTAATTTACTTTTGAATTTTGCTTATGATGTTTCAGTTTGTTATTAAAATTATATGCTTTAAAAGTGTGCCTCTAAAACCTGTCCAATGTATGTTTGTTGGTGTTCACATGCAAGAATTCTCGCAACACATGTGTAAGAAGAGATTGTTGTTGTTTAGTTACTAAGCTGTGTCCCCAGAGTCAGGAGGATCAGTGTGGAGACAGGGACACCAGTTGTAACTAGGCCACCTGGAAAGACATCTGTCATATTTGGTGAGAGCTCAGGACTGAAACCTACACCCTCATCCCAGCCCCAAACGCCCAATCCCCTTTATCCTTGTTTTTTCAGTCACTATGTCTGACTCTTTGCTACCCCATAGACGGCAGCATGCCAGGCTCCCCTGTCCTTAACTATCTCCCCGAGTTTTTGCTCAAATACACGTCCATTGAGTCGATGATGCCATCTAACCATCTCATTGTCTGCTGTCCCCTTCTCCTTTTGCATTCAGTCTTTCCCAGCATCAGGGTATTTTCCAATGAGCTGACTCTTTGCATCAGGTGGCCAAAGTATTGGAGCTTCAGCTTCAGCATCCTAAAGGAAATCAATGCTAAAGGAAATAAATCCTGAATATTCAGAATTGAATCCTGAGCTTCAGCTTCAGCATTAATCCTTCCAATAAATATTCAGGATTGATTTCATTTACAACTGACTGATTTGAGCTCCTTGCAGTTCAAGGGACTCTCAAGAATCTTCTCTAGCATCACAATTCGAAAGCATCAATTCTTCATAACTCAGCCTTCTCTATGGTGCAACTCTCACACCTGTACATGACTACTGGAAAAATCGTAGCAAAGTACTGTCTACCACTGTCAGCAAAGTAATGTCTCTGCCTTTTAACACACTGTCTAGTTTTGTCATAACTTTTTTTCCAAAGAGTAAGCATCTTTTAATTTCATGGCTGCAGTCATCGTCCACAGTTATTTTGAAGCCAAAAGATAATAAAATCTATCACTGTTTTCTCTTTTTCCCCTTCTATTTACCATGAAGTGATGGGACCAGATGCTATGATCTTAGTTTTTTGAATATTGAGTTTTAAGCTAGTTTTTTCACTCTCCTCTTTCACCTTCGTCAAGAGGCTGTTTAGTTCCTCTACACTTTCTGCTATTATAAGGATATCATCTGAATATTTGAGGTTGTTGATATTTCTCCTGGCAATCTTGATTCTAGCTTAGTGATGAATTATAGGATATATTACTCTTCTATTTTTCAAGATGATGTCATAATGTTTTCCAAAGTATTCTTCTAGTCTACCTATCGTCCATGTTGTGTAATAGTTCCCATTGATTTACAGCGTTCTCTGTAATTGGAATTAGGTTTCCTCATTGGTGACCTTCAAGTTGGTATAAAATGGTGCTTATTATGGTCTTCATTTGCATTTCCTTTATAACATTTAGTTGAAAAGTTTTTTTTAGCAATTAGTTAATTATTCTTGCTTCCTTTTTTATAAAATTTCCATCTGGATATTTTATCTATTTTTCTATTAAGTGCTTTTTCTTTTTCTTTGTGATTTATAGATATTCTTTATGTGCTTGGTTTTTTACATTTTTGTTAGTTAATAGTGTTACAAATATCTTTCCCCATATTTTACCCAGTCTTTTCACTTCCTCTATTATTGAAGTATGATAAAACATTAATTTTTATTAAATTGGGTTTACCAACTTTCTTGTGGTTACCATTTAGTGTCCATTGTTAAAGTGAACTTGTCAAATATGATAAAATCATACTTCTGTAATTTCTTCTAAATGATACATTATTACTTTTACATTTAAGTCTTTAAGCTGCCTTACTCTTTTATTGAAAGTGGTCTGGTAGGATGCAAAACCCTATTTTTCCTATTGAAATAAAAAATTTTCTCATCTTCATTTATACTCCTTGATCCAGTTATATGAGATGTTTCCTATATTAAATTCTAGCTTTCCATATGTAACTGACCTTTCTCTGTATCCTCTCATCCACTTCCTTTATTAATCTGTGTGTATCTTCAAAAACAATCATTATCTTAGCTTCTAACAACATAAATTAATCCATCTGATTTTGAAATCCAAGTATGTTTGATAAATATTTACAACTGTGTACAGATTGCTTCCTCAGAATTATGTTTATGAGACTTAGTCATGTTGTGTGTAGGAGTAGACTTTCTACTTATGACTGTATAGTATTTAATAAATAGAAAAGCATATTTAAGCATCCTGTCATTCTTAGACATTTAGGCTATATTGAGTTTGGAGCTATTGCATATAGTGCTTTCATGAGCATTTTTAAACATGCCTTTTGGTGCATGTATGTACACATTACTATTGCTTTAGTTTATTTATGTTCATTAGATTTTTTCATGTAGGACCACTGACAACAAATTCTTTTTTTTGTTGTTGTTAGCCTAGGGATATCATTATTTTGCCATTTTTTGAGGGATATGTTCATTGTATATAGAATTCTAAGTTATGAATTGTTTTCTTTCATATTTTCAAGGATTTTATCACTTTGTATTCTGGTTTCCATTATTTCCATTGCCGTAAGTCTTATTGTTGATCCTTTAAAGTATTGTGTGCATTTCTGTTAATATTTTTTTCATATTTCATATATCTCTTGCTTCTTTTATATTTTAATCTTTTTTTTTCCTTTCATGCTTCAGATTGTTCTCTGTTGTCCTGTCTTCCAGTATATGTATATTCTACCCTGCTGTATTTTACTTGACATTAAATCCTTTAGTTCTTAATTTCAGTGATTGAGGTTTTAGCTATAGAATTCCCATTGACTTCTTTTTTGGCACATCTCTGTTTATATTCTCTGAGATTTTAATATTTTCACAATTTATTCTATTGCTTGTTTTTCCCTTTGTAAATTGTTCCTGCATCTTGGTATGCTTGATTGACAAGTATTGATTGATTAGTAGATACTGGGCTATGAAACTGAAGGGAACATTTTAAGGCCCTGAATGGAGTTCTGTTTGTCCTACTAGAATTTACTTTTGATTTTGGCAGACAAATTATAGCAGTTGCCTCTCTCAATCTGAGTTTGATCTGATTCCAAGCAGGTTTTTGGGCTTTCTGAGTGTTAGCATTTATGCATATGTTGTTTGCTTTCAAGAGTCCCAGAGGAAAGCTTGAAAATGTTTACTAGGTCTCCTAAATTATGATATTTTTATTCATCAAGCATTAACAGAAGGTCAAAAGCCCTGTCATTTCTCCAATTTGTAGCCTACTCAGCTTATAACCTTTCAGCTGCTGTTTAAGTATTAGCAAATACAAGGAGAGAAGCTAGCCAGGATGTACAGAGATCAGCTCAGTATTCATCCTCTGTCCCGAGGATGTTTGCCTCTCAAGTCCTTGCCCTCTTAGTTCTCTGATGCCTTAAAGTGCTCATTATTTCAATTTATCTAATTTTTCTACTCATCTTCAGTGGAAAGATTTATCATAAATAAGCTATCCAACTTTTTCAAAGAGTGGAAGATTTGACTCTTCAATATACATTTGAGAATCAACTTGTAAAACCATAAAGTCCTGAAGAATATTATTTGGAATCACATTAAAATTGTAGATCCATCTGTAAATAATAACAATCTTATAATATTTAATCTCTATACTTGTCAACATGATCTGACTCTATCACTGGCATCTTACTTACCATATCCTAATAATATTTTATAGTTTTTCACATAGGAGTCTTAGAGAATTTTTTATGATTCCAAAGCACTTTATATTCTTGGAGACTATTTAAATTATTTCTTCTTTCAAACGACATTTTCTAGTTGTTTGATGCAGCCCTAACTTTATCCTCATTGATCTTAGACCAGCTGCCTTATAAAACTCTGTTATCTCTTAAAAATTTATAATTATTTTATCTACATTTATGTGTATAAAAGTATTATTCTTAAATAGTTAGATTAATTTTAATATATTAGTGCTACAATTTTTATGTGCTTTATTTATAGTAACACACCCATAATTATGAATTTTGTATACTAACATGTTTATCATATTACACTGGCCCATTTTCACAATTTATAAAAAAATGTTTCTCAGTCTTTTACTAAATCCATCAGTGTCTTCAGCATTATATCAGCTACTTTTTGAATAGTAAAAGTATTACAAAGTACATTCTGTGGTCCTCCATTTGAGATGTTTGATATACTGCAGTGTTTAAATTCATATGTGATGCTATCACTTGAAAATTTGTCCAGTGTTTCAAGTACCCATCTGCATGTCTTAAAACAATTATCTTGAATAGCCTTGTATACATATTCATTATTTCATGTTGTTAACAACTTGAATTAGGATGGGGTGCATTTGTTATAAAGTTGATGAGCCAAAGTTGTTACACTGTTATTAACTGACATCCATAGTTTACATTCCAGTTCACTCTTTGTGTTGTATTACTATATACCCTGGGTTTTGACAAAGGTATAATGGTATTAATCCATCACTACAGTATCATATAGAATAATTTCACTGCCTGAGAAAGCTCCTGTGCTCCATCCTTCCCCCTTTCTTCCTGAATCCTTTGCAAAACCCTGATCTTTTAATTATGTCCAGAGTTTTACCATTTATAGAAAGTCATATAATGGGACGCATACAGAATGTAACCTTTTCAAATTTGGCTTCTTTCACTTATCAACTAGATGTATTTTAAGTTTCTACTGTGGCTTTCATTCTACCATGTCATTTTTTTTTAATTGCTGAATAATATCTTATTATAGGGATGTACCACAGTTTACCCATTCACCTATTAATGGACATCTTGGTTGCTTCCATGTTTTGGCAACTATAAATAAAATAAAGCTAAACACTTTAGAAAGGATGTTTCTGGGGTATGTTAGTTTTCAGCTAATTTGGATAAATACCAAGAAGCTTAATTACTGGATCATTTGATGACTATGTTTTGTGGGAAAGTGTCAAACTGTCTTCCAAAGGAGCTATATACTATTTTACATTCCCATAAGGAGTGACTAAGAATTCCTGGGATTTCACATGGTAACCAGCATTCCGTATTGGCAGTGTTTTGGATTTTAGTCATCTAACAAGCTCAACATGTCTATACTGGTATCTTGTTTTAATCTGCAGTTTCCTAATGCCATATGATGTTGCTCTTTTTTTCATATGCATGTTTGCAATCTGCAGGTTTTTTTATGAGATGTCTGTTTAGATCTGTTATCCATTTATAATTTTGAATTAGATTTTTTTTTAATTGTTGAGCTTTAAGAGTTGTCTATTTTTGATAATAGTCCATTCAGACATATGTTTTGCTAATATTTTCTTCCAGGCTGTGGCTTGTATTTCAATTCTCATAGAATGCTCTGATTTTTTAAATGTTATATATGAACTTTATAATTGCTATCATTTTATACCAGTCATTATTTTTCTGTTTACCTTTTTATTAGGGCTTCCCAGGTAGCTCAAGTGGTAAAGAATCTGCCTGCAGTATGGGAGACCTGAGTTTGATCCCTGGGTTGAGAAGATTGCTTGGAGAAGGGCATGGCAAGCCACTCCAGTATTCTTGCCTGGAGAATTCCATGGTGAGAGGAGCCTGGTGAGCTATAGTCCATTGGATCGCAAAGAGTCAGACATAACTGATCAAGTAACTTTAACTTTCACCTTTTTATTTAACATTTATTTTCCTTCAGACTGTCCTTCTAGAATTTTCCCTCCTTTTCATGAAATGAATTGTTTACATTCTATTGTCATAGAATCTGCTTGTGATGATCTTTTTAAATTTCCCTATCTGAAAGTGACTTTTCTTTTATCAGAATTCTCTTTTTAAAGTATACTAATATACATTTAAGCACATTAATTTAAAAAAAATACAATTACTCTGAATTTCCCTGTGCCCAGTATTCTAAATGCAACTTTCTTGAGGTTAATGGCATCTCCTTTTTCTGTCTTCTAAATCTCATATGAGTTCTCGTTGATAAAATTTTAATCCACTTGCTCTGGGGAAGGTAATTCTTTACAATGTAGTTTTTTGGTTTCTCATGCCATGCTGAGGCTAACTTAGAAACAAATGATAAAGCAGCATTTAACCCAATACACACTGTAAGGTTAAGCCCTCACTGAAATAGTGACATTTGGACAAAGCCTTGAATGATTTAAAGAAATAAATCATTAAATTGTCTGGAGAAAAATAATGACACACCGCATGGATCCTGAGATGGGAGCAGTCCTAAGTGTGTTTTAAGTAAGTAGTCTTTGTGGCAGGAATAGAATAAGCCCAGTGGAGAGAAGTAGTGGACATGTTCAAAGAAATAATAGGGACCATAGCATACAGATACTTCTATGCTTTATTTTATTTTTGCTTTTACTCTTAGTAAGCTAGGAAGCTGTTGGAAGGCTTTGAGTAAAGGAGAGATGCTGTTGAAATAATTTTCCCTTCATTTGTAAACAACTAATAATTTATCTTTGCATATGATCCAAAAACAAGTTGTCAAAAACAAGCTTAAATTTCAAAGCAGGCATTAAAGTTTTTGATAAACAAAAAGTGTGAGTGTTTAGTACATTGAAGTATTTTCTTGGATTCTTTCTCCTCAGGAAATGATTTATAAGCTTATGTGAGGCATCAACCCCGTCTCGCTGACTTTCTATATTAAATGCCAATACAAGCATCCCCCTCTTTTTAGAAGTTAGCGTCATGCCACTTCAGTTTTATGAAAGACTTAAATTGGTACCTGTTTTTGCCACCTGGAAGAATTGTAACAGGATTTTCACTTTTAGGAAAAAAGAAGGAAAAATTGCCTTCAGTGTTGGTTCTTACCTGTGCTACAGGTGGTGCACGCCTTGGGCCTGAGCCCCTCCCCAGAGGCTTGCGCTCAGCATCTCAGCACCAGGCCACGGTGGCTTTGAAGTCTGTGAGCACCCGTGTTTAATCCTGATTTATTATTTTCATCCCATTCCTTAGCAAGGTACGTTCTAAGATGTGTTGCTTCTTCCCTTCATGCTCTTTTGGCTCACTGAAGATATCATAGGAATGCTCTTCTTTCAGATCGAGGGGGAAACCTGTAATGGTAATAAAAATGATGATGATGATGATAGTAATAATAACCTTGTGTCACTACTACCACATCCGGGTTACTGATTTCCTACTCTATGCATATGTCAATATCTACATCTACATCTGTCTCTGTCTCTACATTGATTTAATAAGAAATCAGTAGTGAGTATGCCATACCTAATAACAATCATAGACATATGTATACACATGTACACTTAGGTATACACTTATACGTATATATGTATGTCACAAACACCTAATTTTAAGAATATGAGTCAATATGGCATATATACTATTTATACTTTCATACGAAGTAATTAACATATCTAATAGGTGGTAGACTTTGAACAAGACAACCTGCATTCTACCTCCTGAGTTACACGTGATTACAATAAATTTTCCTCATTTACCTCCTTTGACATGTTCCACATCTTACTTTTCCTCTTGAGACTGTGACTACACAATATGTAGGACAGAAAAAGATTCTTTTAGGAAACACTGGAAATCTCATCAGCATATTTACACACTCATCACAGAGGATATGCTGCTTTGCCTAGAGTTTAAAAATAATACTGCATATCACTTAGCTAATGAAGATACAGTCTGGAAACTTTGCATTTCTGCAGAGTAAGTTTTATATTATTAGCATTCCACTTATTAAATAAGCACCTTTCTGTATATTTAAATGTAAATATAAATTACCTAAAGGTTCAAAATTATTATTTTAAAGATAATAGTATTCAGTAACTCTTTTCTTCATGTGAGCCAGTGTTAAATCTGGTGGCTAAAATATTCTTCTTCATAGAAAGTTGATTGCATTTAGGTTAAATTTTCTAATTCTTGTATTTTTGAAAGAAATTGCTTCTATTTAGTTTTAACAAATGTGGTAATAATTTTATATCTACCTAGATATAAAGCTAAAAATGAGGAGAAAGGCTAAGAAAATACATGTTTGTTTACATTTAAATATTGGATATCACATACTTATTTATTAATAATGTTTACTCCATACTCACTCTCTATTTAATTGCTCATGGTTAATAAAAGCAACTTGTTCAGGCCATACTTCTATTTTGGCAGTGGAAATAAACTGTGTTAAGAGAAAGACTATCCCCAGATTTGGCAGCTAATTATGACTACATGATAACCACTTGATTGTGATTGTAATCAGTTAGAAGGACATTAAAAAGGATCTGGATACTACTTAGTAGGGTTTGAGGAAAATGCATTTACAATTTTTATTTTGTCTTTTGTCTAATGCCAACTGTGTTTGGTTATGAAAGACAGGCACCCAACATGAAATAACTTAAGAAAAATAATTAGCATTTTATTCTGGAAATAACTGTAAATCAGAAGACTTGAGAAATTGTGATTCTACCAAGCACTGCTTTCTTAGAGTACAGAGAGGTATAGTACTAAGGTTATTAATTTTATTTTTGGCCATGCCATGTGGCTTTTGGGATCTTAGTTACCCAACCAGGGATTGAACCCGGGGCCTACAGAAGTGAATGCACCAAGTCCTGATCACTGGGCTGTCAGAGAATTCCCCTAAGATTGTTAATTACATACCATGGATTAGACTCACCAGGATTGCTGGAGTTAAGTAAACAAATAGCTAGAATTTGAACAGAAACATAACATATAGCCTAGCAGTTTGGCTGTCACATGCATTTCCATATAATGTAGATATTTAAAAATGATACCTTTAGCTCTGACATGAATTTGAACTGAACTTTTAATTATGAGCATGACTATTACCATGAAAGCAAACATTTGAATAAGAAAAACATAACTGATCAGAATGAGAATTTACACACATTCCTAATATATTAGTAAAAGAAAGGGAAGTTGTGGAAGATAATGCTTCAGTAAGACTTTTTCTCTGAAGGAAATGAAAACACTAAATCAAAAAGATATTGTACCTCCATGTCCATAGCAATGTTATTTAAAATAAGCAAGATATGGAAACACTCCAAGAGTCCACTGATAGATGAATGAATATATGAATATATATATACATATATATATATAAATAAATATTATTCAGCTGTAAAAGAAGGAAATCCTGCCATTTGCAATAATATGGGTGGACCTTAGGACTTTATGCTCAATGAAATCAGTCATAAAATGACTGATACTATATGGTCTCACTTATGTATGAAATGTAAAACAAACAACCACCCTCACTCAAACTCATAGAAAAAGAGATGAAATTTGCGGTTATGGAAGGTAGGGTGTATGGGGGAATTGATAAAGAAGGTCAAAAGAAACAAACTTCTACTCATAATATAAATAAATGTCAGGGGTATAATGTACATGTGATTATAATGTACAACATGCTACATGGTATATTTGAAAGTTGCTAAAAGAGTAAATCCTGAAAATTCTCTTCACAAGGAAAAAGATTTTTTTCATTTTTTTTGGTTTGTATATGAGGTTATGAATGTTAACTTAACGTGGTAATCAATAAACAATATATTAAGTCAAGTCAATATGCTTTATATCTTAAACATTTACAGGGCAGTCCATTAGCTGTGTCTCAATAAAACTGGGAAAGAATACATTACAATAGTAATTTAATTGTTTTCATCAAATTATTGCTAATTAAAAGTTATGGCCCAGCTTCATTCTGAAGATATTTGTAGATTGCTTATGGCAACCCACTCCAGTACTCTTGCTTAGAAAATTCCTTGGATGGAGGAGCTTGGTGGGCTACAGTCCATGGTGTCTCAAAGAGTCAGACACGACTGAGCAACTGCACTATAAAGCCAAAAGATTTTGAATAAGGTTAAATAAAAATGGAAAATTTTGTTTCAGCAGCGTACGCCATTCCTAATATTGTTTACATCTTCTTTCTGAAGGGAAAATAGCAGAGGAATTGGGATGATTCTTTTTGTCTATTAACCAATAAGTGACTGAACTGGATGGCCAAACCCAGGAACAGCCAGAGCTTCCCTTGTAGGTAAACCATTAACAAAAAAAGAAATTAGAAAGTAAAATACAATAAGTATACTAAACTAGTAACAAATGAAATCTGCCTCAAGTATTAAATACATTAAAATACTGCTCAAAACAATTGGCAGGATAGGTTTCAGTTCTTAACGTTTATTGATGATTGGATCTGTATACACAGCAATCAGAAACTTTGCTTTGATTCACTGTAACTCTTGTAGATAATCATCAATTAAAATGAACCATTTAAACATATTTAGCATTGAACAGTGTTTTCAGAAATGCAGGTTACAAATAAATACATGCTAAATGAACAAATTTAAAATATTAAAATTTTAGTATAAATGCTAATCCTTTGAGCAATTTTATATACATTTAAAGCACCACATTTAATAAATACGATTGGTATGGCTTTCATGTTTCTTTAAATTTTTACAATTTTTGTAATTATGTGAATTTGTTGTTGTTGTTTTCATTGCAAAGTCATGTCTGACTCTTTGGTGACCCCATGGACTCTAGTCCATCAAGCCCCTCTGTCCCTGGAATTTCCCAGAGAAAAATACTGGAGTGGATTGCCATTTTCTCCTCCTGACCCAAGAATTGAACCTGTGTCTCCTGTGTTGGCAGACAGATTCTTTACCACTGAACCACCAGGCAAGCCCAAATATGTGAGTAGGGTTTATCAATTCTTTGTTTATATTTAAAGAAGTTGAGATTCAGAGAATAAAGATTTTACTCAATGGTATTAAACATCTCTTTGGGAATAGGAAGGTTTAGAAACATAAACAACAGTCAAACTAGGGAAGTGAGTTGTATAGAAATATATCTTCTTATAGCCAAAGCATAAAGTGAGTTTTACGGACATTTGGGTATTTTTGAAATATAGGTTCAGCCTGGGAGGTTCTTGAACATACCCAGTTGCCAAAAAATCAATTTGTCTACTACCTCTGTTACAGTCTTTGTCTCTGAAATTCACAGTAGAAAAATATCAACCAGTGATGCATTCGGAACATTTCTTATAAATCCCAGACATTTCCTCACGGCTTTCAAGTCAATCACTGACCTGGCCTAACCTTCTTAGTTACTGAACTCAAGAGATTACGACTCAGGACAGACTTGCCCCATGCAGACATCAAAAGAGAAGCCACTGAAGAAAATTGGAATTTAGTTACTTGATCTTCATGAGATTGAGGTCTAATCCTTTCCTTTGCCAAAGTCAATGGGCAGTTGTCTAAATTTCAACTTATTTTTAGAGTGATATAGAGCAGAGATGTGAAACACCATGAAAATATTTCAAAAAAGACAGTGCAACTGAAATATATATCCAAAAGTAAGATGCTTTCATTAACTTGGTATAGGCAAAGAGGACACGAGTAGACTACAGAGTGTGAAGTGTTAAAAACTATTTTTCTTTGATGATGCCAATAAAGTCCAACCAAAGACATAATAATAATTTTGAAAATCATAAGTACATCATAAAGTTAAAAATGACTTTGACTTTATATAGAAAAACTTGAATAGTACATTTAAACAGTATCAGAAATAATATAAGTATTATTATGGACATGAATTAAGCTCTGGGAGTTGGTGATGGACAGGAAATCCTGGCATGCTGCAAGTCTGTGGGGTGGTAAACGACTGAGTGATTGAAAAAGAAAAAGTAAGGATAATTGCCTGTGAGACTTGATAGTTTTTTATATTGAGAAAAACATCTTAGTTAATAATTTTTGAGTCTTCATAGACCAGGCTCTGTGAAGCATTATTTCATATAAGCCTCAGATAAACCCCATATGGCAGGTATTTTGCCATATGTTAGGTAATATTTTCATGCCCCATTTATAAATGAGTAAAATAAAGCTGAAATGGAATTTTAATATTGCTTCAATTCTTAAGAGTATGTGGTAAAGTTAGAATGGAGTCACATCGCACAGAAGAGCCTGAGGTCTTGACTAGACATTATAGTATAAATGTCTCATATGTAAAGAGCTTGTTCTTTATTATTTGTTTTAACTATATTAACTTTAAAATTTTATATGTATAATACTTTTTCCTAGAAATGATTCTTGCCAATGAATCTTAAAAATTCATAAAATAATCAATGTTAAAGAAAATGTCGGGGGAGAGGAAGAAGAACTAGTTGATAGGAGTTAAAGAGTACAAAGAAATATAGACTTCTGGGGCAACTAATTTCTAATATTCAAATATGTAACATTATACTAATAAAATATATAGAAAAGAAAATACGTTTTTTAGGATTTGAAACTTTAAAAACAAGAATTTTTATGCTGTTTTATTGTTATCATATTTTCTATTAACAAGAAATTCATGTGTCTTTACAAGTCCCTAATCTCATAAGATTTTAATAAGTAAATAAATAAAGTAGGTATTAAAAATATAACCAATGTTGAAGGACTTTTTTTCTAACTGGCCAGAAAAATAAAGTATGACTGCATTTTCACATTAGGTTCCACAAATTTGTAAACAAGTTAACTGGTTTTTGTTTTAACATTCGAAGACATGTTACTTGGGACAGTCATAAAAGTTAATGTGAGATATTATGAGATAGAAAATATGCACAATTTAACTATAAATCAACAAAGAAATTTTAAAGAAACCAAGATCTAATAAAGCAATGCTGCTGCTGCTGCTGCTGCTGCGTCACTTCAGTCGTGTCTGACTCTGTACGACCCCATAGACGGCAGCCCACCAGGCTCCCCTGTCCTTGGGATTAGCCAGGCAAGAACACCGGAGTGGGTTGCCATTTCCTTCTCCAGTACATGAAAGTGGAAAGTGAAGACTGAAAGTGAAGTTGTTCAGTCGTGTCCGACTCTTAGTGACCCCATGGACTGCAGCCTACCAGGCTCCTCCATCTATGGGATTTTCCAGGCAAGAGGACTGGAGTAGGGTGCCATTGCCTTCTCCAATAAAGCAGCTAAAATTATTAAAGATTACTCTAAGAGAGAAAGAACTGAAAAAAGAAATTGAGTATATCTTATTTCAGGAAACATGTACACAGAGTTTGATACAGAGAAATACATATGGAACCATGTTTCTTGAATTTTCTGAACTTTTTGAATCATTCAAGTAAAATAAGGAATGTAACCTCTTACATTTAACTTAGAAAATATAGCATTTGTGACTCTGTCCTGGAGAGATGGAATCATTTCTTAAAGAAATTGTGAAATCTAGGAAACTTTGTCAAGAAAAAAATAGGTCATTGTAATGGTAAGGATTATTGAAACATTTAAATAACAAAATGTAGATTAAACAACTGGATACTATTGAACTGATAATTATAAACATTGACAGTGAAAAATGGTAATAAAGAAAAAAATCCTCATAAGTTGCTGAATCAAATGATTTAATGATGTATAAAACTGCAAAAAACACCTGCTTGTAATACATAAGCTTAATTTTGTTCTTAATTCAGAAAAAAATTATTAGGACAAACATTTTAAACCATGGACATACTTTTATCTATCAAGTAAAAAATCACCTAGAAGGTAAAATATCACTGAAATATGAAATTACAATTTAGATGGATTTCCAAGAACTCTGAACGTTTTACAGACATAGTTAAAAAAGAAACAATGATTCCAGCATGTTAAAATTTAAAATAATTTCTTTTCATACCTCCAAAGAAATTCTTTATAAAATAGTTGTGCTGTTGAAGAAATAGTCAATTGAAATAGAGTGATATTTTCAGCTTCCCAATTGTATGGTTTCAAATAAAGATAAATGCATCACTCTGCATTTAGAAACTGAATGTACAGTAGAGTGTGTTATAAAAGCATACCTGTCTGTCTTCCACTTTCTGTTTGTATCTCAATAGATAGATTGAGCAAAATTAAAAATGCCAGTTTTAATCAGGGAGAGTTAGGGTGATTTTATTTTTACTTTTCTGTATCCCTTGAATTACTGTAATATGCATTATATCTATCAAATAATTTACCATTTTCAATGTGAAAGAAATAATATAGCATTAAATAAGCTAATTGAAATGCTGTTCCTGTTCAGTTGCTAAGTTGGGTCCGACTCTTTGCAACCCCAAGGACTTGAGCACATTGGGCTCCTTTGTCCTCCGTTACCTCACAGAGTTTTATCAGATTCATGTGTATTGCATCCATGATGCTCTCTAACCATCTCATCCTCTGCTGGCCCCTTCTCCTGTTGCCTTCAGTCCTCCCAGCATCAGGGTCTTTTCCAGTGAATTGGCTTTGACCATCAGGTGGTCGAAGTATTGGAGCTCCAGTTTCAGCATCAGTCTTTCCAATGAATATCAGGGTTGATTTCCTTTAGTATTAGTTTGATCCCCTTGAAGTCCACAGGACTCTTAAGAATCTTCTCCATCACTGCAATTCAAAACCATCAGTTCTTCTGTGCTCAGCCTTCTTTATGGTCCAACTCTCACATACACTACTACTGTAAAAACCATAGCTTTGACTATACAGACCTTTATTGGCTAAATGATAGCTTTCCTTTTTAATACACTGTCTAGGTTTGTCATAACTTTCCTTCCAAGGAGTATTTTTTAATTTCATGGCTGCAGTCAGTGTCCACAGTGATTTTGGTGCCCAAGAAAAATTCTGTCACTGCTTCCACTTTTTAATCCATGATCCAATGAATGCTGGCAATTTGATCTCTGGTTCCTTTGCCTTTTCTAAACCTATCTTGTCCATCTGGAAGTTCTCAGTTAACATACTGCTGAATCTTAGCTGGAAGGATTTTGAGCATAACCTCGCTAGCATTTGAAATGAGTGTGATTGTATGGTATTGTGAACATTCTTTTTGCATTGCCATTCTTCAAGATTGGAATGAAAACTGACCTTTTCTAGTCCTGTGGCCACTGTTGAGTTTTCCAAATTTGCTGACATATTAAGTACAGCACTTTAACAGCATCCTCTGGAATTGAAATAGCTCAACTGGAATTTCATCACCTCCACTAGCGTTGTTCACAGTAATCATTCCTAAGGCCCACTTTTCACACACTAGGATGTCTGACTGCAGTTGAGTGACCACAACATCATTTATATCTGGGTCATTAAGACCTTTTATTGTATAGTTCTTTTTATAATTCTCTTCTTACTTAATCTCTTCTGTTTCTGTTATGTGTTACCAAAGAATTGAGAAAATTATCCAAATATTTAATATCAGAATGCACTTCTAAACAGTGAAGTATAAAACAGTTGTTCACAGACAGAGCAACTTACATTTATTATCTTTGAGAATGATACACTTGGGTTGTGTATGTACAGCCCATGCTATAGACCATAGCAAGTCTCATTATAGGCAATATAGTCAGCTCATCCGTGTATATGATGCTTGGTCATGCAGCAAACCTACTGCACTTTTTAAAGCTATGGACAGTCATTAACAGTGCTCTGACATAACCCTTTTGCCAAAATGCCAAGTAGCTGTTTCATTTAAGCATAAATTGAGTGACTATTTATTTATTCCAGACTCCACACTCTAAAGAGAAAAGACGCCAAGATTTTATCAACCCTCATTATAAACATCGGTCCACCATTTGTATCTGTTGTTTGATCATTTATTCTTTTAATGATCCTACACGTTTCCATCAGAGTCAATTGGATGAATAACTAACTACTCTTTAAACAAGGTCATTCTCCCATTACTGAATGCCTTAGCCTCATTAATGATAATAAGAGGGAGGGCTGCTGGCCTGCATCAGCATGAAATAGGCTTAGTGGGAAGCATTCAGAGATCAACAATAAAATTATAGCTTCTAAAAGTTATTATTAAGGAATTCATTCTCTCTAGGAAGCAAAAGTCAAAGCAATTATATGGCTTATTTTTATTGGATATCAAACTGTACATATTCACTGTATGGTACTACATTCAAAGTTCAAAGTAAATAGCCTGGCTCTTTTATTTTATTGCTGTTAATACTCTTGTGATAAAAGAAAAAGAGGAAATGATTCCTTCTCCTCCATCTTTCAACCCTCATTTTTTGCTTTTTAATTCAATGTCATATATTTTGGGCCCTAAAATACTATTGAACTCTAGTGAGCTTTGTTTCTGGCCTGAGGGTCTTCTATCTGAGTGTTGTTTTTATATTTAAGTTTAGATGTGAATTCAGTGAACACAGATGGGGGTTAATGGATTGCAAGTCTTCATTGTGTGAAACTGAAAGCTTCGTTTAATAAGGTGCCTGTTAAATATTTGCCAGTTGCTACATTTTATGATAGTTTAATCAGTTGAATGTTAACTTTGCCTTAGACGTTTACATCATTTGTCTTAAATAAATGCGTTAGTGTCACTTGGATTGCTGGTTAGATCTAGATCTCAAACTCAGTGATTTTGATTTAGTAGGGCTTAGGATCAAAAACCTTAAAATAAGAGGGCCACATTTTGAGAAACAATGGTTTAGACTTGTGGTTGTCAATTATTCAGCATGTGTTTTCTGAAATAAAAAATGACTAATAGTTTTGCTTCTTTAAGATCCAGTTTCTAGCACCCCCTTCTTTTTCCTGCCTCTTCTGAAATTTTGTTTTTGATAATATATTTGCCAAGAGAATACACGCATTTCTAAACTTAGCTATTTTTTTCAGGAAGAAACAAGAATGTTCATAAAAATTAACAACTCCATAAAGTCACCCATAGTATATTTGAAATAATTGACTTAATATTTATAGGTTTTGCCCCAATGCATGCAGAAAAATTCAGCCTCTAGCAATAGCTTTTTCATAAGAAGTAAATTTGGGTTCCTGATGATCTGAATGTTCATTTTCCTTTCGTATGTTATCATGCATACATAGATCACTTACTCATACTTTTTAATTAAAACTAGTAATTTGTGATAATTAGAAAGGATTTAGATGATTTCAGGGGCTTCCCTGGTGGCTCCACTGGTAAAGAATCTGCCTGTAATGTGGGAGACCTGCATTCGATCCCTGAGTTGGGAAGATCCCCAGGAAAAGGGAAAATCCACCCACTCCAGTATTCTGGCCTGGAGAATTTCATGGACTGTATAGTCAATTGGGTCACAAAGAGTCAGACACAATTGAGCAACTTTCACTTTCACTTAGATGATTTCAGCACCCTGGAGCTGCCGTTTACTAGCTGTGTGATATTCTGTGTATTAATTTACTTTTCTATCAATTCTTTCAGAAATGAAGTTGATAATAACCCATCATAGGATTGCTGTACCTAATCCTGAAGTATTTTATTAAAGCATTTAACACAGTTACTAGCACATACAAAACACTCAGTAAACATCACCTAGAATTAATATTATTATTGTCACCTTCTTAATTATTAAAATGTAATTTTATGATTATATTGAAATTATGTATAATACATAGATTATTTAAGGAAACTAAACATTCTCTTAATTTAATGAGGTAGGATTAACCTCCTTTTTACTGAATGATCCATCCACTACAGAAAGGGTGCCTGCCCTGCTTTTAGGTCCAAACTAAGAAAAACAAGGCATTGGCATAAAAATATGTAAGTAAATTTCACTCTGATGTAACATTTAAATAGGGTTAAAACAGAAACTATTTTGTAATGTCAGGCTATATATTGTCACTTTGCATATTTGACTTATATGCAGAGTACATGATACAAAATGCCAGACTGGATGAGTCACAGGCTGGAATCAGCAACCTCAAGATATGTAGATGATATCACTCTAATGACAGAAAGTGAAGAAGAACTAAAGAGCCTCTTGATGAAGGTGAAAGAGGGAAGTGAAAAAATTGGCTTAAAACTCAACATTCAAAAAATTAAGATCATGTCATCCAGTCCCATCGTTTCATGGCAAATAGATGGGGAAAAAATGAAAACAGTGGCACATTTTATTTTCTTGGCTCCAAAATCACCATAGATAGTGACTGCAGCCATGAAACTAAAAGCTGCTTCCTTCTTGGAATAAAATCTATGATCAACCCGACAGCGTATAAAAAGCAGAGACATACTTTGCTGACAAAGGTCCATCTAGTCAAAGCTATGGTTCTTCCAGTATTCATGTATGGATGTGAGAGTTGGACCATAAAGAAGGCTGAGCACTGAGGAATTGATGCTTTTGAAATGTAGTGTTGGAGAAGACTCTTGAGAGTCCCTTGGACTGCAAGGAGATCAAACCAGGCAGTCCGAAACGAAATCAACCCTGAATATTCGTTGGAAGGACTAATGGTGAGACTGAAGCTCCCCTACTTTGGCCACCTGATGGGAAGAGCCAATTCGTTGGAAAAGACCCTGATGCTGGGAAAAACTGAAGGCAGAAGAAGAAGGGGCTGACAGGGGATTAGATGGTTGTATGGCATAACCCGCTCAGTGGACGTGAGTCTGAGCCAACACTGGGAGATAGTCAAAGAGGGGAGCCTGGCGTATTACAGTCCATGGGATCGCAAAGAGTCGGACATGACTTAGTAACTGAACAACAACAAAATTTTATGACATGACTTCTATATTTATATTACTTAAGATGGAACATGTTAGAGACATACTTAGAAAGTAAGAGGATATAGTGTTAAGCAATGATTACATGCGGTAACCTGGTCGGTTCCTGCTGCAGTTTGTATCTATTACCATATAGAAACTGTCAGGCCATGCAACAAAGAGGCACAGCTTGCTTTGGAGTGATACTGGTAGCAATTTGAAAAGAAGAGAAGTGAATTAGAAATTATTGAAAACAAGATTAAAATTATTCACTGTGTAAATAATTAAAAACAGAAAGAACACTACCCCCCCCCCAAAAAAAAATTACCTAGAACTAAAATTTACTGTTGTGCTCAGTTGCTTCAGCTGTGTGTTTGACTCTTTGCAGACCTATGGAAAGGTGCTCCTCTGTCCATAGGATTCTCCAGTCAGGAAATCCGGAGTGGCAGTTAACCAGGAGAGGACCCACCCTTTACGATGATCCCCCTGTTGCAGGCTCCCTTCCTGATTTCCCTAGGCTTGCTTCTTGTCGGCCCCGTGCTTCCTGCACGCCTTCTCCAGAACCGGCTGGGTAGCTTTTCCTGGGATAACTGTGATGCAGGGAAGGACCCTGCGGTAATCAACAGCCTGACTCTGGAACCTGACCCCATTGCCGTTCCGGGGAACTTGACCATCACTGCCGAGGCTACGACCAGTGCTGTCCTCAGTGATCCTCTGAAGTAACAGTGAGGAAACCTAGACTCACCCACCAGAAAACCACACAAGCCTTTCCACCCAGGAAACTTCGACAAACCACGCATCCAACCCCTCCCATAGAGAGGAATCCCCACAATAAAGGGACAACACAGCAAGATAAACAAGATGAAAAGGCAGAGAAATACCCAGCAAGTAAAGGAACAGGATAAATACCCCCTAGACCAAACAAAAGACGAAGAGATAGGAAGTCTACCTGACAAAGAATTCCGAATAATGATAGTGAAAATGATCCAAAACCTGGAAAATAAGTTGGAGTTACAGCTCAATAACCTGCAGGCAAGGATTGAGAAGATGCAGGAAAGCTTTAACAAAGACTTAGAAGAAATGAAAAAGAGACAAAATACAATGAATAATGCAATAAATGAGATCAAAAACACTCTGGAGGGAACCAACAGTAGAATAACAGAGATAGAAGACAGAATAAGTGAGGTAGAAGACAGAATGACAGAAATAAATGAAACAGAAAGGAAAAATGAAAAAAGAATTAAAAGAAATGAAGACAACCTTAGAGACCTCTGGGACAATATTAAACGCACCAATATTCGAATCATAGGAGTCCCAGAAGAAGAAGACAAAAAGAAAGACCATCAGAAAATTCTTGAAGGGATAATTGTAGAAAACTTCCCTAAATTGGGGAAGCAAATAGCCACTCAGGTCCAAGAAACACAGAGAATCCCAAATAGAATGAACCCCAAGCGGGACACCCCAAGACACATATTAATCAAATTGGCAAATATCAAATACAAAGACCAAATATTAAAAGCAGCAAGGGAGAAGCAAAAGATAACTCACAAGGGGAATCCCATAAGGATAACAGCTGATCTCTCAACAGAAACGCTTCAGGCCAGAAGGGAATGGCAAAACATACTTAAAGTCATGGAAGAAAACAATCTACAACCCCGACTACTCTACCCAGCAAGGATCTCATTCAAATTTGAAGGAGAATTCAAAATTTTCTCAGACAAGCAGAAACTGAGAGAATTCAGCAATACCAAACCAGCCCTCCAACGAATGCTAAAGGATCTTTCCTAGATAGGAAACACGGATGGGATAGATAATCTGGAGCCCAAAACAATAAAATAAATGGCAGCGGGATCATACTTATCAATAATTACCTTAAATGTAAACGGGCTGAATGCCCCAACCAAAAGACAAAGATTGGCCGATTGGATACAGAAACAAGACCCCTATATATGTTGTCTACAAGAGACCCACCTCAAACCTAGGGACACATATAGACTGAAAGTTAAAGGCTGGAAAAAGATATTCCATGCAAATAAAGACCAAAAGAAAGCAGGAGTGGCAATACTCATATCAGATAAAGTAGACTTTAAAATAAAGGCAGTGAAAAGAGATAAAGATGGACATTACATAATGATCAAAGGATCAATCGAGGAAGAAGAAATAACAATTATAAATATTTATGCACCTAACACAGGAGCTCCACAATATGTAAGGCAAATGCTAACAAATATGAAAGGGGAAATCAACAACAACACAATAATAGCAGGAGACTTTAATACACCACTCACACCAATGGATAGATCAACTAGACAGAAAAGTAACAAGGAAATTCTAACTTTAAATGAAACAATAGACCAACTAGACCTAATTGATATCTATAGGTCATTCCACCCCAAAACAAGGAATTTCACCTTCTTCTCAAGTGCACACGGGACCTTCTCCAGGATAGATCACATCCTGGGCCATAAATCTAACCTTGATAAATTCAAAAATATTGAAATCATCCCAAGCATCTTTTCTGACCACAATGCAGTGAGATTAGATATCAACTACAGGAGAAAACCTCTCAAAACTTCCAACATATGGAGGCTCAACAACACACTGCTGAAAACCAACAAATCGCAGAAGAAATTAAAAATGAAATTCAGTTATGCATGGAAACGAATGAAAATGAAAACACAACAGCTCAAAACCTATGGGACACTGTGAAAGCAATGCTAAGGGGAAAGTTCATAGCAATACAAGCTCACCTCAGGAAACAAGAGAAAAATCAAATAAATGACCTTACTATACACCTAAAGCAACTAGAAAGGGAAGAGATGCAGAAGCCCAGGTCTAGTAGAAGGAAAGAAATCTTAAAGATCAGGGCAGAAATTAATGCAAAGGAATCAAAAGTGACCATAGCAAAAATCAACCAAGCCAAAAGCTGGTTCTTTGAGAAGATAAATAAAATTGACAAACCATTAGCCAGACTCATCAAGAAACAAAGGGAGAAGAACCAAATCAACAGAATTAGAAATGAAAACGGAGAGATCACAACAGAAAACACAGAAATACAAAGGATCATAAGAGACTATTATCAGCAACTATATGCAAATAAACTGGACAATTTGGATGAAATGGACAAATTCCTAGAAAAGTACAACTTTCCAAGACTAAACCAGGAAGAGATAGATAATATTAATAGACCCATCACAAGCATGGAAATTGAAACCGTAATCAGAAATCTTCCAAAAAACAAAAGCCCAGGACCAGATGGCTTCACAGCTGAATTCTACCAAAAATTTAGAGAAGAGCTAACACCTATTCTACTCAAACTCTTCCAGAAAATTGCAGACGAAGGTAAACTTCCAAACTCATTCTATGAGGCCTCCATCACCCTAATTCCAAAACCTGGCAAAGATGCCACAAAAAAAGAAAACTACAGGCCAATATCACTGATGAACTTAGACGCAAAAATCCTCAACAAAATTCTAGCAAATAGAATCCAACAACACATCAAAAAGATCATACATCATGATCAAGTAGGCTTTATCCCAGGGATGCAAGGATTCTTCAATATTCGTAAATCGATCAATGTAATACACCACATTAACAAATTAAAAAATAAAAATCACATGATTATCTCAATAGATGCAGAGAAAGCCTTTGACAAAATTCAACATCCATTTATGATAAAAACCCTCCAAAAAGCAGGAATAGAAGGAACATACCTCAACATAATAAAAGCTATATATGACAAACCCACAGCAAACATTATCCTCAATGGTGAAAAACTGGAAGCATTCCCCCTGAAATCAGGGACAAGACAAGGGTGCCCACTCTCACCACTACTATTCAACATAGTTTTGGAAGTTTTGGCCACAGCAATCAGAGCAGATAAAGAAATCAAAGGAATCCAGATTGGAAAAGAAGAAGTAAAACTCTCTCTGTTTGCTGATGACATGATCCTCTATATTGAAAACCCTAAAGACTCTACGAGAAAATTACTAGAGCTAATCAGTGAATATAGCAAAGTTTCAGGATACAAAATCAACACACAGAAATCCCTGGCATTCCTATACACTAACAGTGAGAAATCAGAAAGAGAAATTAAGGAAACAATCCCATTCACCATCGAAACAAAAAGAATAAAATACTTAGGAGTATTTCTACCTAAAGAATCAAAAGACTTGTATATAGAAAACTATAGAACACTGATGAAAGAAATCAAGGAGGACACAAACAGATGGAGAAATGTACCGTGCTCATGGATTGGAAGAATCAATATAGTGAAAATGAGTATACTACCTAAAGCAATCTATAGATTCAATGCAATTCCTATCAAGCTACCAGAGGTCTTCTTCAAAGAATTAGAACAAATAATTTCTCAATTTGTATGGAAATACAAAAAACCTCGTATAGCCAAAGCAATCTTGAGAAAGAAGAATGGAACTGGCGGAATCAACCTACCTGACTTTAGGCTATACTACAAATCCACAGTCATTAAGACAGTATGGTACTGGCACAAAGACAGAAACATAGATCAATGGAACAGAATAGAAAGCCCAGAGATAAATCCACGTGTCTATGGACACCTTATCTTTGACAAAGGAGGCAAGAATATACAATGGAGAAAAGACAACCTCTTTAACAAGTGGTGCTGGGAAAACTGGACAGCCACTTGTAAAAGAATGAAACTAGATCACTTTCTAACACCATACACAAAGATAAACTCAAAATGGATCAAAGATCTAAGCATAAGACCAGAAACTATAAAACTCCTAGAGGATAACATAGGCAAAACACTCTCTGCTATAATCCAAAGCGGGATACTCCATGACCCACCTCCCAGAATATTGGAAATAAAAACACGAATAAACAAATGGGACCTAATTAAAATTAAAAGCTTCTGCACAACAAAGGAAACTATAAGCAAGGTGAAAAGACAGCCTTCAGAATGGGAGAAAATAATAGCCAATGAAGCAACAGACAAACAATTAATCTCAAAAATTTACAAACAACTCCTGCAGCTCCATTCTAGAAAAATAAACAACCCAATTAAAAAGTGGGCCAAAGAACTTAACAGACATTTCTCCAAGGAAGATATAAAAATGGCTAACAAACACATGAAAAGATGCTCAACATCACTCATTATCAGAGAAATGCAAATCAAAACTACAATGAGGTACCACTTTACACCAGTCAGAATGGCTGCCATCCAAAAGTCTACAAGCAATAAATGCTGGAGAGGATGTGGAGAAAAGGGAACCCTCTTACACTGTTGGTGGGAATGCAAACTAGTACAGCCACTATGGAAAACAGTGTGGAGGTTCCTTAAAAAGCTGCAAATAGACCTGCCATATGACCCGGCAATCCCACTGCTGGGCATATACACCGAGGAAACCAGAATTGAAAGAGCCACGTGCACCCCAATGTTCATCGCTGCATTGTTTACAATAGCCAGGACATGGAAGCAACCTAGATGCCCATCAACTGACGAATGGATAAAAAAGCTGTGGTATATATACACAATGGAATATTACTCAGCATTAAAAAAAAAATTCATTTGAAGCAATTCTACTCAGATGGACGAAACTGGAGCCCATTATCCAGAGTGAAGTAAGCCAGAAGCAAAAACAACAATACAGTATATTAACACATATATATGGAATTTAGAAAGACAGTAATGAGAACCCAACATGGGAGACAACAAAAGGAACGCAGATGTATAGAATAGACTTGTGGACTTTGTGGATGAGGGTAAGGGTGGGATGATATGGGAGAAGGGCATTGAAGCATGTTAATTGTCATGTGTCTAATCAATCGCCAGCCCAGGATTGATGCTCGGGACTGGTGCAGCGAGATTTCCCGGGGGGGAGGGAGGAGGGAGGGGGGACCCGGAGGGGAAGCATATGTAAAGGCATGGTGATATCATGACAATGTATGGCAAAAACAATAA
>ML663010.1:13045887-13157999 GCA_007570785.1 Antilocapra americana
AAAAAAAAAAAGGAAATCCGGAGTGAGTTGACATTCCCCCCTCCTAGGGATCTTCCTGACCCAGGAATTGAAACCACGCATTAAATTAAAAACATAATCAAGTTTAAAGGGATGTTTATGTTGAAACTTGTATTTGAACTGTCTTCCTCAACCTATGGCTGCCACAAGTACCCAAACAGACATACATATACATGATGTGTGTGTGTGTGTGTGTGTGTGTGTGTGTGTGTGTGTGTGCTGTTACTCAGTCATGTCTGACTCTTTGCAACCCCATGGACTATAGCCCGCCAGACTTTTGTCTGTGGTTTTACAGGCAGGAATACTGAAGCGGGTCACCATTTCCTGCTCCAGGAGATCTTCCTGACCCAGGGATCACACCCGCTTCTCTGCATCTCCTGCATTGGCAGGCAGATTCTTTACCACTGAGCCACCTAGAAAGATTTCACATATAAATCACAGTAGTTGATCTCTTTTCTTGAGTACTTTTAGAAACACGTGAACTTTTATAAATCCAGCATGCTGCAATCAATTGCAATTACTGTTTTTGGAATATTTTAGCCACTTGGAAATAGTGGACAAAGCATTATAGGCTCCTGTTACACATTCCCACCCAAGACCTGTAATTCAGCCACTTCTACATGATGAGATAAAATATGTTTAATTGTTTAAGAAAGACAATAGTAATTCTGCAAAGAGCAATTTAGCAAACACACACACAGCTTAAAGGAGAGAGTGGCATATGACCAAACAGTTAATCACAGAGCCCAGTTCAGCCTAATGAGGAACAGCTGTCGCCTCTTCTCTCTTATTCTGTAGAAACATCAGCATTTTAACTGAGAAATGTGTCTGGAGAAGAGGTTCTCAGAGATTGGTTTCCAGGAGAATCTCCATGGAAAACTCTTGAAAATACAGATTCTAAGCCTGTATGTCTGGGTTGGTGTCCGATAATCCAAATTTTAACAAACATCCCCAGACAATTCTGATGCTGATGATCCGTACTTGGGGAAAGATTCAGGAAAACTATTGGTCAGTTAACAATATTCAGACAGCTTGTAGTACTAACAGCCTTCCATCTCCTGTCACTTCTCAAGCCTGTTGAGCTCACTGCTTTTCTTAATCCCTGTTTGTAAACCTCCTCATAAACATAGGCTGCCTCAGTTTTGTATCCATCTTCTTTTATTTCTCTGTCTATTCTAGGTAATCTAGGCTTCAAGGATCTTGTAGGTCCAGTTATCTTCTTCAACTCACAAAGTGGAAATCCCATTTATATTCCCTTAAGCACAATTTACAAAATGGGATGTAAACTTACTATTGGCCCAGTGATTAAAGAATATCTCTAAATAGTGTTTACTAAGAAATATTAGCTTTGATGGCTAGAAAAAGAGGTTGAAAATGGGTGTGGGAGGAGTATCAGTAAAAAAGAAGAAAGAGAAGAATCATTAATATGTGTTGAGTGCTTATTTTACATGCTTTACATCAGATTTTGGTATAGTTTAAACATCAGAGCAAACTCTATGTTGTTAAATTTATATAAGTACATGTATATATCATATTATATATTTTAAATAATATATATTATTTTAATGTATAATGTATATTATATAAATATATTACAAATGCGTATTTAGAGCTTTCACTGATAATGTTATAGGTACCAAGCTAACATGTATGTAGTGTCACATTAGAGTCTAATACAAGAGTGATTTCATAAAAACTATGCGAGTTTGAAAGGACACATAAAAGGAATGTTATCAAATTCTAAGGGGACAGATTTTAGTCCCTGCAATAGAGAAATTGACTTAACTGCGCTGTAGAGGACACAATTGAAAAAGTACTGCAGCAAAAGAGATTTGACTTTCGCATTAAAATGATATATTTTGGAAGCTTGTACCTACAAACATGATGATGGAAAACTAGAATGCTATTTGATATTTTACCTATACTTCAGTATTCTTGCCTTGACAACCCCGTGAAGTATGAAAAGGCAAAAAGACATGACACTGAAAGATGAACTCACTAGGTCAGTAAGTGCCCAATATGCTACTGGAGAAGCGTGGATAACTCCAGAAAGAATGAAGACAAGGAGTCAAACCGAAAACAGTGCCCAGCTGTGAATGTGACTGTTGATTAAAGTCAAGTCCAGTGCTATAAAGATTAATATTGCATAGGAATCTGGAATGCTAGATACACAAGTCAAGGTAAATTGGAGTGGTCAAACAGGAGACAGCAAGTGTGAGCATCGACAGTTTAGGAGTCAGTGAACTAAAATGGACTGGAATGGGTGAATTTAGTTCAAATGACCATTATATCCACCCCTGTGGGCAAGAAATCCCTTAGGAGGAATGGAGTAGCCCTCGTAGTCAACAAGAGAGTCCAAAATGCAGTACTTGGGTGCAATCTCAAAAATGACAAAAGTGATCTCTGTTCATTTCCAAGGCAAACCATTCAGTATCACAGTAATTCAAGTCTATGCCCCAACCACTAATGCCGAAGAAGTTGAAGATGACCTTCATGACCCAGATAACCATGATGGTTTGACCACTCACCTAGAGCCAGACATCCTGGAATGTGACGTCAAGTGGGCCTTAGGAAGCATCACTACAAACAAAGCTAGTGGAGGTGATGGAATTCCAACTGAGCTGTTTCGAATCCTAATAGATGATGCTGTGAATGTGCTGCATTTAATATGCCAGCAAATTTGGAAAACTCAGCAGTGGCCACAGGACTGGAAAAAGTCAATTTTCATTCCAATCCCAAAGAATGGCAATGCCAAATAATGTTCAGACTAACTCACAATTGCACTCATTTCATACGCTAGCAAGGTAATGCAAAATTTTCCAAGCTATGCTTCAATAGGACATGAACTGAGAACCTCCATATGTTCAAGCTGGATTTAGAAAAGGCAGAGGAACCAGAGATCAAATTGTGAACATGTGTTGGATCATAGAAAAAGCAATAGAATTCCAGAAATACATCTACTTCTACTTTACGGACTATGCTAAAGCCTTTGACTGTGTGGATCACAAAAAAAAAAAAAAAAAAAAAAAACCTGTGGAAAATTCTTAAAGAGATGGGAATACCAGACCACTTTACCTGCCTCCTGAAAAACATGAATGCAGGTCAAGAAGCAACAGTTAGAACTGGACATGAAACAACAGACTGGTTCCAAATTGGGAAGGGATTTTGTCAAGACGTTATATTTTCATCCTGCTTATTTAACTTAACTCAGAGTACATCATGGGAAATGCCAGGCTGGATGAAGCATAAGCTTGAATGAAGACTGCTGGGAGAAATATAAATAACCTCAGATATGCAGATGATACCACTCTGATGTCAGAAAGTGAGGAGGAACCAAAGAGCCTCTTATTGAAAGTGAAAGAGGAGAATGAAAAAGCTGGCTTGAAACAGCTGCTGCTGCTAAGTCACTTCAGTCGTGTCCGACTCTGTGTGACCCCATAGACGTCAGCCCATCAGGCTCCTCTGTGCCCAGGATTCTCCAGGCAAGAATACTGGAATGGGTTGCTATTTCCTTCTCCCAGCTTAAAACTAGACATTCAAAAAACGAAGATTATGGCATCTGGTCCCATCACTTCATGGCATATAGATGGGGAAATGATGGAAATAGGACAGACTTTCTTTTCTTGGACTCCAAAATCACTGCAGATGGTGACTGCAGCCATGAAATTAAAAGACACTTGCTACTTGGAAGAAATGCTATGACAAACCCAGACAGGATATTAAAAAGCAGAGACATTACTTTGCCAACAAAGGCACATCTAGTCAAAGCTATGGTTTTTCCAGTAGTCATGTAAGATGGGAGAGTTGGGCCATAAAGAAAGGTGAGTGCTGAAGAACTGATGTTTTTAAACAGAAGTTTCCCAGGCAACTTGAATTCCTGTGAAGCCATATACACACCTCTGAGGTTTCCGTGATTCTGTGCCCGTCTCTTTCCTCGATGTCTCTTTCCCCATGTTACCTTTATTTTCATGTGCCCAAACCTACCTTCTTAGTCCACTCCCAGAAGAATATTTCTCCAAAGGAAATAGTTTTTTACTTTGTCCAGTTCTGATCTCCTATCTTAAGGATGTTTCAGTATTTCATCATTAATCTAGGCAATTCCATCAATCTATCCCTTGGTTGTTTTTAATCTTTTCTGGCTTAGTAGGAAGTAATTGATGAATAATAATAAAATACTTCCTAAAGTGATTAAATGGCAAAATGATTTAAGATATAAAAACAAGCTCATTCTGATCTCTTAATGATTTTAAGATTTGTAAAAGAGTACAGTCAACTCAGTAGTTCAGAAATAAAATGAGATTTATTCAGTTGAGAAACAAGTACATTTCTAGTGTTCTTTGGAATTGTACACATACATAAAGCCACAAATTACCAATACTTAAAATAATTAGAAATGTTCAATAAAACAAGTTCAAAAACTAGAATTATATCTAATGGATTTTATTGTATATGGAAGGTTTTGAAATTTTTTTTACTAATTCAGCACTTATGCTTATTGAACATAATTTTAGCTGATTGCTTTGTATCTCTACTTCTTTGTATATAAGAGTATTT
The DNA here is from genome assembly GCA_007570785.1 of Antilocapra americana. Lineage (NCBI taxonomy): Eukaryota > Metazoa > Chordata > Mammalia > Artiodactyla > Antilocapridae > Antilocapra > Antilocapra americana. The sequence goes on from ML663010.1 coordinate 13,050,460, forward strand.
GAGAATGATAGATAAAGAGTTATACAGGTATGTTTTGTGGGTTTGTTTTGAACATAAATTATAAGGATTGAGAAAAATGGAGAAGAAGGGATAATTGTCAAATTGGTTGGAGAATGGAGGAGCAATATCAATTTCCTCCTCTTCTAAGTTGAATTCTTGGCAGGTAATTTGTTGTCAAAACTTTTATGCTGTCACTGATAGATAAGCATAAATCTATGGAATTGCGCTGTAAAATACTCTGATCATACAAACTAGAATGGAGTCTGATCCTTTTGCTGATGCCCAGGTTTCTCAACAACAGTGATATTTCCTACCTAAAACACAGTGTTCTAACGTAGAGCGTACGCCTTGTAATGGTTCTACGAACCAGCCCAGCAGTGAGCTTCAGAGGGTTGATGGAATACAGTGGCGCTGACTGCTGTGTGCCAAATAATTGTTTTCACTTGTACTGTCCAAGTTACTTGAGTGGAATGAAAATAGTGAGAATAATATATGAGGTGTTCCTGGTACAAACATCTCTTTATTGATAGTGGGCATTAATTTCACCAAAAGACTTTAGAGATTTGATGAATCAATTGCCTGGCTGAGATACGCAAGCCTAGCTCTGGCCGTGACTCCAAGGGGTTGCTTAAAAGATATTCAGAATTATTTGTCAAAACAATCAAGTCACATCAATGAATACTTTTTCATTTCATAGTGTATTTGTCCTCAGGCAAACCAGAAGGACTCTGAACCCACACTTTACCATTACCTGAGATGTTTTTACCCTGAGCTACTTTTCTTTTTTTTTTTTTTGCTGTTAGAGACTTCTTCCACAGCAGTGACTACTAGAAGCACAACCTATTTTGTAGTTGTCACTTATCCCTGCTTTTGGGTAGACTTCTGAATTAAATCAGGCAGCAAACATTGATAGGAAAACCTACAGTGGCATTGCTCTGATTATATAAATATAACTAACAGATTTTATGCAGGGGAGTAGGGGGTGACATACAAATTCATGTAATTATGAGAAAACAGGGACATTTGAAATCTTAATTGATGACACAGAAGGGGTTTATTCATTTTGAATGAAAATGAGAGGGAAGAAAAGACTGTAGTGCAGATTCAGTGGGTCTCTGCTAATGCTTGACAAAATGAAGGAGAATAGGCCATGAGAGAATGAGAACCTGGGTATAGGGTGGGGGAGCTGAATGATATTTGCCCTTTGGATGTTGTCTGGTGAGAACAGGACCTGGTAAGGTGGTGGTTGTGTCTGGTTATATGCTTATTTCTTTTTTTCTTATGGCTAGGTTGAGCCCCCATTATTTTCATGTTTGAATCCCGTGTCCTAGCATAGAGTAGCACCCAGGAGGGACATATCATGAATTCCTGTGACCACTCTTTTTTGAATTTTCCTTATCAAATGCATGCTTTAAGGCTGAAAATCCTTTTCCTGAAGTTAATCTCTGAGTATTAGGTTTAAATTACTTTAAACTTTTCTTTTTTAAACAACAACTTGTGTGCTTATCTGTCTGTGGGGGTTAGTAGTTTCAGCATTGTTTCTTGCACTAGCAAAGTTTCATGAAAAAATGCAGAAGGTGAAACCAATGATTTTCTCATGGTTGCATCACTTGGCTTTATCAGACTCAGAAGATCAAGGTTAGTTGATACTGAAGTGGAAAGATATTAAGGCAGAGAAAAACACGAAATGTGTAACTCTAAGTTCTCTCTGTTCAGCAGCAGGTAGGTACAAGTCAGGTTACATTAAGAGGAGTAGCAGAAAGTTTATTTGTTTGTGTCTGTAAGGGAGGCAGATCTTTACCTCTGCTCTTTTAGGCTCTCCATTTGGACCTGAGAATTAAATTGACATAAGAAAGATTAACAGGGGAAAATGTATCTGTATATAGGAGTTTTCATAACAAAGACCCAAAAAGTGGCCGGACCTAATTGTTTATATACTAGACTGAACAAAGAGAGGCAATATGGAAAAGTAACTGAAATATGTGGGAAGACCACAGGAAGATAAGAGTTACTTTTAACAAGGTCTGTTTGAACAGATTTCTCTCAGCCTTGACTTCCTGTCTCTGGTGATAAGAATGTTTCTTTGCTCCTGGTAAAAAGAAAGCATCTTTCACGTGGGAGTTTTTTATCTCCTGCTTTCCTAAAGAAAAGGAAGGTCAGAATATCCTTCTTGCATCTGCTGTTTTTCAAGTGTCTTTAGCTCAAAATAACCCTTATGCTAAAGATGCATATTTTGGGGGGCATATTTCCCCCCCCCCCCGTGTCCCTTTTGTGTAATACATAGTTTGCCAAGTCCTCAGTGGTAGCAATCAGTGCTCCAGTCTCTGTTTCTCACTAATTAAATTGTGAGGCCACCTCCTTCTGTTCTTTTCTCAACCTCTCATGTTGCACAAATGAGAACATACATTAAAAGTACACGTACACATCTTTAAGACTAACGGGGGTAGGAGCAAACCCCTTAATACCCCCTGCCCCGTGTAAAGCCATGGCCCACCTGCTCACACGTCCCTGAGATCATGCACATCAAACAATGTGAATAAATGCTCATGGTCACATTCACGTACACACATATTCTGGGATGCTATTTTAGGTTCAATTGTGAATCTACCTCTAGAAGTACATGAAATTAGATATCTCAGAAAGAGAATATTGGAAAATAAACATTAAATTATTACATTGCAATGTTCTGTTCTGGATATCTGTATCATAAATATAACACAGGTAAGCCTATTTTCCTTGAACATGGTAGTTACTAAATATATGTTATTGAAAGAATTCTGTATATAATGACTCATATACAGTGTCACATATAAAATGTCATATTTATCTACTCGCTTCTTTTGGGTCAAAACCCTTTTAATAATATGCATTATTAATAATGGTATGGCTTGTTGTTGTTTAGTTGCTAAGTCATGTTCTACTCTTTGTGACCTGTAGCCTGCCAGGCTCCTCTGTCCATGAGATTTCCCAGGCAAGAATACAGGAATGGGTTGCCATTTCCTTCTTCAGGGGGTCTTCCCAGCCCAGGGATTGAACTTACATCTCCTGAATTGGCAGGCAGATTCTTTACCAATGAGCCACCAGGAAAGCCAATGGTATGGATACTCTAAAAAAATAAAGTGTACATATAGCTCACAGATCTCATAAACTATTCATAATCATTGGAACCCAAGATAAAGTCTCTTAATTTAGTAAAACATCCTTATTTCACAGAGAATGAAGCAAATACTTTGTTAAGCTACTGGGATAAATTAACATGTCTAGGGTATGAGCCCCAAATCCATGAGATTCAGTTTGTTGCCCTTTCTACCATACCATTTTCTCTTCCTTTCTTTTAAAGATGAAAAGTAGCTTAATAAAACAATTCTTAGGATGCCCTAGTGGCAGAAGTCACTGAAGTCTACTTGTGCCCTAAAACAAGTATCATTTTTTTTTTTTTTATTGACCACTTAGGATAATTTTGATGTCACACACCATTCTCCTTTAAGCAGAGCAATAACACCTAACTGGCCAGAAAATCCTGACCATGAGGCACTTGATTATTGTATTCATCTCCATCTCATGTGGTGGTGTAATCATTAAGTTGTGTCGGGCTCTTGTGACCCCATAGACTGTAGCCTGCCAGGCTCCCCTGGGATTTCCTAGGCAAAAATACTGGAGTGGGTTGCCATTTCCTTCTCCAGGGGATCTTCTTGACCCAAAGATTGAACCTGGGTCTCCTGCATTGCAGGCAGATTCTTTATCAACTGAGCCATCAGGGAAGCCCCAGTGGCCCAAATATTGAAAAAAAAGACTTCTCTTTGCCAGTAGTTGGAGGTGGCAGGGCCATTTAAAGGTTTTTGTGGGTTTTATTTAACTGGATTTTATAGCCTCACCACATATCATATGGCCCATGAAAGAATACTTATATGTAATTATGTAAGATTTAGTTTGTGGTACAAATATCTGATAGATATAAGTATTAAATTTTTTAGGCATACAATTATATGTTTATGAAGTTTAATTTTGTAATGCATTTCTAGTCCTGAACCAATGCCTTTTTTTTTAAACACATTCAAACATTTTGTGCATCTATAAAAAGCAACTAGGCCTCAGCATATGCTCACATGACCAGTGAATGAAAGAGTCATGAAAGGAGCTGGCTATTAATTGGAAGGAATGCCCAAAGACTTTAGTGTAGAGTGACATCCAGAATAACTGATTACAACTACATAGGAGTGAATATTTCCTTCTGCTCAAACACTGGGTGCAGTCAACCAAGGTTCTGATTGCAATTATCAGTCTGTAAAGACCAAAGAGCTAAAGCTTGAGACACTTTAGAGTCCTGAACTAAAGAAGTCTGTTAGTCTGTGTTCTTCAGAGAAATGGAGCCAGGAGTGATAGAAGCTGAGAAGCCTTGTTAACTGCAAACCGGAGACTGAGGAATAAAAATGATGTACCCTGGGTACAAAGGCCACAGAACCTGAGGAGCTGATGGTGTAAATTATAGTCTGAAGATAAGAGAAGATGAGATATTTCGGCTCACGTAGGCAGGCAGAAGGCGAAAACAGGCAGCTTCCTCCTTCCTCTTCCTTTTGTTTTATCCAGGCCCTAATTGATTGCATGGTTTCCATCCACACTGTGGAGGGCAGTTTACTGAGTCTGCTGATTCAGATGCTAGTCTCATCCAGAAACATCTTAACATGCAAACCAGCATCTGTGTTTAACCTGAACAACCTATGGTCACTTGAGTTGACACATTTGCTCACATCACAGTGAGCAAATATAAAATACATGTAAATCGAATACCTATAACTATTCTGTTTGTTAAGCCTTGTAATCAGGCAGTGGGCTCTCCAGGTGGGGCTTGTGCTAAGGAACCTGCCTATCAATGCAGAAGACATAAGAGATGTGGGTTTGATCCTTGGGTTGGGAAGATTCCCTAGAGAAGGAAATGGCAACGCACTCCACTATTCCTGCCTGGAAGAACCCAAGGACAGAGGAGCCTGGTAGGCTACAATCCATAGGATCGCAAAGAGATGGACATGGCTGAAGCAGCTTAGCATGCACACACACAAAGCATACTGAGAGCAGACCTTATACATATTCATCACAGAGCTCATTGTTCATGGCAGTTAATAAAAGTGTTTGATATCATATTGATGTAAATTTTAAGGCACTCCAGTCTCTTTCCATTATATGAAAATAACGATAACCAGGGTAACCAAATGTTGTGGGCTTGTTGTATTAAACATTGCTACTACTTTACACCAAGACTACCAGTCTCATTCACTACCACATCTGTGAGCCTTGGTAGGTTATTTTAAGTTATTGAGTTTGATTTTTTTCATCACCAGTGGATTGATGGCTCTCCTGCCTGGTTGGTGCAAGGCTTGGAGATAGCATCCAAAGCAACTGGAACCAGGGCAGGACTAGGAGGGCAGATGTGCAATAAAGCATGGTTATTGTTGCTCTTTTTTTGGATGAGGAAGTTTGACTGAGTGCAGGTTGACCCTGTCTTCTGGAATTGATTCTCCTATTCTTCCTTAGCCTGTAGCCATCCAGATAAGACCTCATCTCCCAGCTTCCCTTGCAGCTGTTTGTGGCCTTGAGACTGGATTCTTGCCAATGAAGAATAGCTTGGGAGGTGTACGTAGCTTTCAACTAACTTAATCAAAATATAATTACTTGCCCAGGGCAATCGCTAGTCTTTATGCAGATTTGAAAATGAATTAAGAGAGAACCTAACTCTAACCATGAAAATGAGCATATTGTTCTGTAGGAGGATAGAGCAACATTAAGACAGGAAGATTAAGTCCTGTGTGATGTTATGGAGCAAGGTTTCTCCATCTGTCTAAACAAGTAACCAAAAAATTAATTATTCTAAATCCATCCTTTTCATTTTTTCATAAAATTATAATTATTTTGTCTTCAAATTTTGTAAAAATTATATTTTAAATTAATTTCTTGAAAGTTTGTAATCAGATTAGCAATGATATTTCTGTACTTTATCCCTTTCATTACTTTTCTTTGGACAATAATAATACAACAGTGACAAATAAAGCAGATATAATTTCTGAATATTTATTATATGTGAGAAACTGTACCTATTACATGTATTAACTTGTTTAATTTTCAGAATAACACTGTGTGGTAAACACTGTTATCATCCTTATTTTACAAATGAGGAAATTAAGTCACAGAAAGTTTAAATAAATTTCCAATGGTTATTCTGCTTTAAAAAGAATGGGCTTAGGAATCAGAGGGCCTAGGTTCGAAATCTTAGCTACTCTATTTTTTTAATACTTTCTTCATAACCTAGGGCTTCATACATGGTGCTAGTGGTAAAGAATCTGCCTGCCAGTACAGGAAACACAAGAGATGAAGGTTCAATTCCTGGGTGGGGATGATCCCCTGGAGTAGGGAATGGCAACCCACTCCAGTGTTCTTGCCTTGAATATCCCATGGACAGAAAAGCCTGGTGGGCTACAGTCCGTAGGACCTCAAAGAGTCAGACATAGCTGAGCAACTAAGCAGAAAGCATGTAGCACTATTTTATAAGCTGAGTCATTTGAAATTTGCTCAACTTCTCTGTTAAAGAAGCCATTTCAATTTAAATGACTCTGGTGTAAAATCATTTTATGCATTGGATTTACATGATCTGGGCTTCCCTCATAGCTCAGTTGGTAAAGAATCCACCTGCAATGCAGGAGACCTTGATTCGATTCCTGAGTCGGGAAGATCTGCTGGAGGAGAGATAGACTAACCACTCCAGTATTCTTGAGCTTCCCTTGTGACTCAGCTGGTAAAGAATCCACCTGCAATGCAGGAGACCTGGGTTTAATCCCTGGGTTGGGAAGATCCCCAGGATACCCACTCCAGTATCCTGGCCTGGAGAATTCCATGGACTGTATAGTCCATGGGGTTGCAAAGAGTTGGACACGACTGAGCGACTTTCACTTTCACTTTCTTACATGATCTGAAGACAAGACAAATATCTCTATGGCATTGACACTTATAAATATTAGTCCTGATGTGAAAGTAGAATTTCTCTGTGTTGCTTCAGAAACTAGAGTACAATACATAGTAAACTGATAGGAAAGGTGGTTAATGATGAGATACTCTAATAAATAGTGCTCCCAGGAATTACTTGCCTTATGACAAAGCTGTGAGTTACTCTTCACTGTATTTATTTAAAAATATGAAAATCAGCAAAGACTTGAAAAAAAGAATGATTAACCAAAGAGAAAATAGACCTGAACTCTCATAATCCTGATTTCACAAACATTGATTTTTAATTGTTGTCTGATCTAACATGCATGGAGCAGGTGTTATCAGTTTTCAAATATACATCATTCTCAGTTCTATGCTAGATGAAGGGAACTCCATTTTTTCTGGTTCAGTTGTGTTTTCCTTCCCTGAACTAAAAGGCTATATTGCTAAAATCTTTAGAATGCATTGTAGTTTTTTTCTAATAGATGGAGTTAATTATGGTTTTGTCTTTTATTTTATTACTATTATCTGTGCTTTGAATTTAAAGATATATTTTTAATCATATACTATGTATATATGTATGTGTGACACTAATATATTATATATATATATATGCTTAATCACTCAGTCTTTTTTGACAGAAGTCCATATAGTCGAACCTAAGCTATGGTTTTTCCAGTTCCGGTAGTCATGTAGGATGGGAGAGTTGGACCATAAGGAAGGCTGAGCACCAAGGAATTGATACTTTTGAACTGTGGTATTGGAGAATACAGACTGGTTCCAAATAGGCAAAGGAGTATGTCTAGGCTGTATATTGTCACCCTCATTATTTAACTTATAGGCAGAGTACATCATGAGAAATGCTGGGCTGGATGCAGCACAAGCTAGAATCAAGATTGCCAGGAGAAATAACAATAACCTCAGATATAAAGATGACACCATCTTTATGGCAGAAAGTGAAGAAGAACTAAAGAGCCTCTTGATGAAAGTGAAAGAGGAGGGTGGAAAAGTTGGCTTAAACCTCAACATTCAGAAAACTAAGATCATGGCATCTGGTCCCATCACTTCATGGCAAATAGTTGGGGAAACAGTGGAAACAATGGCAGACTATTTTGGGGGGCTCCAAAATCAGTGCAAATGGTGACTGTAGCCTGAAATTAAAAGACACTTACACCTTGGAAGGAAAGTTATGACCAACCTAGACAGCATATTAAAAAGCAGAGAGAGACATTACTTTGCCAACAAAGGTCGGTCTAGTCAAGGCTGTGGTTTTTCAGGTAGCCATGTATGAATGTGAGAGTTGGACTATAAAGAAAGCTGAGCGCCAAAGAATTGATACTTTTGAACTGTGGTATTGGAGAAGACTCTTGAGAGTCTTCTCAAGACTTGTGCTTGGATGGCAAGGAGATCCAGCCAGTCCATCCTAAAGGAAATCAATCCTGAATATTCATTGGAAGGACTGATGCTGAAACTGAAACTCCAATACTTTGGCCACGTGATGCGAAGAACTGACTCATTTGAAGAGACCCTGATGCTGGGAAAGATTGAAGGCAGGAGGAGAAAGGGATCACAGAGGATGAGATGGTTGGATGGCATCACCAACTCGATGGACATGAGTTTGCTTAAGCTCCAGGAGTTGGTGATGGACAGGGAAGTCTGGCATGCTGCAGTCTGTGGGGTCACAAAGAGTTGTACCTGATTGAGTGACTGAACAACAAAAAGTGGCTCAGTTCTGTCTGACTCTTTTTTCTATGTGGATTGTAGCCTGCCAAGATCCTCTGTTCATGGGATTTCCCATGGTTTGACATTTCTTTCTCCATATATATATATATATATATGTATATGTATATATATGTATATGTGTGTGTATATATATATATATATATAAAACTTGCTAGTGGTAAAGAACCTGCTTGCCAATTCAGCAGACATAAGAGATGCACGTTCAGTCCCTGGATTGGGAAGATTCCCTGGAGGAGAAACTGTCAACACACTCCAGTATTCTTGCCTAGAGAATCTCATGGATGTAGAAGCCTGGTGGGCTACAGCCCATAGAGTTCAGAGAGTTGGACACAACTTAAGTGACCGAGCACATATATAATACATTTAGATCATGCAGAATTTCTTAAAACTGTAATAGGCCAGATTTCTGTCTATCCTTGAATTTTTATTTATTTGAAAAGAATTTTGTTTGCAGTATTGCCCAATTCATCACACAGTATATTAATTCAGAGTTATTCTTCTTTACATGTACCTTGAATATGGTAGGTATCAAAACTTAAAACTTATGATAGGGATCAGAAGACTTGGCACATGCAAGAAAATAATTTTTCACAGTTTTAGTCTAAAATCCAGGGTTTGCTTTTTTGTTTATTTCTCCAAATTAGATTGTTCTTAGCTCTATGTAAATATGGGATAATGGAAGAATAAGTGTTGAAAAGATACATGCATGTTATTATCATTGCTTTGTAATATATAACATTGTTTTGTTTTGTCTCTGAATAGTATGTAGTCTCAAAGCACCCAAAAATGACATTTAATGACTTATAATATTTTTAAACCCACAAAAAGTCAGTTGCATGAGAATATAGTTTTCATTATCTTACTGAAAATTTAGCATCTGCTAAAATTTCATGAATTTCTTTATTTATAAATGAGCATTTCCATCATAGTTGAAAGATAAAGTGGAAACAATAACATAATTCACACCTTGGTTTTCTAAATTATCCCCCATCCTGTTTCAAAAAATTATTAACTTCCCATGAGGAATCTTGCTAAATTACTACCGTCGAGTATGAATAAACTGCAAATAAATCAGCAGGTCATCTGAACTTCGCCTTGATCTCCACATATATTATTGGCCACTCAAACCACAGAAGTCTGTTTTCCAGTTAGGATCTGAAGCTAGCTAGTGTTAGTCGCTCAGTCGTGTCTGACTCTTTAGGACCCCATGGACTGTAGCCCAGCAGGCTCCTCTGTCCATGGAATTCTCCAGGCAAGAATACTGGAGTGGGTAGCCATTCCCTTCTCCAGGGAATCTTCCTGACCCAGAGATCAAACCTTGATTTCCCACATTTCAGGCAGATTCTTTACTGTCTGAGCCACCAGGGCAAATGAAGAAGAGTAAGAATCAAAGGGTACTGAAGATGAGTTCCGTATTTCTCTATATTCTTGGAAATGTGATTGCGCTCAGAGTTTAAAAGCCTGATGGACAATGACACTTGCTACAATGGAAGCATCTACATAGGCAACAATAGCACATTATTACATCTGATTGCCTTTTTCTCTCCAGCAAAAGAATTGAGTTTGTTTGTTACTTTCCTCTCTACCACCTTTCTTCAGCTATTCAGAATTATTTTAGCAATGTGAATTACTCTCATTATTGCAAAAGATATACAGTGCACTTCTGTTTTCTTACATTTTGAATAGCCATATTCCTCTTATCTAAAGTACATGTCCACAGATAGAAAAAAAGGTCATTTTTTATTTAATATCTTTTGTAATTGTTGAATTGGATCAGTTAAAAAATTAATAGATAAAAATTCAGTCTTCTTTTAGGGTTTTGAAATATACATGCCTATGAATTGTAGATACACAGGTTCAGTGTATAGTTTTATGAACTCATGGGAAGTTTTTCACTAATTTTGATATAGTTATTTATATCATGACATTGTTTTACCTTCATAAATAAATTACATATATATATATATATAATTTAAATCTAAATTATATTTTCTAACAAAAAGAATTTATGATGTAGGGTAATAGTATTTCCTTTAAAATTTTTAAATATACATTTAAATCTTTAATAAATGTCTCTAGGTGTTTGTTCATGCTGCCTTCCTCAGCATTTATCAAAATTCTTTCAGTAAAACTTAATAAATTTGTTATAAATCTTATTGAGTGTTTGAGATTTTAGCTCTGTTGATCACACTAAATCGGGGAAAGTCTGAAGTAAAAAATGATTTTTTTGTGTGTGAGAATTTTTATTTTCAAAGGGATAATTGATAAATTGATGTAAAATACTCAATTTTGTGTATAAACTATTCCTGTTAGTGGTGATGTGCAAAATCTCTGTCTACTAGTTTCTATTTGATCTTTTGTATTCTCAGATCAATGGAATAGGTGCCCCACATAGACCATTGCTTTGGGAAAACATCTCTAGGATACAGATCAGTCAAATGGGTCCTAAAGTTTAATGACATTTACAAGCCAAGAGGGTTTTCTTTGTCTGGCCGCCATAAGGCAGTCTTTGGTTTCTCATTAGTCAGTAAGAAGTAGCTTTGAAAAAGAGTGAATCCCCCAATCCCATTTAGTGGTCCTGAGGATTCTCCCTGATGGTTGTTAATCAAACCAGAGCAAGGAATCTTTCTATCTTGATTCTACAGAATATGATATATGCTATCAAAACCATTCTGTTAAATAGGTAAAACTCTTAGGGGGTATTTATAAGCATCTGTATTTTAATTTCTCATCATTCTTTAACATTGATTTGATGGTGTTAGCTCTTTCCTTGACCTTACATGTGAACTCAGAAAATTTCATTTGATTTTTGGGGGCATATTTATGTAATAATATCTCAAACTTGTAATAACCAAATTAAGCTCCATGTAGTAATCAAATCTCTGATCTTTTCCTTTTACTCTCCCTGGACTCAGGCTTGGATATGAAGCCTGCCTCGCTCAACTGCAGTTCATGACTCATCAAAATCTGGGGGTAGACACAGGGGGGTTGCAAGGACCTCAATGTTTACATCTGGCTAGGCATTCACATGCAGAAATCCTGATGCCCAGTGCAATAGTGTTAGAAGGTGGAGACTTTGGAGATGCTTAGATCATCAGGGTGAAGCCCTCAGAAATGGGATTAATGTTCTTAGACTAGGAACCCCAAAGGGCTCCCAGGCTGCTTTCATCATGTGAGAGCAAGACTGGAAATCTCTGACCATGAACCCAGTTGTTGGTTATGGTTTAGTTGCTAAGCCGTGTCCGACTCTTGTGACCCCATGGACTGTAGCCTGCCAGGCTGCTCTGTCCATGGGATTCTCCAGGCAGTGGGTTGCCATTTCCTTCTCCAGGGGATCTGCTCAACTCAGGAATCGAACCCCATTGCAGGCAGGTTCCTTACCAGCTGAGCTACATGAACCTAGTAGAGAGTTGTTATAAGAAGATAACCATGCTGGCCCTTTGATCTCAGATTTCGCATTCTCCAGAACCACAAGGAATAAATTTCTGTTTGTATTTTTTTAATGTTATTCTGTTATAATATTTTAAAGAGACTAAGACAGGAAAGATACAAGAAAAAATTATTGATGCTACCATTCTCTGTGAAAAGCTAACCTTACCACACTGCTCTTTGGATATTTAAAAATGATCCTCTTTTGTGAAATCTTTCATGGCTTCTTTGAAGACTTCCTCCTGGTTCGGGATCTCTAACATTACAGATGCCTAGGGTAAATAAATCTATTTCAGTGCATCACAGCCTCTTACTCAGCTGCAAGGATTCCCTTTGATACGTGCTTAGTTTTATTTGCTATCAAGCAATTTCTTGAGATTAACCAAAAAAAAAGAGAAAATATAAGATGGTTCTATAGCAGTCCTGTCTCTCATGGGTGCACATTTTTTATCCATGAGAACCACTGCTCCCTTCTCTTTAAAATGTTTCTCATTGAAGCGGCCATCTTCCTTCTGTTCTACCAGTGGAGTAACTGGCCAGTCAGTTGCTTCCTGTTTGATGTCTCAAATGTTTAGATTTCAGTTGAGTATGCTGCACAGCTTTTGAGTAACCTCCTTAAAGACTACCTTACAAAGCTTGAGGTTATCAGGAAACATGGGGTTTCCATGTGGTGATAAGACCAAACTCTGTCTAGAGATGGAAGAGAGTTTGCTCAAAAGCCACTGAATCAGGAGGTTTAGAGTCTTATAATAGTTTATTTTTTTTTAAACTTAAACTATCTTTTCCAATTCTCTGTGTGATATAACATTTACATTTGAATGTAATATCTGTGGTTTGTGTTCCTTTACTAAATGCTTCCTTTTTTCTCAGAATCTTTTGCACGAATAGTAAAGATGAGGCTGAATTTTTTTTCACTTTTTCTTTGTTGTAGGCTGAATTATGTCCCCCTATAAATACATTGCAATCTTTGCACTGGTACCTGTATTGTGACCATATCTAGAAATATCAACAGCATCATTGCAGGTGTAATTGAATTAAATGATATCATACTAGAATGAGTGGGACCTTAATCCAATATGACTCTATTCCTTATAGGAATAGAGACCCAGAGACAGAGGCACAGAGAGCAAGAAATTACCATGTGAAGACAAAGATACACAGAGGGAATAGTCATGTGGTGATGGAGGCCAAGATTGGAGTTATGCAGCTACAAACCAAGAAATGGCAAAAATTGTCAATAGCAGTAAAGAACTAGGAGAGAGAGCATGGCTCTGCCAGCCTTTGGATTTCAGAGTTCTGACCTCAGAAACTATGGGTATTTTAAGACCCTAGTTTGTGGTAGTATGCCACAGGAGGAATAGGAAACTAAAATCCCTCTTGACTAAACATTTAATGTATATATACACATGTAATACCATCACCACAGTCTCAGCTATATGCCTGTGTTCAAACTCATCAAGATACATACAGTAAAGTGTGCAATTTCATTTATCAGTTATGCTTTGATAAGTTATCGAAAAAACTTAAAATTTTAATATATACTATTGTAGTGTTTTTCAAGTAACCATGTGTTGGCCCATCATGAGGATTGAGATTTGATAGAAAAGTACATCCATCATGAGGAGTGAGATTTGATGGAAAAACATATCCATCACGTTGATATCTAGCTCAGAAGCTGAATGTTTTAGCTGGTTGAGAATTTAGATAACTCCTTGGATGGAAAGTGAATTATTTTATTTTTCTTCTTGGAGTGAGATGTTTACATTATATATATATATATACACATATATAGAGAGAGAGCATCATTTTTGAGAATAAATGGGAAGATGGGTTGATGGGCTTATGTAAATATGTTTCTGTTAGGGAATGGTATGTGAGGAAATTAGCTAATTTTGCCCACCCAAGACTCCTTCTCCTTTCTTTTGTGTAAAGACATTCTGATCATGCTTAAGAGAATTTATGTGTCATTTTTTCACTATACATATACCTTGTATTGGGCTCATTGAATTTCTGAATTTTTAGGATAGGTCCACAACTTTAGGCCCAGCTAATCAGAAAATCATATCTCTGAGCCATAGAAATGAATGTGTGTATATGTATATATATATATATGTACATGTATATGCATATATATGCACACATATGTGTATATATATGTACACATACACATATGTGCATACATACATATATACACACACACAGGCAAATTGCATGCCATAGGACAATATTGGTGATATTAACTGGAAATGATATTTCACAATGCTTAAGTTACTGAGCTGTTGATATGTGTATAATGCTGACAAGTTTTGCACATCCATAAAAGCAATCCTCGTAGTAAAATGTACCACTGAGATAAAGACAAGTCTTTATAACAGTGTTCAAATTGACTTGATAATTCCTGAAACCTCGTTTCTGGGTTATAGGGCCCACCTTTCATGTGTTTTGCTGTGCCTTTCCTTCTATAACTATGGGTACACTATCTATCTTCTTATCTATGGTAAACCACCACATGTGTACCTGTCACATGAGTGAAACAGTGTCTTTATTGTTTCTTGAGAGACACTCCTAAGTTAACTCTACGAAGGTATTGGCTTTAAATTCCAGTGTCCTGAGAATAATAGTCTGTTATCAAGCAATTTCTTGAGATTAACCAAAAAAAAAATCTTCTATACATTTTATGTATGTTAGAATTCATGGTTTTTATTAATAATATTAAATATTAATATATTTGCTTTCTAAGTAAAAGAAATACAAGTCACAAATATTAGTTCATGATGCAGGATATATATGTTCCTTGGGCTTCCCTGGTGGCTCAGTGGTAAAGAATCCTTCAGTGGAGGAGCCACAGGAGACCTGGGTTTGATCCCTGGGTTGGGAAGATCCCCTGGAAGAGAGCATGGCAACCCACTCCAGTATTCTTGCCTGGAGAATTCTATGGACAGAGGAGCCTGGTGGGCTACATACAGTCCATAGGGTCACAAGCAGTCAGACATGATTGAAGTGACTTAGCTTGCAAGCATATATATTCTTTAATAATCTTGAAATGTTGAAACATCTGAAACACCTTTGAAACATCCATATTTTTAAAGCATAATTCATGTAATCCCTAATAGTTTGAATTTGTTGTATACAATTTACCAATTTCATTTTGTTTCTCTACTGAAATATAAGGTTATTTCAAAGCATGACTTTATTGTAACAAATCAAAGATATTCCATTTTTATTTATTTTAAAAAGGAATGACCACAACAGTTTTTTATATTTAAGTATATTTTAAGTACACATAACAATATTCATTTAAACAAGTAATTATTCAAATAAGTTTTAAATAGACTATTAACCTTAAAACAAGGGACTCATATGTAAATAAACCAGATGTCAGGAAAATTATTCTTTATGTAGAACCACAGTTGCAAACACATGCATACTCATATATTTGAAGACAAATATATTGGATATTTCTTCTATCATTCAGTTCAGTTCAGTTCAGTCACTCAGTCATGTCCAACTCTTTACAACCCCATGGACTGCAGCATGCCAGGTTTCCCTGTCCATCATCAGCTTCTAGAGCTTACTCAAACTCATGTCCATCGAGTCAGTGATGCCATCCAATCATCTCATCCTCTGTCATCCCCTTCTCCTCCTGTCCTCAATTTTTCCCAGCATCAGGATCTTTTCCAGTGACTCAGTTTTTCTCATCAGGGGACCAAAGTATTAAGAGTTTCAGCTTCAGCATCAGTCCTTCCAGTGGGTATTCAGGACAGATTTCCTTTAGGATTGACTGGTCTGATTTTCTTGCAGTCCAAGGGACTCTTTCATGAGTCTTCTCTAACACCACAGTTCAAAAGCATCAATTCTTCAGCACTCAGCTTTCTTTATAATTTCTTTATAATCCAACTCTATCTTTATCCCTTAGAAATTTTTTTTAAAAAATCTTGAGTGAATTTTGTGTCTCACTTAAGAACATAAAGGTAATTAAGTATACATAGAATAATCAAAAAACATACATGTTTATATGGTAAAAATATAGACTTTTTTACATAGTATATTTGGTCTTTGAAAATATCTCTACTACAGAGTGAAAACATATCTATAGAAGCCCAGTACTTATTTATCAGTGTTTCAATGGCAGTTGTATAAAATTTATTTAGAATATTTAATTTTATCCTTTTAATTTTTATCACTCTTACTGAAAACATTAGGCAGCAGCTGTCTGCACATCTTCTAATTGTTTTTTAAGGCATATTTGTGCCTGTTTAATTGTACACATTCCCAAAGATATCTGTTAGCAAGAAAGTCAATAAAAATTTTACAGTCAAATTATAATGGTTATAGTCTAGTCAGACATAATAAAAATGATTCCATAGTTTTGTTTTTTAATATATAGATTTTTCTGATGCTTCTAAGATATGTGGAGAATATTGTTGCAAAATGAAATAAGCCATAGCAGATCAATATTTAAGGTAAATGGTCTTCCATCATTTGGTATAATTGGGTTTTAAGAACAGTTACAGTCATCAGATTTAGAATGCTTAGGCACTTGACTGTTTAAAAGTCTGGCCCAAGTACAGCTGAGTATTTTACTTTAAAACTCAATAAATGGAAGAATTTTAATTCATTGCTTTTATGCAGCTTGGAGCACTTCATTCAGGTAATTGATTTCAGTAAATGGAAGAAAAATTGGCTCGATTAATTCATAAAATTAGGGCTAGTTTTGGGCACTTGAACCAAGAAGAGTTCCTTAAACGAGCAGAGATGATTATGTTTTTGAAAGTAAAAGTATAAATTCCTCAAAATTGCTGACAAGTACTTCTTAAATACTACAGTAATTATTTTTGCATAGCATTAGACATTAGTGGTTAACTGAGAAAATATGTAGAGTAAATCCAGTTAGCTTCAAAGTTTCTCTGTGTTTGCTCTGAGTTATAAAACCTGGAAATAACTAAATAGATGGCATACTTACAAGCATTTGCCTGGCATTTTGCTAAGGGCTTTTTGTATCTTCTTCACTTTTCCAACACTACTTTGGAGATGGCAAAACATTATAATCTCATTCTGAAATATAGTCAGGTTTTGATGAAATTTAGAAGATACTAAATAGCTAAGGCAGGGTCTGCAATCAGAAAAATGGTGTTATTAATTTCTGTGTCCTTAATTTTGTCAATGTATGGCAAAACCAACATGATAATGTAAAGAAAAAAATAAATAAAATCAATAAAAAAATTAACATTAAACTTAATGTTGTAAATAGTACAGAAGTTTTTTCTTTGACCTCAATAAGTAAGTTATCCATTTGAAGAACTTACAATAAATACAGTCTTATGAGGATGCTTAGCAAAAATCTGCTATTTCCTAATATGGAAGAGGAGTGTACCTGGAAAATGGGGGCCGTGGTCTACACACAGGGTGATGTGTCCCAGAAGGCACTCAGCAAGGTTTGTCTAGAATGGAGTCATTACCAGTGCATGGAAACTTAACTGCTCTGGTAAAACATCGTGCCAGCCTCACCTCTGGAAGGAGGTAACGTGAAATGAGACAAAAGTTTTTACCTTTAATCTTCAACTTTGTAGCCTGCCTCTTTGCTTATTTCTAACTCTCTTCTACTTGATTGTAGCCTCAAGAAGAGTTCTAAGTGGTATGGAATTAGTCGAGAAAAGTCATAGCAGACCTGCAATAGAAACTGGAGCCTATTATCCCGAGTGAAGTAAGCCAGAAGGAAAAACAACAATACAGTATACTAATGCATATATATGGAATTTAGAAGGATGGTAACAAGAACCCTGCATGCGAGACAGCAAAAGGAATGCAGAAGTATAGAACAGACTCATGGACTCTGTGGATGAGGGTAAGGGTGGGATGATATGGGAGAATGGCATTGAAACATGTTAATTATCATATGTGAAATCAATTGCCAGCCCAAGGTTTATGCTCGGGGCTGGTGCACCGAGATGTCCCAGGGGGAGGGAATCGGGAGGGAGGAGGGAGAGGGGTTCTGGAGGGGGAGCATATGTAAACCCATGGCAGTTTCATGTCTTTGTATGGCAAAACCAACACAATAAAGTAAAGAATATTAAACAAAACACAAAAAACAATAAAAAAAGAAAACCATACTTGAGAGGAGCAGGAAACAGACAAAAGCCAGACGGGAGCGTAGTCTTGCAGGAGATGGTATCTGAAGTAAGGAGATGAAATTTGAGCTGAAGATGAAGCAATATAATGTTGACCAACAAAGAGCAAAACTGCTTCTTCCCCTAACAAGGGGTGCATGGAGAGGAAAGTATATTAAACTACAGTTTTTTGAAAATATGTGATTTTTGCCTTAAATGTCTCTCAGTAGTAAAAACCCAAATTATGGTAAATACGACCCATGTAATAGCTAAATAAATAAATAAATGTTTTGTTCCATAAAAAAAAAAAAAGAAAATGGAATGGAAGAAAAGCCAGAGAATGGAAGCAGCTGTAGCAGTGGCCCACTAGGTATTAAAAAAGTGTCTGTGGTGAAACTCTTAAGCCTGATGCATGATTCTGGTTATCATATTACAGATTATTCTAATAAAACATCATCCTAAAGGAACTGAATGCTGCTTTTCAACTGAATACTCCTTTAACGCTGACATTGAGAACTTTTTGAAGCCCTACTTTTTCCTCAGCAAAGCACTGTGCTATAATTTTGTGGTCATCTTATGCACAGATAAAGTAAATAAATAATTCCATGCTCAATTACTCATTTTCATGGGTAAATGCCCATTTTGCAAGAAATAACCTCTAGCAGGTATAAAGAATATTATTACAAAAGCATAGAGAGATAAAAAATTAGAAGTCTGAAAGTTTTAGATGTATGTATGAGAGATTTTGGAGAAGGAAATGGCAACCCACTCCAGTATTCTCGAGTGGAGAATCCCATGGACAAGAGGAGTCTGGCAGACTACAGTCCACAGAGTTGCAAGAGTCAGATACAACTTAGCAACTAAACCACCACCATTAGAGACATACAGACTGATGGACATTTTGAATATAAACTAGATCTTTAATGCCAAGTTAATGTCATCAAATAATTTTTATCCATCACCAGAAAGTTCAAGATCTGACATTTTATACTATCATGTGAGAATGTCACAGAAATTTCACCATATTTTACAGGTAAAACTAAAGACCTCAGTTCTGGCTATTATATGAAGGACAGTGCTATCAATTGAATGTTTGCATCCCCTGATTTTCTTTTGTTGAAATCCTAAATCCTGATGTTATGGTATGGGGAGGTGTGGTCTTCTGTATTGATTGTCACAAATTGGATTAATGCCTAGCAGACCCCAGAGAACTCCTTCACCCTTTATTCCACATAAAGACACTATGAGAAGATGGCATCTATGAACCAGGAAGTACCAGACACCAAATCACTATCCCCTTAGATCTTGGACTTCCCAGTCTCCAGACGCGTGAGAAATTAAATTTCTGTTGTTTGTAAGCCACCCAGTCTATGGTGTTCTGCTATAGCAGTCCTAAGGAATGAAGACAGACAGTGACCTCAGCCTATTGCTTTCCACCAATAAACCCTAAATTTCTTAGATGAGTTGAATTTAAAGAATAGTGTTCACAAATCTATACGGTCTATAAGAGTTGTCAAGTTTCATATTAAATTTTAATTATAGAAATGATACATATTTTATAACAAAATGAGCATATATATGCAGGGATGGTAATTGATAATTCAGTTTGTTTTTTCAATATTATTTAGTGTTTAGAATAACATACTAGACTGTTTCCAGGTCTCTTAGAGCAATAAAAAGATAAACTCTCTCTCAAAAAAAATCATTACACCCCCACAAAGCATACAGTGTTAATGCCTTTTATAACACCACGATGCTCTTTGTAAGCCTCAATGTCCTTAGTATAAATGTGAAAAACTAAGTGTGTGGGTAGAATTTTATTGGACCAGGCTGTAAATCATGGTATATTCATCAGGACAGTGACCACCAGAGGGGACCCCATTTTGCTAGCCAGATGCCTTTCCTCAAGTATAAATCTTAATTTACTCACTGTGTATCATACTCTATCATGTTCAGCTTGGCAATATTAGTTCTTGCTTTAAAATCAGTAAATGACATCTTATGACCCCAAAATATCAGTCATTTTTATTCTTTGTGATGCATGGTTTCTCTACCCTGAACGCTTCATTGTCGTATAATTTTTGCCATTTCAAAGTAAAATTCTAATGTTATGTATTATGAAAATCAAAATATTTCTTATATTCTTATGAAAGCTACAATGTCTTGAATGCACTGAGACTTTTTTTTGTTGGGTCTCAGAATATCAGTATTTTTTGGAACAATCTAAATAAATAGTATTCACATAAAAAAAAAACCTATTCCCTTTTGAATTTACCCTTTGAATAATAAAAATGAAACAGATGCTATATGCTATGTGAAGTACATTTAGAGTACCCCAATACAAATTACTGTCTTTTAAATTCACAGTTATTATAATGAAAAAGAAATTTCCATATATACATATGAACTTAATATATACCAAAAATAGTGTAGAAAGAAATGAAAGAAAATACGAAGCAAATATGTTGAGCTCTACTACTCCAAAATGATTTTAACCTATCTCCTCTTATTTGCCTTGAGAAATCTCCTATGTATTAGAGATTATCATCAACATTTTATGGTTTAAGAAATTATATCAGAATAATTTTAGCTAATTCATAAATTCACAACTGGGTAGCAACAGAGGTAGGACTCACATTTTCATCAAATTAGTGATCTTCCTACTTTAGAATGTTAGCTGACTGAAAATATCACACTAAATGAATAAATGAACAGCTCTAGGACCCAGCAGAGGGGGATAACAATTCCACCTAGATGATTAGAGAATTGTCTTTGGAAGAGTCAGTATCTCTTCTAAATTGTGAAGGATGAGTTCAAGTTTGATAGTTAAAATAATCTAGGTGAAAGGCTTAGTAGGTTAAGGCAATGGTATGGGAATAAATATGGAGGCACAACATGTCAATATGTTGGAGGAAGTCCTATGCATTATAATGTAGTCTTGGTTGAAGAGTAGGTAATGAAGTCAGGAGACGTGGGTGATGTAGGGGCATTTCATGGAACCCTGTGGTAGGGAAAGGGTTCGAAGGCTAGGAAAGATAATTCAGTATTATTGTTTAAACAATTATAGAAGGATTTTAGGTAGAGGGTTGGTATAAATTGCTTCACAGAGATATAATTGCATTGGGTCTTATGGTAGAGGCAGAGACTTGGCATATTGCCCCATGGATTACAAAATGGATAACAAGGGTTTGATTTTTATTTTATTTATTTATTTTTAGGATTTGATTTTTAAAAGATTGATATGGGTTGATTGTCACATATGGTCTGTTAACCCTAAAGGTATACTCAGTTTACCCCACCACAACCCTCCCACACCCTGTTCAGCTTTAAAAGTCAGCAGCTATAGTGAGTTGTGTTTGCTCTGTAAATCCAATCTTTCTACCGAATGGGGTATTCAGGGGGCTATGCTTGAGTGAAAGTGAAAGTGTTAGCTTCTAAGTTGTGTCCGACTCTTTGCAAAACCTTGGACTATAGCCTTCCAGGCTCCTCTGTCCATGGAACTGTCCAGGCAAGAATAGTGGAGTGGGTTGCCATTCCCCTCTCCAAGGGATCTTCCTAATCCAGGGTTTGAACCCAGGTCTGCTGCATTGTAGGCAGATTCTTTACTGCCTGAGCCACTAGGGAAGTGTTTGCTTTATAAATCCAAACTTTCTACTGAATGGGTTATTCAAGGGGATATGCTTGTGTAGAAGACATAAATAAACACATATGGCTGAGTATCAAAATCCATATTCTTCAAAAAATTACATGAATATTAAGATGCTTTGGTATTTTAATCATATTCTCTTTGTAATGCAAGTGGTTATTTTGTTATGTTTCATTCTCCTTTTATGTAAAGAGATTTGGAGAAGAAGGGAAAGATTACCCACTAACCCTGTGTTAATGTTGCAGTTTAAGTTTGAACAGCAAGTAATGTAGGCCCTGTCTATCACTCGAAAAAATTGAAGGCAGATGGAGAAGAGGGCAACAGAGGATGAGATGGTTAGATGGCATCACCAGTTCAGTGGATATGAACTTGGGCAAATTCTGGGGAGGTGGTGAGGGACAGGGAAGCTCGATGTTCTGCAGTCCATGGGGTTGCAAAGAGTAGGACACGACTTGTTAACTGAACAAAATCTATCACATGTCAGGATAAATGTTTTTCTAAATAATTGGAACAATTTGCTCAAGCCCTTTTTTGGTGGATAATTCAAAACTTAGCCCTTATATACTTTATCTGGTTGTAGACATCAAGAAAATACAAAGTCATCAATCAATGTAATTATCCTTGTATTTTAAGTTAATTAATGTCTTACATTTTTTATATATTACTCTCCTAAGATTATAAGTATCCATCTTTACAAAGACATTTGGTGAGGTTCATTGCTTCTGTCACGTGTGTAGTACAGTATGAAACTGTGGTTAAGCTGTGGTTAAGATGTTCCAAACAGAAATGGAATTAAATTTTACTTAGTATATAACACTGGAAACTTTCCATAGGTTATTGCATCAGATCAAAAAAATGAGATATCATCAAAGGTAATGAAATAGACTAGGAGTTGTTAAATGAATGGCCAGTGTTTACAAACTATTCTCAGTATGGATACAAATACAAATTAGTAAGAGGAATGATTGTATCAGAATAGACTGTCAATTGAATTCCTTTATTTCTTTCATGTTTTTATGGCATTGCACTGCTTTTCTTCTAAAGTGTCAGCATGCTGTATGAGCATGATGAGCCTAAAGATTTCTTATCCAGTTGCCTCAACCAGAATTATAAAACTACTATAATCAGGCTAGATTTTCAGGGAAGTTATCAGTGATAATTTCATAACTATGAAAAAAAACATTGGAAATGATTTATTTTTCTTATACCAACAATAGCTCTTCATCTTTGAAATCATAAAATTTAGAGATAAAAAGGACATTACAGATTCTCTGAGCCTGTTGCAAATCAAGTATTTGACTTCTCACATGGTATTCCTGTCCTCCCCACCAATGCTGAAATCACAACCTGAAGTAATCCATTCCGTATTTCCAAGTTGACTTCTTACTGAAATTTCTGCTGCAACTACATTCATATCCTGTGACATGCCTGTGTGTGCCAACCACGTCTGTCTACACAGTCTCTCAGCGAGAAAGCCCAGACAGGAAAATTCAGCACCAAGAATACAATCCAGGAAGAAACTTCTAACTACCTGGAGGTTGTCGAGTGTCCCATGGATGGACCAGAAGGAAACTGACACAGAAAGGCACATGTGGTGTTTATGTCTGAGTGGTGAATCCATATCAGAAGTTGGAGTTACGGAGAAAAGAAAGGTGAAAAGGAAGCGGATATCATCTGATGCCGAGACAGATGCCAATACATTTAGGTGCAAGCAGGACCGGCTACATAATTTATGGGACCCAGTGCAAAATGAAAATGCAGTGCCTTTTGTTCAGGAATTTGGGGGAAAAGTACTATAAAGGTACTAAAATGTAAAGCTCCCTCCGACCATGGTCTCTCCCTTGATTCATTGTAATGGTGTAATTTGTTCTTTTGTTGTTGTTGTTTA
Source organism: Antilocapra americana (assembly GCA_007570785.1). NCBI lineage: Eukaryota > Metazoa > Chordata > Mammalia > Artiodactyla > Antilocapridae > Antilocapra > Antilocapra americana. The sequence goes on from ML663010.1 coordinate 13,074,245, forward strand.
GTTGCTAAGCCACATCTGACTCTTTTGCAACCCCATAGATTGTGTAGCCTGCCAGGCTCCTTTGTCCACAGGATTTTTCAGGCAAAAATACTGAAGTCAATTGCCATTTCCTTCTCCTGGGAATCTTCCTGACCCAGGGGCTGAGCCTGTGTCTCAAGTCTCCTGTCTTGCAGGTGGATTCTTTACTGCTGAGCCACTGGGGAAACCAATTTGGTATTATTCTAAGTAATTTTAAAATTATTAGCATTATTGTATATAGTATGCAATGTCAGTTCTAAATATAAATACAAGTGCATTCAACTCATTTGTGGAAACACTGAAATGACACAGTTTGTATCTTACAGCTCATTCTTAGAAGATGTCTCTGGCTGGTCCAAGTTACATTGGGGAGGGTAGAGGAAAGAAAAGGGTTTTTTGGCCACTCATGTAGACATCCTAAGGACTACTGCTTTAGGGATGGAAATACCAGGGAATGCTGATCCTCACAGCTGTTCCTGACACCCAATCTGTGATTGTAGGGTCCCTGGAAGCTCCAGGTAGGTCCTGATAGTACCAGTTTCCCCCTTCTGAGAGTTACAAGCTACACTGATGCCCAGCCCCTGCTAGAGTGGACACTTAGGAATTTAAGGAGTTGTTCCCCTTTCTAGAGCCCCAACCTACTTCAGAAGGGCTAACCCCTCCTGCCCTCAGTGCCTGGCCTCTGGCTATTGACTAGATGTGCTTGGAGTTGCCAGCCTTGGGTAGAAGTGGCTCCAACTAGTTTCCCCCTAAAGACACTCAAAACACAGCTGCTCAGCTCTGGAATCTGACCATGGTCCCCTGAGTTGTGGTCATACCCAGGCCCCACTAAGGAATGAAGGAAGAGCCAAGGTAGAGTGCGGACTCTTCCCTTCCCCAGCTCTCCCAGAACAGAATAGAAAACCTTTTATTCCAGGTGAGGTGCCAGAAAGCAGAAGGTTGGGCAACTGAAAATCTGCACAGGATGGCTAGGGGGCAGAACTGCATATGAGCTGAGCCTCCGTGCCTCCCCTACCATTCCAGTCATGTTCAGTTATACCCCTGATAATTCGCTTATTAAACTCAAAAGTCAAAGATAGTAAGACTGTCAAGAGAATGACAACAGGGTGTTAAACCAAATTCATTCTGAGTTGGGCCCTGTGTTTCCCTAGAACTCATACGCCCATGAAGCCAGTTCTGGTTGTAGGCCAGATAATGTTTGATGGACACACATGTGTGAAAAAGTCATCAGATCAAACAAGTGTTCGGGGCCCTGGTAGAGAGACCAGACACCAGAAAGTATACATCCATAGCAAGATCTACTTCTTCTTTCACTGTCTCTAAATGGTTCCTTAATATCTCAACCAAATCGCCGGTCATATTTTTACTTCCTATTAACTTATTCCCCAAGAATAGGTTTGGTACCAGAGCTCAATTGCCAGAACTGGTTCCAAACATGTATACATACATGTATACACCTTCCATGGTTTAAATCCTGGGAGGTAGGAAGCCTGGCAGAACATTGTGTGGCAATATCACATAATCCAAGAAGACTTTCAGAAATTCAAGTGAATTTGTTCCTAAATTAGCTACATTTCTTCCATTTGTATTGTTGGGCCAGTTAGAGCACATATTCCAAAGCATATGTGAAAGACACTATGGAAATATATAGATGCAAGAGTTTATGTTTTGGAGACTATTAATAACTCATTACGGTCATAGTTTATCAAAAACAAAATAATTACATCAATGTTCAATTAGTTCAACAAATATTTGTTGACTGCAGTTAGCTGGACAAAGGGCTATGGGGAAATAGAGAGGAAAAGACTGTAAATATCTTACAGACGTGTAATGTGTTTATCTTCTGCCTTTATTTGATGGAGATACAAAAAAGTTTATACATTCTGTAAAAATCTTTCAAAAAATGACCAAAAATGAACATTGGTATAGAAATCTGATATAGTTGAATTTTTTTTTATATTTTTATAAATTTCTAATTTTTATAATTTCTTTATGTTTATAATTTCTGATTTTTATAATCCCTCCTGGCACACCTAGTTTAAAAGTTTGCTTGACACTGACTTTCCAGAGTGGGTATAGGACCTTGGGAACACTACATGGTGTAATGTGATTCAGCTGAATATATTTGTATGTATGTAACATTAGTTTTCCATCAATACTGAGTACCAGTCTAGAAGGAGAAGACACATTAGAAAGATAATAAAAACTTGGAAATCGTGGTTGGAGAGTTGGAGCATCTTCAGTGTATTTCCTTGGGGTTAATGTGGATATTGCTAATTCTCTACTCTTTTCCTGTCTCCACCCAGACCCTTTTTCTCTTCATACTGATTCAGTCCAGGGTCACTGACAGTCCCTTTCAATTTGGACCAGGCATAGTAATGAGAAAGCTAATCACAGCTCTGCCTGTTTATCTAGTGGCTGTTGACCAGAACACTTTTCTGAGAAAATTGATTTTTTATAAAGTTTTCAGAGGGAATGTTAAACCACTTCAAAACAGTCTTATCTTTGAGCCTGTAAATACAAAAATAATGCAGTGTAAGTTAATATTATTTTTCATTCCTTATTCACAATAGTGACTTTAACTGGCCACATTTAATATCTTTTATATATGTTTGAACCAAAAATTTAGAAAATTTATGACACTGTATCATAGGTAATGGTAGTGTACTTTATTATGATTATGTGTGTTGTGTATAAATGAATAGACTCAAAAGAGCCTCAAATTTAATTATTTTCCCTAATAAGTTAAAAGATCAAACGTCAAATGAACCTAATAAATACAGTCCTCTGAGATCACAGAGCCATATAGCTATCTGAATTGCATTTTTGTACAAAAAGTTAATTATTTTCTTGTAACATGGATAGCATAGTACCTCAACTTCTTCAAAATATTTTAGAAAAACTAGTTGCTGTCAGAAGTCTGCATTTTGAAAAACAAAAGAATAGTGAATATACATTCAAAGAAAGACAATAAACCACACTGCAGTCTTACTTCCAACAACCAGAGACAGATGACAGGTGGCTTTGACCTCATCTTGGCATTACTAAAACTTTAAGGAAGTTAGCCCCCCACCTAATAATATGCCAAAGGTCACTGTCACACTCAGCACCTCACGACGCAGCCCCTCTTCTGTGCGTGTCGATTTTTATCTAGGAATGATTTCATTGACTTTCCCACAGGCAAGTTACACCTTTCACTGTGTTGAGTGTTGTTTTAGATGTCTCAACGACTTCAGCTAAATCGTCTTTTTCTGTTTATCAGTGTAATGGTTTTTCTGGTGTGATATCATTCACCTTATCTTTTAATTTCTTAGAGCCATGGGGTACAGCTGTCTGTGATTGCATCTGTCATGAGTGCCTCAGACAGGAAGATTGTAGTTTGGGACGAGTGCCACAAAGAAGCTTTAGTTCTGCCATCACTCTAGTGTCATAAAATGAGGGCAAGGGCTTAACATTTTTGGATGCCATCTGAATTGGAAAATGTAAATGACCACCTTTAGCATCATATCAATGAAAGGAAATAGACAAGACTGAAAGGAGCTTACCTGGTGATGGTGGACCTTCCAGAAATATATAGTGAAATAAAATATCAGTCCCAATGAATACTAAATCCTGTGGGAAGTGATTTGATATGGAAAAGAAACCACTTTGAATGTGATGCAGTCCCTTACACTGTAATTCTATAATGAAAGAGAATGGGAGCATCAGTTTGTTTTTATTTTTATTCTATAAATGTTTTGATTTTCCCTTTAAAACTTACAAAAATAGTCTCACATCTTTCTCCTTTAGAAAATTCTTCAGTAGCTTTTCAAAACATTATTTTTTTACATATCTTAGATTCAAAAATGTTGATATCTTTATCTTACTACATTTAGATTTGTCAGTTTCTATAAATTGTTTTAGCTATAGATGGGCTTCCCTAATAGCTCAGTTGGTAAAGAATCTGCCTGCAATGCAAGAGACCCTAGTTTGATTCCTGGGTCCATAAGATCCCCTAGAGAAGGGAAAGACTATCCACTGCAGTATTCTTGAGCTTCTGTTATGGCTCAGTTGGTAAAGAATCTGCCTGCAATGCAGGAGACCTGGGTTTGATCCCCTGGAGGAGGGAAAGGCTACCCACTCCAGTGTTCTGGCCTAGGAATCCCATAGACTCTATAGTAATATAGTAATGCTATGTACTAAGTTGCTAAGAGGCCATGGACTGCCACACACCAGCCTACACTATCCTTTACCATCTTCCTGAGCTTGCTCAAACTCATGTCAATTGACTTACTGATGCCATACAACGATCTTATCCTCTGTCATCCCCTTCTGCTCCTGCCTCCAATCTTTTCTAATGAGTTGGCTCTTCGTATCAGGTGGCCAAATATTGGAAGTTCAGCTTCAGCATCAGTCCTGCCAGTGAACATACAAGGGTTGATTTCCTTTAGGATTGACTACTTGTTTGATCTCCCCCTAGTCAAAGGGATTCTCAAGAGTCTTCTCCAACACCACAGTTCAAAAGCATCAATTCTTCCATGCTTAGCTTTCTTTATGGTCCAACTTTCACATCCAAACATGACTACTAGGAAAAATACATAGCTTTGACTTGAAGGAATTTTGTCGGCAAAGTGATGTCTCTGCTTTTTAATATTCTGTCTAGATTTGTCATAGCTTTACTTCCAAGGAGCAAGCATCTTTTAATTTCATGGTTGCAATCACAACCTGCAGTGATTTTGGAACACAGGAAAATAAAGTCTGTCACTTTCCATTGTTTCCCAATCTGTTTGCCATGAAGTGATGGGACCGGATGCCAAGATCTTTGTTTTATGAATGCTGAGTTTTAAGCCAGCTTTTTTCACTCTTCTCTTTCACCTTCATCAAGAGATTCTTTAACACTGATGAAAGAAATCAAAGAGGACACAAACAGATGGAGAAATGTGCCGTGTTCGTGGATTGGAAGAATCAATATAGTGAAAATGAGTATACTACCCAAAGCAATCTATAGATTCAATGCAATTCCTATCAAGCTACCAGAGGTCTTTTTCAGAGAATTAGAACAAATAATTTCACAATTTGTATGGAAATACAAAAAACCTCGTATAGCCAAAGCAATCTTGAGAAAGAAGATTGGAACTGGAGGAATCAACCTACCTGACTTTAGGCTATACTACAAATCCACAGTCATTAAGACAGTATGGTACTGGCACAAAGACAGAAATATAGATCAATGGAACAAAATAGAAAGCCCAGAGATAAATCCACGCATCTATGGACACCTTATCTTTGACAAAGGAGCCAAGAATATACAATGGAGAAAAGACAACCTCTTTAACAAGTGGTGCTGGGAAAACTGGACAGCCACTTGTAAAAGAATGAAACTAGAACACGGTCTAACACCATACAGAAAGATAAACTCAAAATGGATCAAAGATCTAAGCATAAGACCAGAAACTATAAAACTCCTAGAGGATAACATAGGCAAAACACTCTCCAACATAAACCAAAGCGGGATCCTCTATGACCCACCTCCCAGAATATTGGAAATAAAAGCACGAATCAACAAATGAGACCTAATTAAAATTAAAAGCTTCTGCACAGCAAAGGAAACTATAAGCAAGGTGAAAAGACAGCCTTCAGAATGGGAGAAAATAATAGCCAATGAAGCAATGGACAAACAATTAATCTCAAAAATATGCAAGCAACTCCTGCAGCTCCATTCTAGGAAAATAAACCACCCAATCAAAAAGTGGGCCAAAGAACTTAACAGACATTTCTCCAAAGAAGACATAAAAATGGCTAACAAACACATGAAAAGATGCTCAACATCACTCATTATCAGAGAAATGCAAATCAAAACCACAATGAGATATCACTTTACGCCACTCAGAATGGCTGTAATCCAAAAATCTACAAGTAATAAATGCTGGAGAGGATGTGGAGAAAAGGGAACTCTCTTACACTGTTGGTGGGATTGCAAACTAGTACAGCCACTATGGAAAACAGTGTGGAGGTTCCTTAAAAAGCTGCAAATAGTCCTGCCATATGACCCAGCAATCCCACTGCTGGGCATATACACCGAGGAAACCAGAATTGAAAGAGCCACGTGTACCCCAATGTTCATCGCTGCTTTATTTACAATAGCCAGGACATGGAAGTAACCTAGATGCCCATCAACTGACGAATGGATAAGAAAGCTGTGGTACATATACACAATGGAATATTACTCAGCATTAAAAAAAAAATTCATTCGAATCAGTTCTACTCAGATGGACGAAACTGGAGCCCATTATCCAGAGTGAAGTAAGCCAGAAGCAAAAACAACAATACAGTATATTAACACATATATATGGAATTTAGAAAGATGGTAATGAGAACCCAGCATGCGAGACAGCAAAAGGAACGCAGATGTATAGAATAGACTCGTGGACTCTGTGGATGAGGGAAAGGGTGGGATGATATGGAAGAATGGCATTGAAACATGTTAATTATCATATGTCTAATCGATCGCCAGCCCAGGATTGATGATCGGGGCTGGTGCAATGAGATTTCCTGGGGGGAGGGAGGAGGAAGGGGGGTTCTGGAGGGGGAGCATATGTAAACCCATGGTGATATCATGTCATTGTTTGGCAAAACTAATTAAAAAAAAGAAAAAAAAAAGAGATTCTTTATTTCCTCTTCACTTTCTGCCATAAAGGTGGTGTCATGTGCATATCTGATATTATTGATATTTCTCCCAGCAATGTTGATTCCAGCTTGTGCTTCATCCAGCCTGACATTTCTTATGATGTACTCTGCATTAAGTTTAATAAGTTGGGTGATAGTATACAGCCTTGACATTTTCCTTTCCCACTTTGGGAACAGTCCATTGTCCCATGTTCTAACTGTTCTAACAGTTCTAGCTGTTGCTTCTTGACCTGCCTACAAGTTCAGGAGGTAGGTCAGGTGGTCTGGTATTCCCATCTCTTTAAGAATTTTGCACACTTTGTTGTGATCCACATAGTCAAAGACCTTAGTGTAGTCAGCGAAGCAGAAGTAGATTTTTTTTCTGGAATTTTCTTTTTATATGATCCAATTGATATTGGCAATTTGATCTCTGATTCCTCTGCCTTTTCTAAATCCACTTGAACATCTGGGAGTTCTTGGTTCATGTCCTTGTGAAGCCTGGCTTGGAGAATTTTGAGCTTTGCTTTGCTAGCATTTGGTATGGATGTAGAAACCACCTCAGGGAGAAACCCACACACCATCACTCGAGAGTAGCCCTTACTCCCTGAAACTAGAGAAAAGGTTTAGGTGAAATGCATGCAAAGCTATAAGACCAAGAATGTGTCACCGGTTAACTGATGCTTTGCCTGAGATTGTGTTGCCTCTGCTTCCCAGATGGCTGACGTGTGGGTTTACAGGGAGTGGGGAAGGCTGCCTGTGCAGGGAAAGTGGGGGAGTCCCCTTGAGACCCCCTTGGGCAGCTGGGTGTTGGGAGAGGATGTCATCTGTGTCCTCTGGCACAAACTTACCTCCTTGGTTTAGGGCCACCTCTGAGTTCACAGCACTGTGAGAGCTGGCCATAGTAAATGTGGCATCTGGCATGGAAATGATGCATGGATGGGTATGGACTGTGGGAGTGGGGACAACCCTTGGCGAGTACCCCAGTCCCCTCCCCAGTACTCCAGAGAGCCTCTCTCTCTCTCTCTCTTTTTTTTTTTTTCAAATACCTGTTTATTTATTTGTTTGCACTGGGTCTTAGTTTCATCTTTATCATCTGAGCCACCAGGGAAGGCCTTACTTTGGCACATGGGGTCTTTGTTCTTTGCTGTGACATGAGAACTCTTGGTTTCAGCATGTGGGATCTAGTTCCCTAATCCCAGATTGAACCCAGGCCCCTGCATTGGAAGCATGAAGTCTTAGGCACTGGACCACCAGGGAAGTCCTGAGACCCTGTTTTTAAAATAGGACTGCACAGGAGTGGACAGCCTCTCTGTCACTTTCCTGAGTGCTCCCCGTTCCCACTCTCTCTAGGTCCTTCCTGGGCCTGATGTTTCCTTTCTGTACTAGGTGATCAACCCAGGAGCTGAGCTCCAACTGAGGGCTTTCCAAGTGGGATTTACTTTATAACCAACTATCAGTAATACAACTACAAATAATAATTCAAGAATAAATATACACACCCAGTTCAGTGAAATAAATTGCAGTATAAAGCTCAAATTCAGAGGAGGAATGATTGTAGTAGTTGAGGGAGAGGGTCAAGATACTCGTGATTGCAGAGAAGCGGACAGAATTAGAGATTATGTGTCCTATTCAAGTGAATCAATACAAACATAATTTAAACAGCCTTGTGAGAATTTGGAGCCATGTTGAAAAATTTGGGATAATATAATAGAGTTGAAATACAAATGGTTGTAGGAAATCCTTTAGAAGTTAAATTCCAGTAGTTAATTAAAAAAAAAAAAAAACCTGGTGAAAGCAATGCAGATTGTTTCACTGAGAAAAATCCTGCATTATTGTGGTTGTGGTCGTTTAGGCACTAAGTCATATCTAACTCTCTGCAACTCTATAGACTGTAGCTCACTAGGCTTCTCAATCCATGGGATTTCCCAGGCAAGAATACTGGAGTGGGCTGCTGTTTCCTTCTCAAGGGGATCTTGACCCAGGGATTGAACCTGCATCTCCTGCATTGCAGGCGGATTCTTTACCAACTGAGCCACCAGGGAAGCAAACTTGCATATGGCCCGTTATTTTGTAATTTCATTTGTATGTGATAGAAGCATTTTGCAAAGCAACTACCATGAAATCTCCCCTTACCCTAGAGAATTCCTCTGTAACTTTCGTAAGATCAGCATCATTCAACTCCACATCATCCATGTTAGTAGCAACTAGGTTTTCCATATTAGCAATGTTGTTCTTTGTTTACTGTTGTCCAATACTACATTGTGTGATTTCATAGTAATATATACATTCATTCTCCTGTTCATGAATATCAAGATATTTACAAGTGGGAGATGGTATTTAGACAACTAATGCCAAACTCATATAGGAAAAAAACAACAATGACAACAACAAAATATTACCAGAAACTCTGAAAATGTAAGGCAATAAGGTGAGACTCATGCTACCAGAATATACACATGTATTATAAAGCTGCAATGATTAAAAATTATATAATTAATATAAAGCAAAAAGACAGAACACTGAAAGATGAACTCCCCAGGTCGGTAGTTTCCCAGTATGCTACTGAAGAAGAGTGGAGAAATAGTTCCAGAAAGAATGAAGAGCCAGAGCCAAAGCAAAAACAACACCCAACTGGGGACATGACTATTGATAGAACCAAAGTCCGATGCTGTAAAGAGCAATATTACATAGGAACCTGGAATATTAAGTCCATGAATTAAGGCAAATTGGAAGTGGTCAAACAGGTGATGGCAAAAGTGAACGTCGACATTTTAGGAATCAGCAAACTAAAATGGACTGGAATGGGTGAATTTAACTCAGATAACCATTATATCCACTACTGTGGGCAAGAATCCCTTAGAAGAAATAGCCATCATAGTCAACAAAAAGTCCAAAATGCAGTTTTGGACGCAATCTCAAAAGTGACATGATCTCTATTTCCAAAGCAAACCATTCAATATCATGGTGATTCAAGTCTATACCCTGACCAGTAATGCTGAAGAAACTGAAGCTGAACGGTTCTGTGAAGACCTATAAGACCTTCTAGAACTAACACCAAAAAAAAGATGTCCATTTCATTATAGGGGACTGGAATGCAAAAATACGAAGTCAAGAAACACCTGGAATAACAGGTAAATTTGGCCTTGGAGTGCAGAATGAAGCAGGGCAAAGGCTAATAGAGTTTTGCCAAGAGAACATACTGGTCATAGCAAACACCTTCTTCCAGCAACACAAGAGAAGACTCTACACATGGACATCACCAGATGGTCAATACCAAAATCAGATTGATTATGCTCTTTGCGGCCAAAGATGGAGAAGCTGTATACAGTCAGCAAAAACAAGACTGGTAGTTGACTGTGGTTCAGGTCATGAACTCCTTATTGCCAAATTCAGACTTAAATTGAAGAAAGTAGGGAAAACCACTAGAACATTCAGGTGTGACCTAACTCAAATCTCTTACGATACTATAGTGGAAGTGAGAAATAGATTCAAGGGATTAGATCTGATAGACAGAGTGCCTGATGAACTATGGACAGAGACACTGTACAGGAGATTGGGAGCAAGACCATCCCCAAGAATAAGAAATGCAAAAATCAAAATGGCTGTCTGAAGAGGCCTTACAAATAACTGAAAAAAAGCAAAAAGCAAAGCAGAAAAGGAAAGATATACCCATTTGAATACAGAGTTCCAAAAATAGCAAGGAGAGATAAGAAAGCCTTCCTCAGTGATTAGTGCAAAGAAATAGAGGAAAACAATAGAATGGGAAAGACTAGAGATCTCCAAGAAAATTAGAGATACCAAGGGAACATTTCATGCAAAGGTGGGCACAATAGAGGAAAGAAATGGTATGGACCTAACAGAAAGAGAAGATATTAGGAAGAGGTGGCAAGAATACACAGAAGAACTGTACAAAAAAGATTTTCATGACCAAGATAACCACAATGGTATGATCACTCACCTAGAGCCAGACATCCTAGAATGCAAAGTCAAGTGGGCCTTAGGAAGCATCACTGTGAACAAAGCTGGTGGAGGTGATGGTTGAACTAATTCAAATGCTGAAAGATGATGCTATGAAAATGCTGCACGCAATATGCAAGCAAATTTGGAAAACTCAACAGTGGCCACAGAACCGGAAAAGGTCAATTTTTATTCTAATCCCAAAGAAAGGTAATGCCAAAGAATGCTCAAACTACCACACAATTGCACTCATCTCACATGCTAGTAAAGTAATGCTCAAAATTCCTCACGCCAGGCTTCAGCAATACATGAACCACAAACTTCCAGATGTTCAAGCTGGTTTTAGAAAAGGCGGAGGAACCAGCGACCAAATTGCCAACATCCGCTGGATCATCGAAAAAGCACAAGAGTTCCAGAAAAAGATCTACTTCTGCTTTATTGACTATGCCAAAGCCCCTGACTGTGTGAATCACAACAAACTGTGGAAAATTCTGAAAAAGATGGGGATACCAGACCACCTGACCTGTCTCCTGAGAAACCTGTATGCAAGTCAGGAAGCAACAGTTAGAACTGGACATGGAACAGCAGACTGGTTCCAAATAGGGAAAGGAGTCTGTCAAGGCTATATATTGTCACCCTGCTTATTTAACTTATATGCAGTGTACATTGTGAGAAACGCTGGGCAGGATGAAGCACAAGATGGAATCAAGATTGCTGGGAGAAATATCAATAACCTCAGATATGCAGATGACACCACCTTTATGGCAGAAAATGAAGAAGAACTAAAGGGCCTCTTGATAAAAGTGAAAGAGGAGAGTGGAAAAGTTGGCTTAAAGCTCAACATTCAGAAAACTAAGATCAAGGCATCTGTTACACCATTTCATGGCAAATAGATGTGGAAACAGTGGCAGATTTTATTTTGGGGGGCTCCAAAACCACTGTAGATAGTGACTGCAGCCATGATAAAAGACACTTGCTCCTTTGAAGAAAAGTTATGGTCAAACTAGACGGCATATTAAAAAACAGAGTCATTACTTTTTCAATAAAGTTCTGGCTAGTCAAAGCTATGGTTTTTCAAGTAGTTATGTATGGATTTGAGATTTGGACTACAAAGAAATTGAGCACCTACAAATTGATGCCTTTGAAGTGTAGTGTTGAAGAGGACTCTTGAGAGTCCCTTGGACCGCAAAGAGATCCAACCAGTCCATCCTAAAGGAAATCAGTCCTGAATATTCATTGGAAGGACTGGTGTGGAAACTGAAACTCCAGTGCTTTGGCCACCTGATGTGACTAACTGATTCATTTAAAAAGACCTTGAGGCTGGGAAAGATTGATGTTGGGATGAGAAGGGGATGGTGGAAGACAAGGTGGTTAGATAGCACCACCGACTCAATTGACATGAGTTTGGATAACCTCTGGGATTAGGTGATGGACAGGGAAGCCTTGTGTGCTGCAGTCCATGGGGTTGCAAAGAGTCAGACACGACTGAGTGAATGAACTAACTAACTAACTAATGTAAACCCACACATAGATCAGTGAAACTAAATTCAAAACTCAGAGAAGTATCCTAGAACACAGAAAATATTTAATATGTCTGTTAATAGGAAAAGTTGGATTATTTCATAAATGATTTTGAAGGATGTGAATAGCATAAATATGGAAGTAAACAAAGTTCATTGCAAGTATCATCCCATATAAAAGGTTACAAGAAGAACAAGATTGAAATATATTTTATGTACTTTCTAATGCAAGAGCAAAACCTGCAGCTAAGTAGATATAAATAGGCATTTCAAAGAAAAGGAAATACAAATGTTCTAGTCTATGTTTATATCTATATCAGTGATGAACCACCATAATGGAGGAAAATGCAAAAAATATAATTTTCCCCCTCTCATATTTGTAGAGATCAAAATGTTTGACACCAGAAGATGGTAAATTCAATAGTACCTACCAAAATAGTACCTACCTGTGTTTTGGTAGGTGCAAAAACACAGACAACTTTTCAACCAGTAACTTTTCTTACATCTTACAAATGTAAAATGTGAAATCCTAAAGATGAAATTTTTTCCAATCAGTTTGTAATAGCAAAATTTCAAATGGACTAAATATTCATTAGTAGAACAATGGCTAAATTAATTACAATATATCAGTACATAAAATACCATGTGGTCAGGTAAAATAATGAGAAAAATCTGCATGCATTTTTAATATGAAGTATCTCTAAGATATATGATTAAATGAAATTGAGGGAGAGGCAAATATGTCTCTTATGTTTCCATTTGCTATAAAAGGAAAAATGATACATATTTGATTTTGTAGAGAAAATACAAGAATTTTTTTTAATAACATTAGCTTTCTCTAGCAAAGGAGTCTGAGATACTCAAGGTCAAGTAGAAAATTTTTCACATATAATTTTGTATTCTTTACATTTTGAATCATAGGAATTATTTTTAAAAGTTAAGTACTTTTTACAAGATTGCCATGAGAAATATCAATAACTTCAGATATGCAGGTGACACCACACTTATGGCAGAACTCAAAAAGGAACTAAAGAGCCTCTTGATGAAAGTGAAAGAGGAGAGTGAAGAAGTTGTTTTAAAACTCAACATTCAGAAAACTAAGATCAAGGCATCTGGTCCCATCATTTCATGGTAAATAGATGGGGAAATAATGGAAGCAGTGACAGACTTTATTTTGGGGGGCTCCAAAATCACTGAATATTGCGACTGAAGCCATGAAATTAGAAGACGCTTGCTCCTTGGAAGAAAAGTTATGACCAACTTAGACAGCATATTAAAAAGCAGAGACATTACTATGCCAGCAAAGTCAAAGCTATGGTTTTTCCAGTAGTCAGGTATGGATGTGAGAGTTGGACTGTGAAGAAAGCTGAGCACCAAAGAATTGATGTTTTTGGACTGTGGTGTTGGAGAAGACTCTCAAAAGTCTCTTGGACCACAAAGAGATCCAGCCAGTCCATCCTAAAGGAAATTAGTCCTGAATATTAATTGGAAGGGCTGATGTGGAAGCTGAAACTCCAATACTTTGGCCACCTGATTCGAAGAATTGACTCATTTGAAAAGACCCTGATGCTGGTAAAGATTGAAGACAGGAGGAGAAGGGGACCACAGAGGATAAGATGGTTGGATGGCATCACCAACTCGATGGACATGAGTTTGAGTAAGCTCCGAGAGTTGGTGATGGACAGGGAAGCCTGACATTCTGTTGTTCATGGGGTTGCAAAGAGTTGGACACGACTGAGCAACTGAATTGAACTCAACTGAACTGTACTGAATAAGCAAACTGTAGTGATAAAACTTTTTTTACTTATAAAGCACTATACAAATGTAGGATAGGAATTCATTTCATGTTTTATTGCCATTAGGCACTACCTAGTTGTGAAACCTTTTTAATGTTTATGAAACAGAAATTTTAAATTACATGTATTTTATTATAAAAGGTCTATATGTTCATTCCAAGAAATGTGGGAATGCATAAGACTAATAACTTTAATATACAAGAACTCTGCAAATTGCCAAAAACAATTCCAACATATAAAAAGACAATCTGCAAAGGAGGAAATGCAAATGGATAATAAACATATGAAAAGATATTTAACACCACTAGTAAAAAAGATAAAATCATAGCAATGATATAATCCATTTCACTCTTTAAAATGTCAACTGAGAATAAGAGTATGGAGAGTGAATAGTGTTTAGTGAAACAGGCAGTCCTATGAATTACTGGCAAACTAAACTGCTATCACAGATTAGGATGGTTGTTTAGTTGCTAACTTGTGTCTGTCCCTTGCGACCCCATGGACTGTGGCCTGCCAGACTCCTCTGTCCTTGGAGTGGATTGAATACTGCAGTGTGTGGCCATTTCCTTCTCCAGGGTATCTTCCTGACCCAGGAATCAAACCCAGGTCACCTGCATTACAGGTAAATTCTTACCGACTGAGCTACAAGAGAATTAGGAGACTGAACTAAATTGGGCAAAAATATTTCTTTCATTTTTTTCTTTATGGAAAAGTAATACATTCACATGATTCACATATAATTCAAAATTTGAAAGATACAGAGGATTGATAGTGAAAAGTTTTTCTCACACTGTTTTTCTGTTGGTACTCTCTCAGTTCCTTTTGAAGACAACTAATGCTGTTATTACTTTTAAAATTTTTAGAAGGATATTAATGTGTATTTCTGCCTTTTTGCATCCTATCCCTCTAAAAAATCTTATTAAGACACGTGTGTATATGTGCATATATAATTATTTACATGTAGTGTAGCCACGTATATAACAAATTAACTCCCGTCTTATACCTGTGGTAGTATGCTACATATATTGTCTACCATAATCTATATTTTTTTTAATCTATCAACATCATTCTTTTTGGGGGAATGGTGTGGGGGTGGCTGTACATTACAATGTGTGAAAATAGTTTATTTGTCATTGTTTCTGTGAATATTTGAGCTTTTTACAATCTGCTACTATTTTGAATAACTTTTCACTGAATAACATATACATATTTAATTTCAAAAGGATAGAAATATATGGATAAAGCAAAATTTAGCAACATTAGAAAAGGAATTTATATTAGTGGAGTTTGAATAGTATTTAAAAAATTCCTCACTACCTTTACTTATTATTTAAACTTTATAATCTAGCCTCTGCCAAAATAAAAGGAACATACCCAAAAGATTTTGTTAGTAAATTCTTACAAGTTTTTCAGTGAGTGGATAATTCTAAATCCATTTAATCTATTCCAGGAAAGAGCAAGGAAAGCAATGCTCCCAAACAGTTGTTGTGAAGTCAGCAGAATAGTAACTGCAAAATCTATACCTAAGAGTACAAATAAACATGATACTGAGAGCAAAGTCATAGATATAATCTGCATGTTTATCTAGCTATTACCTAGATAAAAACAATATACAAAAATATAGGACATTATGTAGATATTTATCATAGATATTATTTTTAATTATCATACTCAAAAATACTCTATAACATTTTGTGTAAATACTGCATGTATAGGTGAATATCCTAAAACATACCCAGGAAGTGTCTAAAGTTCACAATAATAGGCACTTACATGAAGGGAACCAAGAGGGAAAAAAAAGGGGCTGTGCTTTTATTTGCAATGTTCTATTTATTTAAAAATTATTTGAAATAACTTCTAAACACAAAATCAACAACTAGACACAAGGTCAACGAAATATGCCCATATGGTCATAATAAGCATAATGCAAAAAATCATAACAACATCATGTTAAAAAAGAAAGAAAACAGGAGTGATGTCAGAAACATGCAGAAGGAAGACCTGTCTTTGTTCCTCCCATTCAGTCTGCAACTGGTAAAATATCCACAGCTCAACAAAGGTGCCTCTGCCCTAGCAAAATAGGACATGAAAGATTTTACACATCTGTACATCTACAGGTGAATGGGCTGGAACACAGAGGAGGCAGAATTGAGGAAACAGCTGAGACAAAGCCTGCACTCCAAACCTTCTGACATTAGTAGCAGAGCCCACAGCTTCAGAGAACCCAGGAGCATCAGAGAGCAGGGAAGGTACACACTTGGCTCTGGCCACACAGATCTGCAGGGCACTGGTGCCCAAAGATATAGGTGACTGGACACCAGTAGCAGTGGGGCCTGGGACCTGTTGCTCTGGGTACTGAGGTGCCCACAATACTGGCTTCCACCCTCTCCCACCATCTGCAGAAGTAGAGTCTCCAAACTTTACAGTTATATATGGCTTATTGTATGGCTTCCCTCCCCCACCAACTCCCTCCTCCCATGGGAGGAAGGATCCAGAGTCTGTTTTAGTGGATCTTTAACGCAAGGAAAGAATTCACAAACCTGGTGATGGCAGTGACTTTGGCAGAAGGAAGACAGCAAGGACCCCAGTGGCATAAGAAACCAAAACAAAGGCTCAGAACAGCATAAGTTACAGAGAAAATGGGGGTTAGAAAATCTCACTCTTAAATATAACCAGAGGCAGCTCAGGGAAGAGAAGCAAACAAACAAAAAACTTATGTGATGGTGCCAGCTACAGGAAAACAAAAGAAAGGACTTGAATCCTAACCTGCCACTTAATTTCAAATGAGCTAGCCGAGAAACAATTCATC
Organism: Antilocapra americana; assembly: GCA_007570785.1. Classification (NCBI taxonomy): domain Eukaryota; kingdom Metazoa; phylum Chordata; class Mammalia; order Artiodactyla; family Antilocapridae; genus Antilocapra; species Antilocapra americana. The sequence goes on from ML663010.1 coordinate 13,090,990, forward strand.
AAGAAACATGAAGAGCCTCAGTAACACTATACCTCAAAAAGAAAAATATAATTCTCCAGAAACCAAATGTGAAGTCATAGTATACAATCTAACTGATGAAAAAATTCAAAACAGCTGTCATGAAAAATCTCAGTGAGGTATGAGAAAACTGAGAGACAGTTTCATGAGTTTAGGCATAAAATTCATGAACAAAAGGTATACTTTACCAAAGAGATTGAAACTCTGAAAAATAATCAGACCAATTCTGGAGCTAAGAACACAATACACAGGGTGAAGAAGGCATTAGAAAGCATTGGGAATAGAGCAGACTATATGGAAGAGAGAATTGTTGAGCTTGAAGATAGAAATCTTAAAGTATAGAAGTAAGGCATGAAAAAAAAAGGAAATCAGATAAGAATGATATGATTCTTTTAGGAAGGGCAACATTAGGATAATGATATCCCAAAAGGAGAAGAGAGAGAGAGAGAAGGGAGCAGAGAGATTAAAGAAATGATAACTGAGAACTAACCTAATGTGTAGAAGGAACTGGATATACATAGGCATGAAGCTAAGATAACACCTAATTTACCTCAATGCAAAAAGACATTCTCCAACACATGCAATATTAAAACTGTCAAAAGTCAATGACAAAGAATTTTAAAGGCAGCCTGGGGTAGAAAAAGAGGGATGGTAATCTACAAACAACTCCCACTAGGCCATCATTAGATTTCTCAGCATAAACCCTACCAGCCAGGAAGGAGTAAAATGGCATTCTCAAAATATTGAAAGAGAATAATCTGTCACCCAAGAATATTCTTTCCAGCAAAGTTATTATTCAGATATTAAGGAGAAATAGAACTTTCCCAGAAAAAAACAAAAACTGAAAGAGTTCATCAGTAATTTCATCTTATAAGAAATGTTGAAAGGAGTTCTTTTACCAAAGGAAAATGACAAAAATATGCAAAACTTTGAGCAAGATAAATAGAACCATTAAATTGTAACTCTTTATCAGATTAGATTTTAAGACATGTTAGTGTAGCATAAAGTTTAAGAGAGAAAATTAGAAACCAGAAAAATAAGTATAGCTGTCTCAGTTTGGTAACAAACTCATAACATTAAAAGAGATCATTTAAGACAACAAAAGCTTAGAAGGGGAAGAAGAAAAGGATAGAACTCATATAGGTAAATGAAGATAAGATGCTATTAGCAGGAAAAAGAAAACTATTTTATCTATGAGATGCTTTATGCAAACTTCAAAATATAAAGAAAAAAGAGGAAACTGAGAAAAATGTCATAGAATACCACCAAACCAAAATGATAGACATGGAAATGAGTCACTCAGTCATGTCTGACTCATGGACTATACAGTTTGTGGAATTCTCCAGACCAGAATACTGAAATGGGCAACCATTCCCTTCTCAGGAGATCTTCCCAACCCAGGGATCAAACCCAGGTCTCCTGCATTGCATGTGGATTCTTTACCAGCTGAGCTACCAGGGAAGCCCAGAAAGATAGAAACATGAGGGAAAAGAAACAATAGAGATACAGAGACAGCAACAAGAAAATGAAAGAGAAAATGGCAGTACAAATTCCTATTCTATCAAGTTACTTTATATGTAAGTGTAATTGAATTCATCAGTCAAAAGACACAGAGTGGCTGGAGAAATTAAAATCAAAACTCAACATTATGCTGCTTCCAAGAGACACATGTCAGCTCTAAAGAGAAACATAAATTAAAAGTGAAGGGATAGAATATGATGCTACTAGCAAATAGCATCCAAAAGAAGGTGCATACAGCCATATTTATATTAGATAAAATAGACTTTAAACTGAAAAATTTAACAGGAGACAACAATAGATGGTATAGAAAATAAAGAGGACAAGTTATCAAGAAGACCTAACAGTGACTTATATATGTGACCTAACATAGGTGCACCAAAATATAAAAAACAGTTATTTAACAGACATAAAGGAAGAAATTGACAGCAGCAGAATAATAGTAGGGGACTTTAACATGCTACTTATGTCAATGGATAAATAAGACACAAAATAAACAAGGAAACAGTGACCTTAAATGAAATATTACACCACATAGACTTGATAGATTTGTAATGAACATTCAATCCAAATCGAGTAGAATATACATTCATCTCAAGTGCACATGGGACTTTCTCAAAAATAGACTGTAAGCTAGGACATAAAACAAGACTTAATAAATTCAAGAAGATTGAAATCATATCCAACAAGTTTTCCAACCAAAATGGAATGAAACTAGAAATCAATTACAGGAAGAAAATGGGAAAAATCACAGATATGTAGAGATAGAACAACATGCTGCTGAGCATGTTGGGCCAACAAGGAAATCAAAAGAGAAATCAGAATTTACCTGAAGACAAATGAAAATAAATGCCTGCATGCCTTGGAGAAGGAAATGGGAACTCCAGTATTCTTGCCTAGAGAATCCCAGGGACAGAGGAGTCTGGTGGGCTGCCATCTATGGGGTCTCACAGAGTCGGACACGAATAAAGCAACTTAGCAGCAGCAAATGAAAATAAAAATATGATGTACCAGAATCTATGAGATACAGCAAAAGTAGTTCTAAGAGGAAGGTTTATAGAAGTACAGGCCTACCTCAAGAAACAAGAAAAATCTCAAATACACAGCCTAACCTTACATCTTAAAGAACTAGACAAAAAGACCAAATGAAGCCCAGAATCAGCATAAGGAAGGAAATGATAATGAGTCAGAGCAGAAAGAAATATATAAAGAACTCATACAACTCAAGAGCAAAAAATATAACCCCATTGAACATAGGAGCAGGGGGACTGAACAGACATTTTTCCAAGAATGACAAATGGATGGCAAGCAAGAAAATGAAACAGTGTTTACCATCACTAACTAATAGGGAAATGCAAATCAAAATCACATTAAGATATCACCTCACACCTGTCAGAATGGCTATCATCAAAAAGGAAAGAAATAGCGAATGTTGGCAAGCGTATGGAGAAAAGGAAACCCTCAGACACTGTCAGTGGGAATGTGAAATGGTGCCACCACTGTGGAAGACAGTATAGAGAGATTTCTCAAAAATTAAGAATAGCACTACCACAGCTATTCCACTTCTGGGTGTTTATCCAAAAATATGAAGATACTAATCCAAAAACATACGTGCACCCTGCCATGTTCATCACAGCATTATTAACTATAACCAAGACATGGGGAAAACCTAACTGCCCATTAAGAGATGAATGGATGAATAAGATGTGTTATATGTAAACATTAAAAGGCTGTGTGTATATAATATTTTCTAATACTGTCTAATATATGGTTTCACTTTTACCTGTGGAGCATTGACTTCCACAGGCATTTCCCTCTTAATATAATCTTGTAGAAAACAGAATAAAATCCATGGGACAGACTTAGATGATAGGCACTGTATTAATAGTAAAAACAGTTGCAGATTGGTCTAGTAAGGTTAATAAAAAATGCAAAAGAAAACAGAACTTGATAAAGGAAATACTTGAAACATAAAAAGTTTAAAAATTCTATAATATCAGAAAAACAAATGTTAGTATTTTCAAAACAAAATTGAAATCACTGATAAAATATCAAAATGACATAAGAATAAAGAACTTGTATAGCTAAGTACTGCACACTTTTACAGTAAGTTCTACCAAACTTTTTAGAGCCATTGAAACTTTGTTTCAGTCTTAATGTAAGTTAGGCTGAAGAATTTTTCAAAAGTATGATCAGCTCTCCTCATCATGTGGATTCCATGACAACTTTTGTGATTACATGGACTATAGCCTTATAGGGTCTACTATCCATGGACTTTCCCAAGCAAGAATGCTGGAGTGGTTTGCCATTTCCTCCTCCAGCCTCATCATGTAAGGCTGGTGAAATATTGCCTCCAAAGCAAGAGCAAGCGGATTGGTATGTGTTCTACCCAAGTAAAAATGAGCTCATTGTCAGATTTTTTTCTTAACACATATATATTGGCTGAACCTGTTTGGAACAGTTTTATTTTAAAGGCTAACATCTAGAAAGAATCTATTACTAACTATGACTTGGAATATAACTTAGAGGGTTATATTCTAAACTCCTGAGAGAAACTGACTGGAAAGAGAGAAAAAAAGTAATACTTATTCAGGGTCAGTATATACCAAGAATTTTGTATAAATTATTGCCTTTTCCCATTACCATAATTTTTATCATAAATGATAATATTACTAAGCCATTTTACAGGAAGGAAGGAAACTGAGGCTTAGAGAAAGTTACATATCCTACATATTATTATATAGGTCATTAGTTTAATGGATAGAGCTTGAGCCTATGTATAATCTACAAATTATTTTTCACTCCTTATAGAGTTTATGTTGTCATTAGATTTGAAACTTGAAAGGGTCATTCATTCATGTATAAAATCTATTAATCTAATAAGAATTAATAAAGGATTCACTATCATAGCAGAGAAGGGAATTTTCTACTTTAAAACAAACATGTCAGTAAAAACAAGTATTTTTTCAAAGATACAAACATTGCCACTTTAAGAGCTTTAATATGTGCTGAAAGGAATAAAGCATTCGATTTCTAAACAATCCATTAGTATTTGCGATTAATTAGCGTGAAGAATAATGAGGGGACTGAGACCAGGGTACCCTTGCCTTAATTGATTGCTTGAGTTCCTGGATTAATAAAATCCAATTATTTTCTTATGTAATTGGCACAAAGTTTATTTGTATCTCCTTTTTAATAAGTTTGCTAATGATATAAGAGCATAAACAAAACAAACATTGTAAATGATTCCAAGTTCAATTAAATCCCCAGGCTTTACCAAATACAAGTTAGTTAAAATTCCTTGTTTATCTGTAAAACACATACCAAGTTAATTCCCTGACTTGTGTGTTAAGATGGGAGCAAAAAAGCATTATAGCCATTTAAATAATAGTGAAAGATTATAGCACTCTGGAATTAGAGAAAGGCCAATCAGAGGGAAATACCCAGCATTTCAGAGACTTAACTTTAACTAAGAGAGAAGAATGGAGTAGTTTTATTGAGACTGACTTCAAGATGTCTCTCAAGTGACTCTAATGGGGACTTTTGGAACCATGTGTCAAATCAGTCCCTGCTCCTTCTGTGCCTTGCCTGTCCTTGTCAGATTTGCATATCCCCAGCCCTGCCCTGATGTAGACCGTTTTATGCAGACTCTAGACTCAAGTTTGACTATTTCAAACCACTTAGAGCTGTAGACTCTGGACCTTCAAACATATGCCTGGAATCATTTGAATTGGGCTGAGCCTTGAGCATCCCCATGCTCAGTAAGTTAGTTATTCATCAGGCCATCATTATCCTTTCTTGACTCCTCTTATTTTGCTTCTGTAGTGTTATTGCTCTTAACCTCCATTTCTGTTTTAAGTGAAAGTCACTCAGTCATGTCCAACTCTTTGCAACCCCATGAACTATACAGTTCGTGGAATTCTCCAGGCCAGAATACTAGAATGGGTAGCGGTTCCCTTCTCCAGGGGATCTTCCCAATCCAGGAATCAAACTATGGTCTCTGGCATTGCAGACAGATTCTTTTCAGCTAAGCCACCAGGGAAGCCCGTTTTAACAGAAATCTATCCTTAACCCCAAATCCTTTGGTTGAAACAAAATCATAAATAACTTACAAGCTGTCTAAGAACTGCAAGGAAGTATGCTAGATGTAATAGATACTCTGAACCTAGCTGAGTCTTTAAAACAGCTGATGAATGATACATATTTATTTGAATTTAATGGATGAATAGAGTACTGTGCTAAAATTGTTTTTCAAAACCAGGATTTGTGTGGTTGTACCTTTAAATATCATTCATGCTGTGACTCATCTATTTATAGCTTTAGCTCATACTTCTCCACTTGAAGTTTAGGCTTGTATACATGACTTCCCAACTAATACCTCCACCTTAATAAACATCCACAGCCATGCTTCTGGTTATCACCCCAAACCCAACCATTTCTATAGTTGTCCAACTCTGGTAATGGTTGCTTCTACATGGCAGTTGCTCAGATCAAAAATTTTGAAAGCAAATATTTCCTCCATCCTTCATCCAATCTTTCCTCTACAGACCCTGTCAATTCTCTCTTAAAATAATTCTAGATTGGGGCAGCCTCTCACCACCATCACCACTATAACCCCGGCCCAAGGCTCCAGGTTGCCTTCCTACCACATACAAATTATTGCAATAGCCTCTCCACTTCCTCCTCTGCCTGCCTTCTCTTATTCTTAATGACACAGGCGGAATGAGCCTATTAGAACTTGCATCTGATCATGTCACAAAAACTTTGACTATTTGTTCTCACTCAGAATAAAAGTCAAAGCCTTTGCATTGGTTTATAAATGTGCACATGCTTTTCCCCCCATTCACCCTGATATCTATCATATCTTAGTAGTCATTCCTCTTCTTTGAATAACTGGACTTTGTTTTGGGGTCTTTGCATTTACTGCTTTCTTGATTTTGAATAATAGCTGAAATTCTAACTTATCTGCATTCTGTATAGGTAGCACCCTTATCTCCTTTAGGTCCTTGGTTAATTTTCTCTTCCCTATGTCTTTCTTTTACCTCCCTGCTTAAAATGTTATCCCTCTGAAGTCCTCATCCCCTTTATAGTGTTCTCCTACTTTGGGGATGAGGTAAAGGGACTTTTTGTTCCCTAACTAAGAGCATTTTCATGTGATTTGCTTTGACCAGTGAGCTTTAGCAAGCTTAGTACAAATACTGACAGTCATGTAGCTGTCTCCAGCACCTTTGACATCCCATGAAAACATTCCCCAGGCTAGCCAACCAAACACAACCAAAATCAAAAGAGCGACCCACCTGAGCCCAACACACATCACCTAACCATAAGAAACCCCCAGATACAGAAGCTAAGTAAGTGTATATTGTTTAAAATAATAAGCCACTGGGTTTAGAAATATTTGTTACGCCATAATAGCAATTTAAACAATGAGCCATAGAACAAATATTCGCAGACTCCAAAAATGATATAGCATCTTCCCAATGAATTAACTTGCTATAATAAATGAAATGATAAAGATTAAATAATCTCTTATCTTTTTACCTAGTTATTGGGAAGCTCAAACTATGTCATATCAGGTCAGTTGGTTAGTCGTGACTGACTCTTTGCGACCCAGTGGACTACAGCATGCCTAGCATTCCTATCCATCACCAACTCTTGGAGCTTGCTCAAATTCATGTCCATTGGGTCAGTGATGCCATCCAATGGCATCTTCTGTTGTCCCCTTCTCCTCCTGCCTTTAATCTTTCCCAGCATCATGGTCTTTTCCGGTGAATCAGTTCTTTGCATCAGGTGGTCGAAGTATTAGAGTTTCAGCTTCAACATCAGTCCTTCCAATAAATATTCAGGACTTATTTCCTTTAGGATGGACTGGTTGGATCTCCTTGCAGTTCAAGGGACACTCAGGAGTCTTCTCCAATACCACAGTTCAAAAGCATCAGTTCTTCATTGCTTCGTTATAGTCCAACTCTAACATCCATTCATGACTACTAGAAAAACCATATCTTTGACTAGACAGATCTTTGTTGGCAAAGTAATGTCTCTGTGTTTTAATATGCTGTCTATGTTGGTCATAGCTTTTCTTCCAAGGAGCAAGCATCTTTTAATTTCATGTCTGCAGTCACTGTCTGCTGTGATTTTGGAGCCCCCCACCCCCCCCAACAAAAATTAAGTCTGTCACTGTTTCCATTGCTTCCCCATCTATTTGCCATGAAGTGATGAGACTGGATGTCATGATCTTAGTTTTCTGAATGTTGAGTTTTAAGCCAGCATTTTCACTCTCCTCTTTCACTTTCATCAAGAGGCTCTTTAGTTCTTCTTTGCTTTCTGCCATAAGGGTAGTGTCATCTGATTATCTGAGGTTATTGATATTTCTCCCACCAGTCTTGATTCCAGCTTGTGCTTCATCCAGCCTGGCATTTTGCATGTTGTACTCTGCATATAAGTTAAATAAGTAAGGTGACAAGATACAGCCTTGATGTACTCCTTTCTCAATTTGGAACCAATCTGTTGTTCCATGTCCAGTTCTAACTGTTGCTTCTTGACCTATATACAGATTTCTCAGGAGGCAAGTAATGTGCTCTGGTATTCCCATCTCTTTGTTATTATATACTCAGTAGTAATTTATTTTATACTGATTTTGGAATATGATAATTCTCTTCTCCCATATTTTGTTCATTTGCTACTTGCTTCTTTAAATTTGTTTTAAATTGCATTTTCCCTGTTTTATATTAATCCACTTCACATTTTTTTACAATTAAGAGCTGTATGAATTAAGAATAATAACTATTATAATAGCACACTCTGTAGAATTTATATTTTGATGCTGCAATATAATGTTTGTTAATTTTTTATCAGTTTTATGGAATCTACATTCTAATTTATATAATATTAAGAAGTTAGATTCTATCATCTATTTTCTGTGTCTTAATAGCTTAGTATTGAGCTGAACTGTAAAAGGCATAGAGGCTCTGAGATGACGCTAAACATGTTACATACACTTAAATCATCAGTTTTCTAACTGGTCTCTATGTAATGGTTGTTAAATTAGTTTCTGTAACAATTAATATGATAAAACATATTTTCATCTCCTGGAACTGTAAACTCTGACATGTACAGTAAATTATAACAGAGTGCTCTAAATCACTTTAAGCTCTAACCTTTTATTTGAAATGAGTTGCAAATTTTCTCTAAAATAACAGGCAGTCAAATATTTCTGAAATGTTATAGTAGCCTTCAATTTTCACAACTATTTCACAGCAACAGTTTTTATTCAAACAGAAATATACCCTACACACAGACACAGACACGCAACTATAAATTAACTTACCTGAAAATTAGTTCTTGAATTTTTCCTTTTTTTTTGATTATTTACTCCCAAACTATCCTGAATAAATCCTAAGAATGTACACAGAATTATTAGCTGGAAGTATCTATAGATCCATTATCTCATTAATTATATCAGCAGACTGGACCTGTGTACATGTAATGTAAAACTCAATTCAGGGATAAAAAATGAAGTTAAACCAAACAATTAATACAAACATAGTGAACTGAATATTAACTTATTATGTTTACTTTTTTCGGTTTAGCCATAAGTTATTAACTCATTAAAGACTTTTAGAAAATTAAATTTACTATTTTTGAGCTTAACATTTTGAATTCAATTAAAGGTTGTAAAATGAAAATAAAGTGTAAACATCACTTTGTTTCTAAAGTTTTATCATGTTTAGTCAGATTATTTCAATTTATACTAGTTCATTTTCAGCACAGAGACTAAATTTACTTGAAAATGTATATAATTGTTGTCCTCTGTATGAGTACTGAGACCACATTTGGGAACTTTGGTGCTAGTAGAAAGGAGGCTGATAAAGTCAAAGCTAAGGAACCGAACTGGAAATGGATGAACCACCAACTTATGGTAGCCAGGAATACAACTAGATATATACGTGGAGCAAGTGAATCTCACTAGTTTTCCATAGATAGACATTAGAGGGACAAGAAAGAATATTACGGTGGGGAGGGAACAGATTGTGAATTGACAGGAATTGGTTCATGTCCTTTTTCATTGTTTCTTTTTCATTGTTTTGTCAGTGAATATTTCATGAACATCATCACTGTACTCAATTCTACAATTTGCATAACTGGCCTACCCTTAGTGTGCATCTATTGGAGGGAGACAAATAGAATGTTATATATGATTCTTGATATTGGGAGTACTAATAGTATAAGATCTCTACCATGGTGAAGTAGAAACTCCTAAAGGACTTTTTACATCCACGGCCAAGGTCTGATTTACTTCTGTGGGTAAATTGCTTAATGCTCTAACCTTGTATTATCCTGTTTATAAAATGGGTAATGATAATAAGTATATTTGTGCATTGAGAGGGATTAGCAGAGTGCTTGGAATAGTTTAATTGGGCAAAGTTTATTGGGATTACTGTTTAATAAGAATTACTAGTATAATTAGCTACAATTGAGCAAAGCTAAGGAAAGAGGAGTTAGTGTTCAACAGAAAATGTTTTACATAGTTATATGCAAAATCTGGAAGGTAAGAGTTAAAAACTCAAGAGTTTACTATAATTCATGTGAATCTCTTTAATGCTGAAATGCAAAACTAATATTCTTCATAACCTGATCACAAAAATATCAATAAATACTTTATCATGGATTTGCATCCTTTATATCTTTATTTAATTCTTGATTGCATGAACTGTGCAAGTTGCCCCAACCTCTTTTTCCTCATGAATAAATTCATTCCCTATTTAACTTTCGTTCGCATGACACAGCATATTACGTTTTGGAAATACGAGGTTCCAGAAGTGTCACACAAATATAGAGCTCTAATGCTTTCTGATCACTCAAAACCTGTGGTTAAAAAAATAATAATCCTAAATAGAGATGGGCTGATAGGATGCTAGACGATATTACTGCTGCTAAGTTTAATAAAATATGATTGACATGCTTAGATTTATCATGGGAAGGATCACATTTTTATAGCAATCCAAAATGACACTGAGCAAAATTTGCTGCCAGTGGGTGGACTAAGAAGCACAATGCTGTGTGTTCTTTGGCAGAATATTAACAAGCCAACGCTGGAATTGATGATGCCTGTTTGTCACAGACACCTCACGCTCTCCTCCCTGAGTAAGGCTTCCAGGACCTGCCTCTGTTATCTAACCACCTTCACATATTGCTTTGCACCTTGCTTCCTCTCCCTGACTCCAGCTGTTACAGCGCTTGCTTGGAGGACAATTTTTCTTATTCCTAAAACCTTTCAACTCAACAAGTTGATTTTCAGAAAGATTACAGAAGGTTGAAATTCCCAAAGGTTGGAAAATGTCTTGATAGAAATTAGTTCAGAGTGGAAAGGCAAGGTTTTCTCTTTCCCCTTTTTAACATTCTTGTTTATCTATAGCCCTATTCTCTGTTTCAGTTCTCCATTAACCTCCATTACTCCTCCATTCTCTAAGGAAATGGGACTCTAAAAGGAAAAACTCAAAGCCTTTATAACTGCCCTTGTACTTGACCTTTTTCGCTGATATAAACAGATCATTATCCCAGCGTTCTCGTGTGATACTGGAAATCTGACAAGAGCATTATAATAATTTTCACCTTATTATTTGGAGAGTTAAGTTTGCTAAACTTTGTTGTTGTACTTAGAAATATTGTATTTGCTGCCATTAAACACAAAGAAATAGTTTTTAAGTGTAGGGAACATTTCAAGAAGTAGATAGTCTTCTCAAATGTATTAATAATTAGAAGTGATTTATTTGTTTTTGTTGTTCAGTCTCTAATTCGTGTTTGACTCTGCTACCCCATGGACACACTAGGCTCCCCTGTCCTTTACTGGCTCCTGGGATTTGCTCAAACTCAAGTCCATTGAGTCTGTGATGCCATTCAGCCATCTCATCCTCTGTCATTCCCTCCTCCTCCTGCCCTCAATCTTTCCCAGCATCAGGGTCTTTTCCAGAGAGTCGGCTTTTCTCATCAGGTGGCCAAAGTGTTGGAACTTCAGCATTAGTCCCTCCAGTGTATATTCAGGATTGATTTCCTTTAGGATTAACAGGTTTGATCTCCTTTCTGTCCAAGGGACTCTCAAGCATCTTCTCTAGCATCACAATTTGAAGACATCAATTCTTGGTGCCCAACCGCCCTTATGGTCCAGCTCTCCCATCCATACATGACTACTGGATAAACCATAGCTTTGACTAAACAGCCCTTTGTTGGCAAAGTGATATCTCTGATTTTTAATATACTGTCTACATTTACTATAGTTTTTCTTACAAAAATCAAGTATCTTTTAATTTCATGGCTGCAGTCACCAAACACAGTGATTTTGGAGACCAAGAAAATAAAATATGCCGCTGTTTCCACTTTTTCCCCATGTTTGCCATGATGTGCTGGGACAAGATGCCATAATCTTAGTTTTCTGAATGTTGAGCTTTAAGCCAGCTTTTTCAGGTGGTTTATAATGTATTAAGTCCTTAAGAACATAGACTCTAAGGACAGAAGAGCTTCAGATGGATCATACTTGATTAATTAGCTGTAAGAACTTGGGCAAATGACTTACCGTTTCTGATCCTATTTCTTCTTTTCAAAAGATATTGATAATAAATAAAAAATTTGAGTAAAGGGTCCCCCAAATAAGCATAAGATGTACAAACAATCAATAAGCACATGAAAATATGCTTGATTTCATCAGTCATCAGAAATCAAGTAAAATTCAGAATTAGACACCACTTAATATCCATTAATGCAACTTTATCAATAATAGAGTAGTAAATTTTAGGGGGATGTGAAAAAATGGAAACTTTTATATATTCCTGGTTGAAATGTAAAGTGATACAGCCACTTTAGAAAATAGCATGGATGTTCCTTGAAAAGTTAAACATAGAGTTATTGTAATAACTCAGTAATTCTATTCTTAGGTATATACCCAAGAGAAATGAAACATATGTCCATAAAAAAAAAACTTGTAGACAGTTGTTCATAAAAGCATCAATGATGAATAGATTAAGTGTGGTATATTCAATCCAATGGAATTTTATTAAGCAGTAAAAATAAATGAAGCACCAATACATGCTACAACATGGATGAAATTTGAAAACTTGGCAATTAAATAAGCTGGTTACAAAAGACCACATATTATATGATTCCATTTATGTGAGATGTTCCAATAGGCTAATCTATAGAGACAGAGAATAGATTAGTTGTTTCCTAGGGCTGGGGGATAGGAGAGGAATTTAAAAAAAAAAAAAGAAGAAGAAGAAGAATGAAGGCTAAAGGTTATGAGAGTTGGGAAGAGGAGCGATAATAAAAATGTTCTTAGATTGTTTATGTTGATGATTGCAGAACTCTATGAATATACTTAAAATCATTGAATTATATACTTTAAATAGTGAATTACATGGTAAGTTAATTATGTTTCAGTAAGCTGTTATTTGAGCTTCCCAGCTTCCCTGGTGGCTCATCTGGTAAAGAATCCTCCTGCAAAGCGAGGACTGAAACTAGTCCCTGGGTTGGGAAGATCCCCTGGAGAAAGGAACAGCTACACCCTCCAGTATTCTGGCCTGGAGAATCCCATGGACTGTATATTCCATGGGGTCACAAAGAGACAGACTCAACTGAGCGACTTTCACTTTCACATAGCACTAGTGGTAAACAATCCACTTGCCATTGCTGGAGATGCAAGAGACTGTGTTTGATCCCTGGATCATGAAGCTTCTCTGCAGAATGGAATGGCAACCCACTCTATTCTTCTCCCCTGTAAAATCCTGTGGACAGAGGAGCCTGCTGTGCTATAGTCCATGGGGTCCCAAAGAGTCAGAAATAACTGAGCAACTAAGCACATTTTGCACATTTAGCAGAAAAAAGGGCATATAAAATGCAACACCACGTCTAACAAATATGTAACAAACAATGAGTATTTTTCACTTCTGGACTACCTAACTTCCTAGCTGTTTCCATGTGCTTCCCAGGTGGCACTAGTGGTGAAGAATCCACCTGCTTATGCAAGAGACATTGGATCTCTGGGTCAGGAAGATCCCCTGGAGTAGGAAGTGGCAACTCTGGCATTCTTGCCTGGAGAATTCCGTTAACTGAGGAGCCTGGCAGTCCATGGGGTCTCAAAGAGTTGGGAACAACTGAGTGACTAAAGACACACGCACATTTCAATAAAAAAAAACTCTTTAAGATTTGAATCAGTACTCCCTGACAACCTACAGGGGTGGATGGAGTGGGAGGTGGGAGGGTATTTCAAGAGGGAGGGGGCATATATATAATTATGGCCAATCTGTGTTGTCATACAGCAGAAACAGATGCCGTATTGCAATTATCCTCTGATTAAAAATAAATTTTTTTAAAAAGAACTCTTAAGATTAAAAAGCAGTGGTTATTTATTTTTTTTTATTTCATGCTTTGTAAACTCAGATTCAAGGATAATGTTGAATTGTGTTGTTGTTGCTTTTTAGTCACAAGTCATGTCTGACTCTTTTGCAACACCATGAACTGTATCTTGCCAGGCTTCTCTGTCCATGGGACTTCCCAGGCAGGAATACTCGAGTGCATTGTGATTTCCTTCACCAGGGGATTTTCCTGACCCAGAAATCAAACCCATCTCTCCTGGATTGGCAGACAAATTCTTTACCACTGAGGCACTAGCGAAGCCTGTTGAATTTTGTAGGATCATGAAATTAGCACTTAATGGATATTAGTCTTCAACTACTTTTTCTGATTATGCACTATTTGCTTTTTCCACTATATCAAAATAAAGCACGTTTAACACAATTATCTAGAATAGTCATTCTTAATTTTATCTGGATTTGGTGTTCTTTTGAAAATTCAGTAAAATTTTATTCCAAAGGATAAATATATTAAAAGCCTACCCTCTTCAGACAATCATCCATAATATAGTTTGCTAAGTTGGGTTTGGAAAAGTGTGGAAATTGTTGTTTCAATGTAATTTTTGTTTGTTTGTTTGTTTGTTTGAGGATTAGTAGAAGCTCCACTGTTTCTCTGATGGCTCAGTCAGTAAAAAATCTACCTGCAGGGCAGGAAACCTGAGTTTGATCCCTGGGTTGGTCTGATCCCTTGGAGGAGGGCGTGACAACCCATTCCAGTATTCTTGCCTGGAGAATCCCCATGGACGGATGAGCCTGACAGTTTGCAGTCCATGGTGTCGTGAAGAGTCAGACTTGACTGAGCAAATAAGTACAGCACAGGATAGAAGCTTAATTACCCAATGTTGTCACCTAAATATAGAGCCATAAATATACGACCTTAACTTCAGATTTCATGAAGTCTTATCACTTCATGGCAAATAGATGGGGAAACAACAGAAACAGTGACAGACTTTATTTTGGGGGGAGCTCCAAAATCACTGCAGATGGTGACTGCAGCCATGAAATTAAAAGATGCTTGCCACTTGGAAGAAAAGCTATGGCCAACCTAGACCGCATGTTAAAAAGCAGAGACATTACTTTGCTGACAATGGTCCATCTAGTCAAAGCTATGGTTTTTCCAGTGGTCATGTATGGATGTGAGAGTTGGACTGTAAAGAAAGCTGAGTGCCAAAGAATTGATGCTTTTAACTGTGGTGTTGGACAAGATTCTTGAGAGTCCCCTTGGACTGAAAGGAGATCAAACCAATCAATCCTCAAGGAGATCAGTCCTGGGTGTTCATTGGAAGGACTGATGCTGAAGCTGAAACTCCAATACTTTGGTCACCTGATGAAAAGAACTGACTCACTGGAAAAGACCCTGATGCTGGGAAAGATTAAAGGTGGGAGGAGAAGGGGACGACAGAGGATGAGATGGTTGGATGGCATCACCGATTTGATGGACATGAGTTTGAGTAAGCTCCGAGAGTTGGTGTTGGACAGGGAAGCCTGGCATGCTGCAGTCCATGGGGTCACAAAGAGTTGGACAAGGCTGAATGACTGAACTAATTTCAGATTATAACTGACATCATCCCCAGAAAACTAAAATATTCTTAATGAAGAATAGAACATAAGTTTTTTAACCTCTACTAAAGAATTGATGATAATAATCATTGTAGCAATAATCAAAAAAATGAGTATTAAAGTACAAAGTAAAATACTAAATGATTTACTTTTATTACCTCATTTTTTTCTTAAAAATTCTAATATGTCAGATACTACTCTTATATCAATTTTAGGGAAAAACACCCATAAAGAGGTAGAATAAATAGCCCAAGATAATTACAACTAGTAAGAGATGGATCAAAGATTATATTTACTTTTGTTATATTCACTTTACATTTAAGATCTGTCGTACACAGAAAAATTGGTGAGTATATCTCCATGTATGTCTCAATTACAAAAATTTTACTATGGGAGATGTTAGCATAGATATACGTATATACCCATTGGCATATTAAAAGAAAAACAGATATTTGCAAATCAGCTTAGAACACTAACTTGAAAATCTTTTTCTTCTTATATTATTTTTAAAAAGTGTTATAGATAGCAGAACTACATTCTAAATGAATATCTAGAGCACTATATGAATCTTTCCCATTGAAGTTATCAGTCACAACCCATCAATTTCCCTTGTGACTTTGTTTTTAATATATTTTACCTGATATCCTTTCCTTTTTACTTAAGTTGAGATACACAACACACATTTCCTCTTTAACATTCTTGAGATCTTCTTTAGAATATATCTTAACTATCTGTATTTTAAATCCTCTTCTATAAAGTAGAGGGAATAAGTGAATCTGTTCCACTAATCTTTTATATTTGTTTCAGATAGATAAAGCTGAATCTCAGATGGCATATGTGAAAGTATTAAACAATACTTTAAAGCAATATTTGGATTACTATGAGTTAAGATTCTTGTATTTTTTTTCCAGTTCACTTTAACTGCCCAAAATTTTTTGGTATACAAAGTTGGAAAAAATGCATCTTATGAATCCACTGATTACTCTTTTTTAAATAATCAAGATATCCCACTGTTCAAAGACAAATTTAGCACACAGAACAGCATGAAATCTATGTTAGGACTCAATTGATACACACACACACAATTTTACATGTACTTCATTCATTTGTTTTATATGTAATTCTAAGTTATGAATGTTCACTCAGTCATGTCTGACTCTGCGACCCCATGAACTGTAGCCTGCCAAGCTTCTCTATCCATGGGATTTTACAGGCAAGAATACTGGAGTAGGTAGCCATTCCCTTCCCCAGGGGATCTTTCTGACCCAGGGATCAAACCCAGGTCTCCTGCATTGCAGGCAAATTCTTTGCAGTCTGAGGCACCAGGGAAGCCCTGATTCTACGTTAAAGCAACAAGAGAGAGAACCAATTTGGCAATAGCCCAATAGCTAAGAATTACTAAGAAGTTTATATTTTCCCTGTATTTTGCTATACTAAGAATTTGGGCTCTATTTACTTATAAAGATGGAAGTTAAATATTTTTTTAGTGTTTTAAATGTATATTTTCACTTCCACAAAACATGCCACTGTGGTCTTAAAACTCAGTATTTGGCTGAACATATCTATGTTATAAATATGTAAGTTATACAAGAGATTGTTTTTTATCAACCCCTGACATTCTTCTAGAGAACTTCACATTAATAAGTCATATCACCTCCAAGATGTTCTTCCTGTCCAAATATATTAAAACACCAGTTTCCAGGTGGCTTAACATACTGAAAAATCACTGAGGGAGGAGACAGAAAAATTGAGTTTAAGTATCATTTTATTTATATACTTGTTTCAATATTATGGGGCTATGAAGCCTTTCTCAAAAGACTGTCTTGTAGTTGGAGTGAGATGAGGTACATGAAAAAGCTCTGCAAATATTTTAATTATCATTTTTGTAAAGGCAGTATTAGGTAAAGTGGAGTGGAAATAGCTATGACTGATTAGTTTTTGAAAGGGACCTAGCAGCCATGCAGCCTGCACTTACTTTCTTCTTTTTTATTTTCGGAGCCCAGAGATCACTGTAATTCCTCTACTTGCACTGTATGTGGTATCATATTATTCCAGAGTATCATGAAAATAGCTTTTCACCATCCTCAACAAACATTTTTTTTAATTGTTTTCTCTTTTTTTCCATTAAATGACATTGGTGAATTATGAAATTCTGTAATGTAATAGAGGCTAGAATTTCCAATAGAATTGACTCTGCAAATCATGAACTAATTAGTTAACTTCTTGCATGCCCGATTTTCTTATGGTTTTCCACAGCGGTAGGCATACTGGACATGCAGTCAACATCGTTCAGTAACAGCTCAGATACAGACATGAGTGTAAAAGAACACACATTTCAGTGAACAAGCTTTTCTTCCTCTACATCTGAGAGTAAAATCTAATCCTTGAATTAAAGAGAATAGTGTAATGGAAAGAGCTTTAACCTGATTACCAGGAAACCTAACAAAAAATGTAGTAATCATGAGGGAAAATTTAAATGAATATTGACTATGAAAATTCACAATAATAATTTCTTGTGTAGTTAAGTAAAATAAGAATTAAAACACGTTATGACAATTATGTGTTTTTTGAGGTTGTTCTTTAGCGTAGCAATAAGTCAAAATGAATGACTGTATTACATTTAGCTTAAGGACTATGCACATTATAATTTGTCAGATAATATATAGAGAGTAAATATATTCTAAATTGTGGGTAGGGAGAAGGTGAGTGTTAAAAATGTCTAAACAACAAAAAAGAAGGTGAAAAAGAGAAAAAATTAGTAGAAAAAAAGCATGTTGCATCATGATAATTATCAAAAATACTTGAGAAATTATATTAACTATTAACAGATTACATCTTCTGATTAAAGTATAAGGATTATCACAAATCAAAATCCAACCATGTGAAGTTTTCAAGAGATAAACTCTATCCCACAGCTATAGACATTAGGCTATTGTTAAGATTATAAGGTAATAGATTTGAAATACCTAGTCAAGTTTTTAGAATATGATTTACAAAAAGTTAGTGTTATCTATTACCATTATAGTTTTAAAATACTTCTGTAAACTATTTGCTACCTACTTCCCTAAACATTTTTCTTTCCAGTTCATTTTAATTTAAATATTTAAGCAGATTTTTTTACAAAGTTTATAGTTCCATAGAATCATATTTAATTTCATGCTTCTCTGACTTTATCCTTTCAGATACCTCTGTTGGAAATATTCTAGATTATTCCTACTCTTGTACACACTGTATTGTGATTCACCTTTATGGAAATGAATGCATGCTCAGCCTCTCAGTGTCTTACTTTGCTAGCCTGTGGACTATAGACCCCCCAGGCTTCTCTGCCATGGAATTTTCCAGGCAAGAATAATAGAATCTACAGAATATTCTCTCTCCTATTCCAGAGAATCTTCCTGACCCGGGACTGAAGCCACATCTCTTGCATCGCCTGCATTGGCAGATGGATTCTTTACCACTGTGCTACCTGGGAACCCCTTTATGGAAATATCCCTCTCTCTTTTTAAAAAAAAAAAAAAAAAAAGATTGTTCTCTATACCATTGCAAGTGACCTGATAGAAATGCTATTCCAATACCTAATTTACCTGATAATTTGTACTGTGTTTAAATAGAAATAGTTTCTTAAAATTGTTGCTCAACTGAATAAAAAAGCTAACTTTTACAAAAGTTTCCCTTATCCTCGTGTTGAATTTGTATTCTTAGAACCCACCCTGCTCCCAAATTTAGAAACCTTTTCTAATTCACACATGCACAAATGCACAATATAATTTCTATTGCTGAGATTATTCCTCATATCCAAGCTGAGCCTTCTCTTTTAACCTATGATTTTATTAATTTATATTAAAAATTGACCCTTATCTATCTCCTCCTAAGACTCAACAGGTTAGCCTTCTTCCAAGGTATAAGCGGCTCCCCAAATAATGCCTCCCACTGAAGTAAGCTCTGATTATTTGGAACATTGGCCAAACTACATTCCTCCTTTTCAGAAACATAATGAAGAATACAGGTATATTTTTCTTGCCAAATATATGAAACTGTGTTTAGTGTATATTTGTAACATGAATAAATTAAAGGTATGTAGTCAATTCATGAAAAAAACATAAAAATCAACCATGCTTTACATATTCCTTTAAACATTATCTACTTACTGCTGAAGCTTCCTGATGTGAAGAGCTGACTCATTGGAAAAGACTCTGACGCTGGGAAAGATTGAGGGCGGGAGGAGAAGGGGACGCGACAGAGGATGAGATGGTTGGATGGCATCACCGACTCAATGGACATGGGTTTGGGTGGGCTCCGGGAGTTAGTGATGGACAAGGAGGCCTGACGTGCTGCAGGTTATGGGATCGCAAAGAGTCGGACACAACTGAGGGACTGAACTGAACTGAATTATATGTTAAATTGTTCATTAATGTTGGTGGATCTTTTGTGATATTTATTTAATCATGACCTCTGTCTTCATTCTTCTGTTTTCTCAAGAAAGGATAATGTGGCAATTCCTAGTCTCTGCTGCTTATATTATTATTACACTACTTACCTTATATTCTTGTTATGGATGATTTTAAGACAAAGTGTAGGTGAAATTTGAGGTGGAATTTCCATGAGTTTTAAAGGTATTGCAAAGGCATCTATGAGTCTGTAAGATGAAAGAAACATTCATTTTGATCCATGGGTGATAATTACGTCTCTTCAGTTTAAGAGTATTAAAATACTTGGAAGCATTTTATTATTATCATTAAGTAGGAAATTGTACTATTTGAAATGCCAGATTTTAAATATTTAATTTTAGGAATAATGCCAACTCCTGTGTCTCTGTTAACATTAGGACAGAGAAAATCAATAGATCCTATCAGAGTGATATGTCACCTGAGAAAGGTTATCTTGACTGTGAAACTGTGCCAGTGTATTAACTGTTTTTCTTATTATTCTCAACCAACACTATAATTAAGTTCATAAACCTATGGCAGTTGGGATGGTTTAAATTTAGTTTCCCTCAGATGTACTTTTGGAGAATTAAATATTGAACTGATTTTACTAAAGTACAATTTGAAACATCAATGACTCCACTTATTCATGTAGTCACCCTTAAACCCTTCTTGCCTTTAGTTCCCCATCATAGTCAAGATTTGTACCCACCTGCTTGCTCAAACCAAAAACCTGGGGTCATCTTTCCCTTTCACTTCCCTTCACATGCCACATACATTCAATCTACTAGCAAGTTGCTCCCGACTAGTAAGCTGCTGCTTCTGCCCACTGCTGCGTACTGTAGCTCGAGGCTCCTATTCATTCTCACGGCTGCAACGTTAGCAAAGGCTGTTAGCATCTCCCCCCTGTTGTAGCAGGCTCTTGGCTGCTCTCAGTGAGCCTCTCTTGCCCTCATGCAACGGTTTATTTACGTTCCTTTGCAAATAAACGTCACCAAATGCTTCCGCGTAGCATCCTCTAATGGCTTCTTAATGCGCTTAAGGTAGAATTAAAATCTTGTTGAAGCCAACCAAGGAGTGACTGTGGCATGGGTCTTGCCCATCTGTTTGACCTCATTTCTGTCAGCCTCTCACCAGCAACAGTCAGACCAGTCACACTGGGATTCTTTCTCTTTCTTGAACATGTACAACTCATTTTCATGTTTGCCCTTTATTTTCCCCCCAAAGAGGATGCTTTTCTTCCAGCCTCTTTCAGGTTCTTTCTCAAGTGTTAACACTTCAGAGGATTATTTTACTTCATCTGTAGTAATCTCTCAACACCCATAGGGTAGACAATTTCTTAACTATATTGCCTTGTTTCATTTCATACATAGTACATGTAACTGTCTGAAATTAGTATCCTCCTTGTTCACTGTCAACATCTCCTGCACTGGACATCTTGCTTGTTTCGTATACCATTTTGCTCAGAAGTTTGGGATAAAGATTTGCATCATGACAGAAAATTATAAAACACTTCTTTCATGAATGTAGTCTAATATTTTTATATAAGTTAAATTTTAACTTGATTTTTCAATAGAAAGCATAGATCTACATGAAAAACTTAGATTGTGAAAATCCAATATCTCAGTTTGTACATCCCCAAAATGAAAACCTATAAGACATTCAACTTTCTCAGCATAGCAGTAATAGACACTGAGACAGGACAGCTGCCTTGAAGCCTTGATTCCAGTTTTGCTGTGTGGTAAAGAAAATCATCATACAATGTAGAGCACATCACTTTACTAGATTTGAATGTTGTTGATAAACCCCAAACCTCTGAAAAGTGGCAGAGAGCCTAATTATGTACAGAACATGGTGAAAACAGATGCTCCCTTCCCATACAATGGATTGCGTGAACTGTCACAATTCACTGCAGCCGAGAGCATCTGAATGACATGACTTGGCTCTTTCAGATGCCTGGCATATGATGACAAGCAGGATTGTAGGATGCTTCTCTGAGTAGGCAATATGAGTGATGACAGTCCAGAATTTCTGGACCCAGTTGTTCCCACTACTTACACTGCGTACTTACGACAGTGGAATTACTCAGTGTCACAAAGGAATGGTCAAAAATATCAAAAAGAATCCTATATTTTCTAGAAAATGCTGTGAAATAAAAAAGCTGGTACAGCTTATGTCACAGGATCAGCTGAACTCTAAAGAGACACATCAGGTTTTTAAGCTCTATTGATATATAATTAATGTACAGAATTGCACACATTTAATGTATATCTCAATATAAAATAGTTGTATACAATTTAGACAAATTATATAAAAGTATATTGTATTATATATTATATATATAACAGCAAATCTGGAATTTCATCATCTTGCATAAATGTTATAATTATATATAAGTGTACTGTATTATATAATATACATAACAGCAAATCTAGAATTTTATCATCTTGCATAAATGTTGTATATATAAATGAAATGTTATATTCATTGAGCAATAGTTGCCCATTTCTCCCTCTCCCCAGCCTCATGCAACCACCATTCTATTCTCTGCTTCTATGAGTTTCACTGTTTTAAATGCCTCATAACTGCAATCATGATGTATTTGTCCTTTTCTGAATAGCTAATTTAGCTTAGCATAATATAGTTCCTTCCACGTCTATCCATGTTAGCACAAATTGCAAGATTTTCTTTGTTTAAGGCAAAGTAATATTTTGTTTTCTATGTATATCACATTTTCTTTATCCACCAATCTGCTTATCAATATCTGTTTTGTTTCCATACCTTGGGTATTGTGAATATTGATACATTGAACAAAAAGGTGCATATATATATGTCTCTTTGAGTTGCTGATTTCAGTTCTTTTGACTATATGTCTTGAGGTGGGATTGCTGAATCAGTTGGTAGTTCTTACTTTAATTTTTTTTGAGGAACCTCCATACTGTTTTCCATAGTGGCCACACCTTTCTGCATCCATGCTATAATCTCATCCACAATATATAAGGTGCACTTTTTCATACCTATGTCAATATTTGTTTTATCTGTCTTTTTTATAATAGTATACTAATGGATTTAAAATGATATTTTATTGTTGTTTGTTCTGTGTTTTCATGTTTATAGTCTTTGGAGAAAATTCTACTCAAGTTCTTTATCCATCAAATCAGTTTTGAGTCAAGCCAGAACTAGCCTCTGTTCTCCTCATTCTTCTCTTTGTAATGTTCTTTTTTATCAACATGTCAAAGTTGATTTCTTTGAAAGAAACTTAATCTTTAACATTCCATCACAAAATTCTGAAAATAAGTTACATGATGCATAGATAATTGACTCATCATATTACAGTATTTTGTGTGTATGTGTGCTCAGTCATGTCCAACCCTTTATGACCCCATGGAATGTAGCCTGCCAAGCTCCTCTGTCCATGGAATTTTTCAGGCAAGAATACTGGAATAGGTTGCCATTTCCTACTCTGGGGCATCTTCCCAACCCAGGGATCAAACCCACGTCTCTTGTGTTTCTTGCACTGAGAGGTGGAGTTTTTACCACTGTGCCACCTGGGAAGCCCCACATTATACCATTACTATGGTACAAAGACTCTAAAATGCCTTCTCATGTTTGAATTTGCATGTAATAAAATAAGCTAACCATAATTTAAACTCATAGAATACAAGTTCCATCATTGCTGATACATAAATTGCCAAGATCAAAACTTTTTTTCTCTTTCTCCTCATCTGTCTACCCCTCCAACTTTGATTGGAGTAGGTATTTTCCAAGCAGGATAAAATAAAAGAAGTTATATTTTTGTAAAAGCAGTTGAAGCCCAGAGTACAAATTAGATAATTTTGGTGGCGGTGGTGGTGGTGAAGAATTCGATATTAACCAGCAGTTATGGGTATTGACGGGAACTGGAGAGACAGGATGTAGCTGTAGCAGTCTGACTACAGTTAGGCTGTGCTGGGAAAATCATGATCAGCTCAGGACTTCCCAGGTAGTTTAACTGGTAAAGAAAACACCCGCAATGCAGGAAACCCTGGTTTGATTCCTGGGTTGAGAAGGGATAGGCTACTCACTGCAGTATTCTTCAACATCCCTTGGTGGCTCAGACAGTAAAAAATCCACCTGCAGTGCAGGAGACCTGGGTTCAATCCCTGGGTTGGGAAGATCCCCTGGAGGAAAGCATGGCAACCCACTCCAGTAAACTTGCCTGGAGAATCCCCATGGACAGAGGAGCCTGATGGGCTATAGTCCATGGAGTTGCAAAGAGTTGGACTTGACTGAGGGACTAAGCACAGCATAGCACAGCAGAGCTCTGAAGTCATTGTACCATGTGGGACTCAAGGGAATGAGGGAGGAAAAGGCTTACCACAAGGGATCCTTTGTATATCCCTATGAGGCATGAGTAACAGTGAGAGAATAGGCAGTGTTTCGTAGTGATTTGGACTTCTGAAGAATAGCTCCATCAGCATTTTCTAAATTAGAAATTACAGAATGGCATTCAGACTAGTTTATGCAAGGAAAGATATAGTGATTCATTATGTTCTAGTCTAGAGTTAATCTAGTGTCAGGAAAGGTAAACTCCAAGGCCATTGATTGTATTTTCTCTACCTGGTTTCTTCATCTGCAAAATGGGAAAAATATTAGCATTTGCCTCATAGGGTGCTTGTGAAAACTGAATAAATTGGCATATATAATGTGCTAATAAAAATGACTACTATGAAAATGTTAGCTGTAATTCTTTTTTTTATTAACAAAGACATTTTTCAAAACCTATAGAATACTTTGTGCATGCTCTGGTTTTTCTTTCAGGAGAGATTTTTCTAGTGAAAAAAATTTCAATTAAAATATGAAGATGTTTAGCACAATTTTAAAAAGACAGTTTGAATGAAAGCAATCAATAAAATATTTAATAGTTGCCAACTTTGTGGAATAAGATTCAACTTCCTTGTCCAAAATGTGAAGAGGAATTATAGCTCAACAATTTACTTTTTAAAATCTGAAACATGTTATTAAATCATTCCATTTTAAATTTACTTTCTTGTTTGCTGACTGAGTGACTCACCGTTTTCCCTGTTTTAATGTTCACCATCATTGATATTTGCAAATATATGAGCAAAGAATGTGGACGAAGCAAATGAGATGGATGTATTTTCTACAAGTCTTATGGGATAACACCTTACATGTGTTCAACAATAGCATCAACAGAATATACGAGCAATGGCAGGCAAGTGATACAGCACATGCTTATAGCACAAGCCTTAATATTAATACTCAGTCAGGTATAAGATACCTTAACTTTCAGTCTTCTCTGCTCCAAAGACATCTCCTGCCCTAATTTGTTTCCCAGATTTCCCTTCTTTTCTATTTTAATAAGAACAGTCTCTCTTAGACCAAGTTGAATTCTCCATATATGCATTGATTCCAGTCCCTTCCTAGTCTCCAAAAAAATTCATCAACCTTTCATCTCTCTTTCCCTTTGTCACGTTGCTTTAAATTCTCCCTTTTATGTGCCTTTTCATATTCTTCTAATCATGATAAAACCTTTCTCATATTAAAAATGATTCATTATCCTGCTTATATTATGATTATATCATTTGCCTCTATATCTTGTCAAATCTAAATACTTTAAAGGATGGTTAATATGCCTTACCTCTTCTGCTCATGTCGTGCTTCTCTTTCCCTTTCTGCAGCCTGACTTCCATGCCCTCTGTCACATGAGCACACATACTCTGACCTTGGACAATGGGCCTAAGATCTCTAGCTTTGGTTTTGCTATCTGCAAATCACAAAATCAACACTAACTTTTTAAGAATTTTTAAAGATTTAGTGAAATAACATAAATGAACTTTTATTAATAATTCCCAGCACATAAGAAACATGCCAGTAAATCTCCATAAATTAATAATGCTTCTGTATTCACTGAATAAATTTAAAGTTGTTCCTGTGAAATTTCACTAATAGAAAGTAAGTGGAAGACTATATATAGGAAGTGGATAAGGCATGAAGATGAGCATATTTTCAGGAAATAATTGTCAACATCATGGTGGTGATAGTAGAGAGATCCTTTTATTTAGGTAGATTGACACTTTATGAACCTCCTTGAAGAGTGGCCAAGATAGTGGAGTAGAAGGACCCTAGATTCACCTTCTCTCCCTAGCACACCAAAATCACAAAAATCTACAGGAAAGTCAAAGTTGAAAAAGTCTGAAGCCTACCAGGAAAGATCGACAACTGAACATAAAACAAGAACCACATAGGGCTTCCCTGGTGGCTCAGTGGTAAAGAATACACATGCCAATGCAGAAAACACAGGTTCAATCCCTGATCTGAGAAGATTCCACATGTCATGGAGCAGCTAAGCTACCAAGCATCACCACTGCTGAACCGGTGTTCCAGAGCCTGGCAGCACAGCTACTGAGCCCATGTGCCTCAGCGACTGGAGACCGTGACCCTAGAGAGGGTGCTGCACAGTAAGAGAAGCCTCTGCAGTGAGAAGCCTCTGCACCACAATGAAGGGCAGCCCGCACTTGCTGCGAATAGAGAAAAGCCCAAGCAGCAGCAAAGACCCAACACAGCCAAAACTAACTAACTAAATATATATTGTTTAATTAAAAAATATATAAAAGAGAATGGTAGGAGGGGTGGACTTGCAGTATTATAAAATCCTATATTCTCCAGGTAGGCAGCCTACAAGCTGGAGAATGATTCCATTTCAGAGCTTCTCCCACAAGAGTGAGAGTTCTGAGCCCCATGTCAGGCCCCCTCAGCCTGGAGGTCCAGCACCAAGAAGAGGAACACCCAGAATATGTGGCTTTGAAGGCATGTGGGGCTTGATTGCAGGAGCCCTACAGGACTGAGGGAGGTAGAGACTTCACTCTTAAAGGGCACACACAAATTTCAAGTGCACAGGACCAACAACAAAAGCTGTAACTTGATAGAAGTCTAGACCAAACCTACGTGCTGGTCTTAGAGGGTCTCCTTGAGGAGGAGGTGTGTGGTGGCTTTGATTACCCTGGAGACATACACACTGGTGGTAGACATACCTGGGAGCATTCATCTGCCTGAACTCTCCTAGACGATGACATCTTTCTTCGGTCATTAACACCAAAAGCTGGCCCGAGTCACCTGGCAGTAGGCTCTAGTGCCAGGATGTTGTTGTGCAGTTGGTAAGTCTTGCCCAACTCTTTGCACCCCTGTGGACTGGAGCATACCAGTCTTCTCTGTCTTCCACTGTCTGCTGGAGTTTGCTCAAATTCATGTCCATTGAGTTGGTGATGCCATCCAACCATCTCATCCTCTGCTGCCCCCTTCTCCTTTTGTCTTCAATCTTTCCCAGCATCAGGGTCTTCTCCAGTGAGTCAGCTTTTTGTATCATGTGACCAAAATATTGGAGCATCAGATTTAGTATCAGTCCTTACAATGAATATTCAGAGTTGATTCCTTTAGGATTGACTGAACCACCTTGCTGTCCAAGGGACTCTCAGTAATCTCTAGCACCACAATTTGAAAGCCCTAATAGCCATCTTTGTGGTCCAGCTCAAACAACTAACTGGCTGAGTATGTGTCAACAGACAGATTGCCTAAAGACTTACTGAGCCCAGAGCTTTCTCTAGACATACGCTTTCACATATTTCTCTAGACATACCCTTTGACATAGGCCTACCAGAAGGCAGACACTGCCCCCTATCACAAGGAAGCTTGCACAATCTTCTGGACCAGCCTTATCCAAGAGGGGGAAGACACCAGAAACAAGAAAAGTACCATCCTTCAGATTGCAGACAAAATCTGAAAATGCAGGCCAGACACTACCCTAGGACCAGCTGGCCCCTGGCTCTTGGATGAGAAGGGAATGCACTGCTGAGACTCATAGTATATCTCCAACAGAAGGTCACTTCTCCAAGGTCAAGAAGTATAACTAACTTGTCACATATATAAAAATACAAATAGCAATTTAAACAAAATGAAATGACAAGGGAATATTATTCAAGTGGAAGAATAAGGCAAAACCCCAGAAAAAGAACTTAGTGACATGGAGATAGACACTTTACCTAAGCAAGAGTTCAGAATAATGATAGTAAAGATAATCAAATAACTTGTAAATAATTAGAAAGTATAAAGAACAACCAAACAAAACTGAAGAATACAATAACTGAAATGAGAGATACATGAGAAGGAATCAGTAGGGGACTAAGTGAAAGTGAAAGTTGCTCAGTCATATCTGACTCTTTGTGACTCCATGGACTGTCCATTGAATTCTCCAGGCCAAAATACTGGAGTGGATAGCCTTTCCCTTCTCCAGGGCATTTCCCAACCCAGGAATTGAACCCAGGTCTCCTGCATTGCTTGTGTATTCTTTACCAGCTGAGCCACAAGGGAAGCCAAAGAACACTGGCGTGGGTAGCCTATCCCATCCCTTCTCCAGGGGGTCTTCCTGACCCAGGAATTGAACGTAGGTCTCCTGCATTGCTTGTGTATTCTTTACCAGCTGAGCCACAAGGGAAGCCAAAGAACACTAGTGTGGGTAGCCTATCCCTTCTCTAGGGGATCTTCCTGACCCAAGAATTGAACCGGGGTCTCCTGCATTGCAGGTGGATTCTTTACCAACTGAGCTATCAGGGAAGCCTTAGTGAAAGTCGCTCAGTTGTGTCCAACTCTTTGCAACCCCATGGACTTAGTCCATGGAATTCTCCAGGCAAGAATACTGGGGTGGGTAGCCTTTCCCTTCTCCAGGGGATCTTCCCAACCCAGGAGTTGAACCCAGGTCTCCCACATTGCAGGCATATTCTTTACCAGCTGAGCCACAGGGGAAGTCCAAGAATGCTGGACTGGGTGGCCTCTCCCTTCTCCAGCAGATCTTCCCAACCCAGGAATCAAACTGGGGTCTCCTGCATCACAGGTGGATGATGAGTTGGTAACTCAGTCTCCTGTAGGAGACTAAATGAAGCAGAAAAAGAGATCACTGAGCTGGAAGGCAAGAGAGTGGAAATCACTGCTGCCAAAATGAAAAAAAAAAAAAAAAAGAGGACAGTTTATGAGACATCAGACTCACTAATATTCATATTATAGGAGTCCCAGAAGGAGAAGAGGGACAGAAAGGGCCTGATAAAAGTATTTGAAGACACAATAGCTAAAAACTTCTGTAACAGGGGAAAGAAAGCAGTCACCTACATCAATGCAGAGTCGAGAGTCCCATACAGCATTACCCCATAGAAGAAAGCACAAGGACACATTGTAATGAACCTCTTAAAATTTTTACCTGCAGCAGAGACTTGTACATATTCATCAAAGATGCATGTCCATCTACTTTTTTGATGGAAGTGTTTCTGAGGGTATCTTTGATCCAAGTTTTTCTCAAAACATTGTGAGCTAAAATGATGTGTGAATTTTTTTCCAGAATTGGAGTTATTAGGAGCTAGCTGTGTTTCTCTTTACTCTCTCTTTCCCTTTCCATTGTTGCCTAGAAACTATCTGTTGAAAGCAGCAGAGCCTGATTATGCAAGGTCCCTTGATCCTTAAATGATGCGGAACATCATCTGGCTTTCACCAACATGGGGCTCTTGTGTAAAGGGAAAGAAAAAGTCCTGTTGTATTAAATCTATAGAGATCTTTTGATATGTCTGACTTAACTAGTATATCTTCTGATCTTTCACAAAACATTCACAACTTCATGAATTTGAGTCTAAGGTTTCTGTCTTTAGGTTGTAGAGTAAATATTGGTATATCTATCTAAATTAACCAAAATATTATGGAACCAATAGCTCTTTAATTCAGAGAAGGCAATGGCAACCCACTCCAGTACTCTTGCCTGGAAAATCCCATAGATGGAGGAGCCTGGTAGGCTGCAGTCTATAGGATCGCCAGGAGTCCTATACGACTGAGTGACTTCACTTTCACTTTTCACTTTCACACATTGGAGAAGGAAATGGCAACCCACTCCAGTGTTCTTGCCTAGAGAATCCCAGGGACAGGTGAGTCTATGGGGTTGCACAGAGTCGGGCACGATTGAAGGGACTTAGCAGAAGCAGCAACAGCGGCTCTTTAATTAATTATTGAATCATTCTTCAAACATATAAGCCAACAAAAAATCTATACAATCTAAGATATTTGGGCAGTTAAATGGAGCAATCCTGATTTCTGTCAACTTTCTT
This sequence comes from Antilocapra americana, assembly GCA_007570785.1. Classification (NCBI taxonomy): domain Eukaryota; kingdom Metazoa; phylum Chordata; class Mammalia; order Artiodactyla; family Antilocapridae; genus Antilocapra; species Antilocapra americana. The sequence continues at coordinate 13,121,050 of ML663010.1, forward strand.
TTCTAGGAAATACTGAATTCATATTTTGTCTAAACAAGTCCAGTTTTAAGTAGCAGAGACTGAGCATTGCCTTTAGGAGAACAAATGTGTTTTTTGAAGCAGGAAATTGAAATAGTAAAAATATGTTAGTTTATTGAAAAGTCATCTGAATTGAGAAGGAGTGCAGTGAGCATAAAGGAGCAGACCTTAGAGTGGTTTATCAGCTTCTGCTTTCTCCAGTATATCCCTACTGATTTTAGAAAGATGGTGTAAGTGCCTTTTTAAAATGAGAAAAATGCAAATGAATATCATTTTCAAAATAAACAAATGCAAAATATAAGCTATGAGAATGTATTTTTTTTGTAGATGCATTGAGTTTTTATGTTTGGGTATACAATCAGGTAAATACATTCTTTTTCTAAAATTGGTAGAATGGCATAGGACTCATAATCCCATATGTCACTTTATTTTTTTTTCTCTTTTAGTGTAGAAAAGTTGCTCATTTAATTAGACTTCGTCAATTTTCTTTGGATGTCACCAATTTCCTAGGTGACTATTATTCTGAAAAACAATAAAGAACTTTACGCTAGGTTTATAGTTCTGGATTTTCTACAAACTAGTTTTGAGAATGGAAAGAAAGAAATAGATGAGAACAACAAAGCACTCATGTTGTACATAGTTATGCTTCACTGTGTTCCGTCTGGCTGATGCAATTGTGTGTCCTTTTCACTACCGTTTGAGTGTATATATTTATTTACTTAATATGCGTGTGTTAGTCGCTCAGTCCTGTCCAACTCTTTGTGACTCCATAGACCATAGCTTGCCAGGCTCCTCTGTCCATGGAATTCTCTGGGCAAGGATACTGGAATGGATTGCCATTTTTTCCAGGGGATCTTCCTGACCCAGGGGTTGAACCTAGGTCTCCCTTATTGTAGGAGACCGTCTGAGCCACCACCACCCATCTCCAATGTGGTTTCTGATCTAGCACTTAGTTTAGAGAAATTACAGAGGAAAGAACAAGCCAACCCCTTCAAAACCCAGTGAGGCAATGAACAACATATGAGACATTCTGTAACACTACTGGCATGATTCCTGAATGAAGTCAATGTCAGTTTTAAAAGCGGGGACTGTTATAATGATAAGAAACCAAAGGAATAGTTTTGAGTATCCTGATTAGGTAATGGTGAAAAAGAAAACTTTACAAAGATTCTTGTCACATTATTACAAAAGGTGTTTTGGAATATTTCATATAAATTCTGCAGTAGAAGTCATTAGGGAATTATTGCTGATACTCATTTTAATAGTATTATTTATGTAGAATAGTATTCTTATTTTTCAAAGACACATGGTGACTTACTTGGAAAGCAGTGCTATGTCCACAACTTACTTTCAAGTGACTCAACAAAATGCACACACTCACATGCACACAAACAATGGAGGAAACTATAGCAAGATATTAAGTATTTTATTGTTGAAACTAGAAGATGGAAATGTGGGTATATTATTCTACTATCTTTTTGCATGTTTTTGAAAATTTTCATAAAAAGCTTTAAAAGTATCAAGTATAAAGCCACTGATTAAGAGAATTGAAAAAGTAAAAAACTCTGAATCAAGTAACTCATATGGCATATTTCCAGTTTACACTCAAAGTGTTTGCAGCAGCCATTCTTAAAATTTTAAAATCAGTTTAGGATTTCTACACCAGTAAAATTTTACATGAAATTTCCAGGCTCCCTCCTTTGTTATTGTCCAATGGTGAACTAATCCACGTGACTTCAATTAACTTTTCAAAATAAAGATCTCCCCAGACCCTTATATTTTTAATGATAGTTCCCATTTTGTTTCTAGATAAAATTATCAGAAAACACAGTTTTGTGAACTTCTAGAACCATGAACACAATGAACACAACAACTTCTAAGTCTTTTAACTGGGAATATCTTATTTACTTCTTCATCAGTTTCCTCTGGGTCAGTTGATCTCCAGATGCATTGTATTACTACAATAGAGGTAACATATTTTAATGCAGAGAGTCATAAATATGATGAACATTTTCTTTGCAAATTTATTGTTTACATATTCTCTGAAGAGTGTCACGTCTCTAGGTGATTTTGTTGTCTTACTGTTCAGTCACTAAGTCATGTCCCACTCTTTGCAACCCCATGGACTGCAGCACACCAGGCTCCCCTGTCCTTCACTGTCTCCTGGGGTTTGCTTAGATTCTTGTCCACTGAGTCAGCGATGCCATCCCGACACGTCAGGTGGCCACGTCAGGTGGCCAAAGTGTTGGAGCTTTAGCTTCAGCTTCAGTCCTTGCAATGAATATTCAGAGTTGATTTCCTTTAGGATTGACTGGGTGGATCTCCTTGCAGTCCAAGGGACTCTCAAGAGTGTTCTCCAACACCACAGTTCAGAAGCATAGGCACTGTGTCGTTAGGTGAGTTCTGTCGATATATAGTGCAAGTGTTAGAAGCAGGATTGAAGATCAGGCAAGGTATTGAAAATTTAATCAACAGTGAAGATGTAGCATCTAAAATGACAGTAAACCAAAGAAAAAGCTATCATTAGGTCTCTTATGACAGTATTTAGTGATAAAGAAATTGAATATATTAATAATTTAAATACAAATATATTAAAGTGCAGCTTCATTTATGAATGATGAAATGGGTATTACTGGTATTTTATATGCTTATGATAAAAAAACCCCAGAGAGCAATAAATATAAAATTATATAATATATGATATAATAAATGGAAAAGTAAATAAAAACCATTTCTCATAACTACCAAAACAATCATGTCACCCTTAGTCATGGATAAATTCTAAGATTTAGTTAGTTTTTTTTACAATATTTCAAAACCTTTATCAAATAGCTTATTGATTTCAAATAATTGTCCTTAATTTTTACATTACTTCATCAATAGTAAATGATTCAGTTAGTATTTAAAAATAATTGGCTTAGGTAAAATATATAGGAAGATGAGTGTAAGCTTAATCTGTTTTCTGTTAGAGGATTTTTTTAGAAAAGTGTCACTTGTTTTCAGTCACATTTTTGTAATGGAAATTGGTTCCTGTCCCTAATCTGACTTAATGGAAAGGAAGATCAAGTTCTTGACATATCGGATAGGATATCAACACAATTTCTGGAACGCTTGCCACTTGATGATGACACTGTCAGAAATGAACTAATGAGAAAGGGGTGTTTTGATTAGGTGCCCTGTTGAATGTTAATTATAACGTTTAGGAAAACAGAGAGTTTATATTCTGTCATGAAATTCCTAGTAGAATAAAATGGATTAATAAAGGGTCAGGAAGTCAAGCTGAAACAAAAGTACCATATCCACTATGTTGGTCAAATACCTTCAGTCTGACCTCGAGAATTCTTGTAACTTACTGGTATCAGTAAATAATGTTCTTTTAGATTCTGAACCCTAATGCTTACAAGGTTTTATTAATGTTAGTTTCAATATTCTTGAACAAGAGTTGCAAGTTAATGTAGGGTTGTGTTAGTCACTCAGTCATGCCTTATTCTTTGTTACCCCATGGACTCTAGCCTGCCAGGATCCTCTGTCCATGGAATTTCCCAGGTAAGAATACTGGAATGGGTAGCCATTCCCTTCTCCAGGGAATCTTCCCAACCCAGGGATGGAACCTGGATTTCCTGCATTACAGGCAGATTTTTTACCATCTGAATGAACCATCAGGGAAGCCCCATGTGGAATTGTAGATAAGCAATTAAAATGAAAAATGTAGCAAAGATGTTACATAAGAAATACAGAATGTGATATACTTAGCTTGGATACATAAATATATGTGAGCCATCTTCAAATATTTGAAACTCTATCATGTAGAAGAGAGACCTGGCCTATTCAATGTTTAGTTAAATTTGCAAACAGTACTGCTATCTAATGCAACTGTCCAAAGATGGAAAGATTGCAATCTACTAAAGAAGAGATTCTGTATTAGGATAGCCTCTGTTAAGTGGGTCCATAATACCTTTGAATTTTTGTTTTCTATGATTTGCTGAAGTTAATAGTCCTGTTTTCTGTAAATTACAGCATAATTAACATAAACTAGTAAAAAGTATGTCAGAAGTGAGTTGACTGTTAGCTTCGAAACTGTTATATTTTTACTAGAAATTGTACATTTTGTTCCATTCAGAAATTTCTGTTTGACTGATTACAACCATTTTATCTTTTAAAAAGTAATACAGTTTCCTACCAATTTCAGTATGATAAAGTAAGAAATGATGATAAGACCTGTTTTTTATTTCATAATCATTCAGGGAAAACGGTAAGGTTGTGTCTACTGAAAAGCTGAGGCAATTTTCTAGTTAATTTAATTTGCAAATCACTTTTATTTGACATTTCAGGTAACTTGGAGAAAAGCTATTTTATTTTCAATTTTACTTGTAGAAACACAAACTCACTTGAATATTGTACTCCTGCTTTGCAACTGAAGCTTTAATCAACTTGAATAATTTGATAATATTGTGCCTACAAAGGGAGATTGTTGTATGCATGTCTGTGAATGTCTTATGCTTGTTACTTTTGGTAATGTCTGAAACCTGAAGAACTATGCGATAATCTCCATATAATATTTTCATGTACACTTACTATAGCAGTTTCGTTTACATATTCCAAAACCACTAATTATTTTCATAGAATGTACTTAATTAACTCTATCCCACCACAGAAATCTCATCTAGATGGATGATGAAACTGAGTTAATTGCAATCCAAGAGAGTTGTACCTTAAACAGGTGCAATCTCCTGCATCTATTTTGTGACTTTGTTTATGAATAAACATCAATTTTAGGCTCTCATGTTTAGTCTTGTTCTACCTTGTTCCATACACAAATGATAATTTATGGGTGTTTTTACCTAAAACTTTGGTTTCTGGTATCAGGTTATTATTAGAAAATAAGTAAAATTAAATCATATCACATAACCTATATGGGATATTTATATATATTTTAATTTAAGCAAATTTTCTATCAGCCTGCTTTTAACTTAGACTGAAAACAACCAAATCAGTCTACTTGAAAGTCATGGCTGGTGAATTGCTATTGCTCAATACTTTTGACAAATGCCTCTAAATTCTTTGCAGTATAGAACATTAGAAGAAATTGAAATCATTCTTCCATAGGTCATTGGAAGTATTTTGAATGCTTTTCACTATCTATAAACTCTATACCTTATCAACTTTATAGTATATTTAATATTTTGACCTTATAAAGTATGTCTTCTAGAGGAGGTCATATAGACAACCTTATGTACTTTTGTACATAAGTGAAAAAGAAGAGAAAATCCTACATATTTTGGTAGGTTGTAAATAAATAGCTTATCTACTGGTCTGCCAGTAGAGAAAACATTTTCCTCTGAGTAGAGGCAGCAAAGGAAGTCAAAGATTCACTGCCTAAGAAGGATTCAATACGCCATTGCTGACTGGAGATGTCGGGGGTCAGGTGAGAAGGACTGTAGGCTCCCTCTAGGATCTGAGAGCAATACCTGGCCAACAGTCATTGGTTCAGCAGAGGAACTGAGCCCTTCATTTAATTCAAAGGAACTGAATCTGCTTAACACCAAGAATGGGGTTGGGAGATTTCCCCCCAGAGTTCCTAGATGAGAATTTAGCCTGGCCAACACCTTGATTTAAACCACTGGGTTCAGTACTAAACATTTAACCCAGTGGAGCCCACTAGACTTTTGACATACAGAACTTTGAGACCAGATACGGATTTTTTTTTTTTTAAAGAGAAGTTTGTGCCAGCACAAAAAAATAATGGCTATAAAAATAACAGTATAAAAATCAAAAAAAGCTAATATAGCTAATATTACAATATCTCAGAGTATTTGGTGCTTCAGGTCAAGGCATTAGTTTTCCAATTTATTTTTTAAAGTATTTTTCTCTTTTGAGAATGAAACTAATATGAACTCTCAAGACCTATAGTAAGCAAAAGTCACCACTATAATTGAATTGAGACAAGTCTGTCTGCATTAAGGTAGGTTCTATTCAATAGTAATTTAACAGAATATTAATTTCACTATTACATTACAAGTCATACTTTATTCCATATCCTCAATTACCTGGTAATTATATAGCATTCCCCAAAGTTCAGATACTAAATGATATAGAAAAACAATGCAAAGCAAAGCAACATGATAAAAGATACTTAGCATTTAGGGGACCACTTTTGATGAGATATTTAGGGAAGGCCTGGGTGGGAAAGCAATATTTAAGCTGAAATCTAAATATGGAGATGAAGCATACTAGGTAAATCCTGTGATAGAGAATTCTAGGTAATCTTCCATTCATCACTATGAGAAACCTACCACAAATTCTCATTCCTTTAAATAAGATGGAAAAATCATTGGCTTAAGACAAGAAATAATTATAGGCAAAAATTATAAACTATGTTTTTTCCCCAGAACCTAATAAAATTAAGGTCACAGAATGATTAATTATTGACTATTAAAATTGTTCTTGTGAATCCATGCATACTGTCACTCTCTTAATGTCATTGACTTCGCTGGAAAAGAGTGTAAAAGACAATTTACAATTGGAAGCAGAGTTACTTTCAGCATTTAATTTTCCATGACTCCATATGAAGACTGAGCAAATAGAGATATACTGAGGAACTATAAATTGAGTGATACTGAAAAAAAAAATGCCATCTATGATAGGACTATTCTTATGCAACAAAAAGGAGTAATATCTTGCTGAACACACCAGATAACTGTACTTTTCTATGCCCCCTCTTCCACTTGAGAAAAAGTAGATCATGCTTATCATTGTGAGATTAAGTGTGATTTCATCAGTTTTCAGAAGACTTGAGGGCCAGACTCCATCCCTGTTCACTTAGCCCCTTCAGTCTAGGTGACACCCATTTCATTCTAGAGGGGAAATCTTTTTTCTCTTTAGCAAATTCCATCAGATATTAATCTTATGCTACAGAGAAGGGAAAGAAAGGTCTAAGGTAATTTCTCCTTTGACTCTCCTTTGCAGAGTTTACTCTCTGTGGCTCTTTGTACAAATGCATATCACATATTCTTTTTGTTATAATTAGTGATTTATACAGTTGAGTCCCTCCCTCATAAGATGGTTCATGTTGCCAAGGCAAAGAGAATATAAGTTGGGTATGATCCAGGTTCCAGGATAGCAGTTTAACAACACAGGTTTGTTAAATAAATAAACTTAATTTGCCCTGTAATGTTATTAGCTGATGAGAGTTCCTTATTTTAGTATTTTCAGAGTAATGGGAGATTGACATAAAGTTGGCCCTTAACACAAGTATATAAACTGAATGAAGATAATGTAGATAAACATGGATGTTCTTGGGTTTTTTCCCTATCAAGTTGATATGATAAATATAAATATTTCTTTCTACATGTGTAAGGATGAATGATAACAAGAAATTATGAGTAACCTAGAAGCATGAAATACTCATCATTGTTATTTGACTCACAAGCATACCATACACACTCATGTGTACATGACTATACATAAATAAACATGACTCTGTGTACATTTGTAGGAGTACAATATTTATTTTGTTTCTAATCCCAAAGGATGTACAGCGAGCTACATATAATTTAGTTCACAATGGAGCCCATTTTAATTAATTTCTGACTTTACAGCTGAGGTGGAACAATTCAGGAATAGATACTATTTCAGATCTATTTAGAATAGTGTGTGTGCAGATATATTAGAAGGATCAGGGATTTTTTTGTCTAATTTTTTTAAGAAAAACAGGGAAGATCTCAGATGCCCTTATAGGGAAAGAAAAAAAGGAAGCTGAATGTTTTCTAAAGATCAGATGTAAATCATAAGCTTTGAAATGTTTGCTGTCAAAGCACAGATTCGCTGTATAAATAAAGCATTGTACATTTCTTTCTTGTTTTTCATTTTCATTTGAAATGGCTCTGTTTTCTACCATTTGCCAAATGTTAGCCTCTCCAAAATGTAGTGCTTGATAGTCTCTCAAAGAGAATTTCTTGCAGAATAATCCACTGTCATTAATGCCAAGGGAAAAGTAATGCCCATGTCAGAACTATAGAGCAGAATACAATTAAGTGAGACAGTCTCTATATTATAAAATGAGAAATAGATTTTTTCATTATTTTAAACCTTCTCTATCTCAAGGCAGGATTTATTAGCCACTCTTTTATTTTCTATGAGGTCTACAAACTGACATGGATCAATAAGAAAACAGACATTGGCTTCTGTGTCATCAATTTTGCACACGTTAGTATTCTAAAATTTTCACTGCTAATATATTGTTCTTCATTTTAAAAACAAAGAAATAAGGACATCACAATTTATACACATTTGGATTTTTCTCATAGAAGTAGATAAAAATCTCATAGATAGTTTTTTAGAATCTCAAAAATGTTATATACATATACTAGAAAATGTAGAGCGTGTAGGAAAGTGTGACAAGTCAGACAGTGGGTGTAGAAGCATCAGTACACAGATTTGTGCAAGAAATATTCTGTTTCCTAAAGTATTAGAAAGCAGAGCTTCCCAGGTGGAGTTAGTGGTCAAGAACCCACCTGCCAATGCAGGAGGACTCAAGAGACTCGAGTTAGACTCCTGGATCAGGACGATCCCCTGGAGCAGGGCATGGCAACCCACTTCAGTGTTCTTGCCTGGAGAATCCCCATGGACAGAGAAGCCTGGCAGGCTACAGTCCACAGGGTTGCACAAAGTCAGACATGACTGAAGCGACTTAGCACACATGTTAGAAAACAGCATCTAGCCCCACAGCTCAGCACACCAACGGAAAACTTTACCTTTCTCCTGGATGGCACCACAGTTTAGGGATCTTTTATAAGGTGAGGTCGAGGGTGGCTCTGGCAAACTGTAAATGGTCCATTCAAGTTGAACCACTGAGGCAGTCGTTAGCCCATGGGACAAGTCAGTTTACACCCAGCACACTCTGTTACTCGTTCTCTCTGTGGCTGGTATAGTCCCCGGGCTCCTGGGGTCTTTTGCTATTCTGAGTTCTAGCTGTCTTTCTTTGCCCCTGCCTTCTGAAATATTGACTCCTCTGGGTAATTTTTCTCCCTCCATAGTCTGGCTGCAGTGCCCAGGGAGCTAAAATTCTACCACAAGCTGAGTGTGCTATCGCTGTGCACAGGGCTGTGTGATTTAAGAATTTGATTTGGGGCACATAATATGGGCTGGTTCTCCAAGTTTCTTGTTGCAGCCTTTTCTTCCTTGGAGTTCCTTTCTTCTCTTAAACTCTGGGACACCCAAGCCAAGATGACATCTCTGCTTATGCTTGGTCACATAAAGATGAACGTTGGGCAGCTCTTATCCCTGTTCAGTTTCCTTCAGGTCAGTGACGCTTCCTGTTCTCTCCGCTTGCCAGAGTTCAGCTGTCGGATGACAGACAACACCCACATTGCCCGCAAAGTTTAGTCTCTAGTGGTCTACTGAGCTGTCATGAAACCTGAGCAATTCCCCTTTCTGTCCTTTCTCTGCTTCCCAGATTCTCAAGTTCTCAATGTCTTCTGCACTGGTACTTGTTTTTTCTCTTCAGGGAACTCATTGTGAATGCTCCAGCATCAATATGAAAAATAGGTTGGCCGTTGTTACTAATGTCGTAAAACATAGTAGCTATCAATGGGTAAACACAATAAACCCTTGGTTATATCCTAGTATTTATATATTTTACATAACTCAGGTTAATTTTTTTAAATGTATAATTTTGTGTTTATCATTTAATAGTGTAACAGAAGGTTCAAACCAAGAACTTGAGTTTTAAAGGAGTATTGTTAGCATAGTATTTTAAAAATTAAAATAGTTTCTGATATATAAAATGATGGGGAAGTTTCCAGATATGTGTATTTTCTTGAAGAAAAAAGCTAGCAATACTGGATCAGAGTTCACTTCTTGCACTAACTGACAATAGTAATGTAAGGACCGCAGCCCCTTCTGGTTGGAGTACATTCTGGGGGTTCCCTGGTTTACCCCAGTCTCCACTGGTGATTTCCACTGACTTACACTTTATCATCCTGTCCCGTAGAATTGTGTCTGTGATTCCTGTTATTCGCAGGTTTCTATAAAATGAAATATCCTCATGACAATAATGTCTCAGACCAATCCATATATAAAGCTGTGGTTCTCATGTGGGTTGGGAAAATTGCCTTGCTAGGGAACATCTGACCATGTCTGAAGCGTCTGTGTCTGTACACTGTGGCGGGGATTGGTGGATGATTATATTAGAGTCTTGTGGCAGAGGCCAAGGATGCTGCTGAACAATCTGCAAAGTATGAGACAGCCCCAGGAACAAGGAATACTCCAGCTCAGACAACAATTATACTGATGTGAGAAAATACTTTATGTGGATGGTATATACAGTGATTAACTCTCAAAGAATAAAGCAGATTTCTCTAAAGGAGATCAAAGAATATGGGCAGATTTTATGTAATTGCTGGCCACTGCCAAATTTCTCTCAAGAAAGGCTTTTCCAATAGATGTTGTTTTAATTTCGTATTTACTTATTTAATGATAAAACTCATAAATAAACACAAGATAGAGTATGATAGAATTTGAGAAAAAAAAAATCCTGGATACATAATCTTGCCTTGATGTACTTCTGAGCTCAAGAATGTCTTTGAAGTAGAAACTTTTCCTGTATCTTCGCAGTGTTGAGGACACACCTCAAGTTCAATAAATGTTTATTCATGATAATGGGACATTTTGAGGCTGCCTACTAAAAAAAACATTGTAGTAAGCAGTTCCGTGTTAATTACCATTCATGGGCATTAACAATGCCTGAGGACTACACAGAAGCTGAGAAGTTATGACGTATTTTTAAAAATAAGTTCAAAATAAGTAAGTGATTTCCCTTTCAGATTTTTTTTTAACTTCATCCCTCTTAAAAAAATATTGTAATATTTTCCTCTAATGATGAAGTTCTAGATTCAGGATTTGAACAGATAAAATTTCAAGAATGTTTCATTTATACAGATAAGGAAATTGAGGGCTAGAGAGAGCTGTTTCAGTTTGACCCATGACTGTAGCCCAAATTCTGATGTGGATTCAAATAAACACAAATAAAATCAAATGGAGTGAAGTGTATGCCAGTGTAGGGGACTTTGGGCGCAACAACAATTGAGGAGTCAGACAGCAAGCAGAGTAAGGAGGGTGTAGAGAAGGGGGGTGCAGAGGGGCATTGTATTGCACGCTGGAGCCAAAGGGGTTGAGGAGGATGGATTTGGGGAGGGAGGAGGGTTAGAAAGGCACCTGATGCAGTTGTGGCCTATGGGTGGCTGTGGTCCAGTGTCATGTGCGGTAGGCTGAAGCAGGGTGAGACAGACACTGTGCTTGGGCATGGTGGCAGCTGTCTGGCTGAGTAACGCAGTGTGGTCAGGGCTGGGGGCATACCTATTTGAGTGAGCAGTAGTGGCAGCAGCAATCCAGCATCCTGTGTATGGTGGGTACAGAATGTTGGGGCTTGAGAGAGGGCTCACCTCTGGTGATGGTGGAGAGGGGAGATGATCAGAAGGTCACCGTGATGCTAAATTATTTCCATGTTTGTGGAAAATCAAACAGATAAATATACTGAAGATATTGTTGTTGTTTGGTCGCAAGGTCTTGTTTGACTCATTTGCAACCCAGTGGCTCCTCTGTCCTCTGCCTCCTGTGTCTTTGTAGCCCACCAGGCTCTTCTGTCCATGGGACTGCCCAAGCAAGAATACTGGGGCAGATTGCCATTTCCTCCTTCAGGGGATCTTCCCAGCCCGGAGATCAAACCTGTTTCTCCTGCACTGGCAGATGGATTCTCTACCACTGAGCCACCAGGGAATAAGAAAATTCCCACTAAGAATAAGAGAAGCTGATTTTCTGCCTGCCATGAAAGGAAGTTGCAGATATGCAAAGGGAGAAAATTAAAATTAATCATGTATAGAAGATTGAGATAGAAAGTATTAATGTTCAAAATTTGTAGTATATATAAATAGATATTAAAGTTAATTCTGATGTAATGTGTAAGTGCCTGTTTCCTGAAAGAGTTTTTTCCTTAGAGTAAAATATCATTAAAAAAGTGGAAAAATAATCAGAGTTATGATCAGATTCTGATAATTATCAAAGTAATAACTAATTCAGCCAGGTAATTTCAATGAATGCTAAAAGAAGCATACAGAAGTTTGATAAGCTACTGGATATTTACATAGTCATAAAACATTTCCCCGTAAAATGTCTACTAATTATAATAGCAAAAAGTGTAGTTTTTAAAGGAGAAGCACTGAAAGCATTTCTTATTTAAACAACCAAAATTACTATGGGAAAAAACGTGAATGGAATTTGGTGTAAATCAAAATACAGTGTTGCTTGCTTGAATATCATCATCAGGAAACATTAGACAAACTAGAGATGTTCTACAAAATAATTGGTCTAAAATTTTTAAAATAATATCAATCCTAAAAACCAAGGGAAGGTTAAGGTGTTTCAGATTGAAATAGAGCAAAAGAATATGACAACTAAATGTGGCACATTTTGGAATAGGTTATTTTGCTATAATGGATATTATTGGGTGAGCTTGAATTAATTCTGTGAGGTTTAGTTTTAGTATGTTGACTGTACATTGTAATTATATAAGAGGTCATCTTGATACTATAGCATCTTGATTGCTACATATATTCAGATAGTCCATTGCAACATTTTTGTAGGTTTGAAACTATTTCAAAATATACAAAAAATATTTACACTTAGAATAAAATTTAGATTTTTTCATTGTATTATGCTAAAAATAGAAATGTAACTGACAGAAATATCTTTTGTGATAATCTTCTTTCAATTAGTAGTGTGCATTTAAATTTTCTCGATGTCTTTTCATGGCTTGATAGCTAACTTCTTTTTAAACTTGAATAATATTTTGTCTGGATATACCACAACTTATTTATCCCTTCACCTACTGAAAGATATCTTGGTTATTTCCAAGTCTGGGTAACTGTGAATAAGGCCACTATAATCATCCATGTGTAGATTTTGTGTGGGCATGAGTTTTTTTATTACTTTGGATAAATACCAAGGAACACAATTGCTGGATCATATACTAAGGGTATCTCTGAAAGAAACTGCCCTGCTGTCCTCCAGGGTGGCTGTACCATTTTGCTTTTTCTCCAGCACTGAATGAGAGTTCCTGCTGCTCCACATTTTTTCAGCATTTGGTATTTTGTTTTCTAGATTCTGACTATTTTAATAGGTGTGTAATGGTATCTCACTGTGTTTATTGTTTTAAGAAACACAATAGACAAAGTAACATAAATGATATATAATGTTTTCCAAGAAAAAACAAAATCAAAAGTGATTAATTATAAATGTGAAAACATATAGCATTTAAAATAAATAAATCTTACATGGTCATAAAGTAATGCTTAAAATTCTCCAAACCAGCCTGCAACAGTACATGAACCGTGAACTTCTGATATTCAATCTTGTTTCAAAAGGCAGAGGAACCAGAGATCAAATTGCCAACATCCCCTGGATCATCGAAAAAGCAAGAGAGTTCCCGAAAAACATCGATATCTGTTTTATTGAATATGCCAAAGCATTTGACTGTGTGGATTGCAATAAACTGTGGAAAATTCTGAAAGAGGTAGGGATACCAGACCACCTGACCTGCCTCTTGAGAAATCTGTATGCAGGTCAGGAAGCAACTGTTACAACTGGACTTGGAACAACAGACTGGTTCGAAATAGGAAAAGGAGTACTTCAAGGCTGTATATCGTTACCCTACTTCTTTAACTTATATGCAGAGTACGTCATGTGAAATACTGGGCTGAAAGAAGCACAAGATTGAATCAAGATTGCTTAGAGAAATATCAATAACCTCAGATATGCAGATGACACCACCTTTATGGCAGAAAGTGAAGAAGAACTAAAGAGCCGCTTGATGAAAGTGACAACAAAGTAAAGAAAATTTAAAAATAAAATAAAATTTGGTACATGCAAAAAAAAGTGAAGAAGAGAGTGAAAAAGTTGGCTGAAAGCTCAACATTCAGAAAACTAAGATCATGGCATCTGATCCCATCACTTCATGGCAAATAGATGGGGAACAGTGGAAACAGTGGCTGACTTTATTTTCTTGGTCTCCAAAATCACTGCAGATGGTGACTGCAGCCATGAAATAAAAAGACGCTTGCTCCTCTGAAGGAAAGTTATGACCAACCTAGACAGCATATTAATAAACAGAGACATTACTTTGCCAACAAAAGTCTATCTCATCAAGGCTATGGTTTTTCCAGTAGTCATGTATGGATGTGAGAGTCGAACCGTGAAGAAAGCTGAGCACTGAAGAACTGATGCTTTTGAACTGTGGTTTTGGAGAAAACTCTTGAGAGTCCCTTGGACTGCAAGGAGATCCAACCAGTCAATCCTAAAGGGAATCAGTCCTGAATGTTCACTGGAAGGACTGATGCTGAAACTGAAACTTTGGTCACTTGATGCAAAGAGCTGACTCATTGGAAAAGACCCTGATGCTGGGAAAGATTGAAGGCGAAGGAGAAGGGGACAACAGGATAAAATGGTTTGATGGCACCTCTCAGAAGTGTCTAAAAGAAGTTGTGGATGCTGAGTCAGTGGAGAGTCAGTGCTGTTTCTTCTCAGTATTGGGGTGCAGCCCTCCGTTTACCAAATAATTTCCAGAAATCTAACCATGGTGTTGGAGTCTTGTAGTATGTATAGAGCAATGGCCTGTCTTCTTTCTGTGAGTTCCTTTGTCAGTATTTTTTGGTTTCTGATCGAATTACAATAATTTCAATATTATTGTCTAGGGAGGTCTTAGTGGGTAAAAACATAGCCTTAATGTTGGCTAAAATGTACTAATTAGCAACCTTCATGGTCTTAATTCATCTTGGGGATCAAATTACAGTTATAAATTGGGGTTCCACTAAATTTTTCTTAAATTTTCAATATTTTCAAAACTTTATACTGATTTCACAGATTTTAAGTGTAAGACTCAAAGTATCTTTAACCTAATCATATTCAGAAGAATAAGTACTAATTTGATTCTTTTTTGATTTACCCTCAAGAAGCTTAGTCTCGGTTCCAGTACTGGTGACACTATACTTATAGCCAAGAAGATAATGTTTTTTTTTTAACTTACATAATGGAGGGATGCTGGGGAAAACCAGGCAGGTTTCCAAAGATGGGCCAAAACTGATTTGAGAGAACAGGGAAAGGAGGCTGACTTGGAGCCTTAATTGTGCCTTGTGGGTGGAGATCATGAAGATTTTCACATAAGCAGGGATTTGAAGTTTGAATCTCTTGCCAGTGCCAAAGTGGGGAGCATCCAGGCTTTCTTGCCAGCTTGCCTACAGCTAGGACAGAAGGATAAAAAATGATTAGGCTAAAAACTGTGAGTGGTCAAATATCAATAAATGGAGTTAGCTCTTTAATAGAGTATAATTAATTTCCTACTTTATATATTATTTTAGAATATAATTCAAACTTTTTGTTGTGAATTCATTGTATCACAAGAACAATATAATGAGTTAATTCTAAGATGATAGTGAAAAGCAGGGTTCTCTGAACCATTTGAAATAAACTCCTAATTTTATAGTGAGAAAATGCCCCCTGGGGTTTATTTTTTTTCCAGAGAAAAATTCAGTAACTGTTTCACAGAGTGCTTGTCAATATATTCAGGCAGGAGTCTTGATGCTTTCGTCAAACACAATTCTTGCTCTCAGGTACTTAGCAGTGTAAAAGAGGAGACAGACCACAAACAGAACAAAATAAGTTCCAACAGAAAGAAATGTAAGGAATTCACATATGCATGCTGTTTGAGCAAAGAGAGAATTCTGTGTTAGCAAACATGGTCAAGATTTGCTTCACAAAGAAGGACACATGTAGAAGGTAACTGGCAGTTTAGAGCCCTTTGAGTCAAGAATTCTACCTTTGGTAGAATATCCATTGCATACAAATAGTCATTCATCCTCAATATGAGAGAAAGGAGGAAGTAGTGAATTGTTTCTCAGGCACACAAATTATTGTCAGTCTACTCACTTTCTTATTTAATGAAGTGTATATTTATTTTCTTATATTTGCATAGTGG
Organism: Antilocapra americana; assembly: GCA_007570785.1. Taxonomy (NCBI): domain Eukaryota; kingdom Metazoa; phylum Chordata; class Mammalia; order Artiodactyla; family Antilocapridae; genus Antilocapra; species Antilocapra americana. The sequence continues at coordinate 13,137,092 of ML663010.1, forward strand.
ATATATTAAATTTAATGTAATTTAAGATTTAAAAATTATATTTGCATGTTTCCGTGTACAAGAATTTAAATGTTCAACTAAAGAAAAAATTTTATCGGATCCATGTATGCATGCTCACTCGCTTCAGTCATGTCTGACTCTTCACAACCCTCTGGACTGTGGCCCACCAGATTCCTCTGTCCTTGGGATTCTCCAGTAAGAATACTGGAGTGAGTTTCACTGCCCTCTTTCAGGGGATCTTCCTAACTCAGAGACTGAAGCCAAATTTGTGACTCCTGTGTTACAGGCGAATTCTTTGCCTCTGAGCCAGGAGGGGAACCCCATCTGATCCATAAACAAGCAAAATATTCATAAAGTCATTAAAGATGTTGAATTTACTTTTTTTGCCCGTGGGGAGAGTACCCAATGGGATTTCAGTCTGAAATCATGAGCTAACCCCACTAATTCCTGCCAAGTTGTTGAGAAAAAGTTCTTAATGTTATAGTTTTATCACCTCTCTTTCTACATTTTTCTTTGTTAATTAATTCGCTAATCAAACAATGATAATAACAGGTATAGAAATTAAGTCAAAGACTTTGTATGTGCATGGTAATGTACTACAAAGTGAAAATAAGTGGAAGAAGGAGACATAATAATCCCTTTTTCTAATGAAATTTCCATAGCATACAAAGATAAAAATATCTCATGAAGATATACAAAGAAGCAAAGTAAAAGTTATGTTTCATTATAAATCAAAATAAACTTAAATCAGTACTTTAGTATTCTAATCAAAACTAAAATTGTTTGAAGTTTTTCAGTTTTATGCTTATAATTTATGAAATAAAATTTCTAACCACAAATAAGGATTACCCTATTTTTTAATCCAAAAGAAAATTTTCAGAGTCAAACTATCGACTCATTACCTTTTCCTCAATAAGGATTTTCTAAGCACACCCTCATCTATCCTAGCACATTTTCTCTCCAGACTGAATGTGTGTACTTCAGCATGCAACCAGGGGAGGGAGTTATCATAGAAATTTATGTTACCTATGGCTCAGTAAAAAATAAAATAAAACATCAAAATTTGTTGGCTTAAAATAGACCTTTATTATCTCACATTTTCTGTGGGTTTGGAATACAGGTATCCCTTTACTGGGTGTATAGTGCTTAAGTCTCTATTGAAATTATGGTCAATTTGTTGGCTGGGATGTTAGTCATCTCAGGACTCAACTGGGGATAAAAATATGCTTCCAAGCTCCTTCACATGTTTGTTGGCAAACGTCAGAAGATCTGCTTCCAAACTCATTAACTTCATGTTTTCACAGGGCTGTCTCACAGCGTGGCAGCTGGTTTCCTGTAGAGTCAGTGATCCAAGAGAGAGTGAGATAGTGGCCAAAAAGGAAGTCACAAGTCTTTTTATAGCCTTACCTCAGAAGTTGCATCCTTTTACATGTCCTGTATTCTGTTAATCAGAAGCAATCAGAAGGTCCAACCCATGTTCAAGAGAAGGGACCTATGTAGGCACTTAAATGCAAAGAGGTGGGGATCATTCAGGGTTTATTTATAGACTGTTTATTGCAATCTTACCTCTGACCATTAGTGATTCACATCCAGCTTGCATGCAACATACACTTACTTCCTCCTAAGTTCTCCAAAGTCTCAAATCACTATAGCATCAGCTCAAAATCTAGAATCCCATATTCTAAATCAGGTCTAGCTGTGGAGGAGGCCCCTTGGTAATAGTTCCTCACATACAGATCCTCATATTAAACCACACTTTAAATGTACATCTGATATAATAAATAATAATTATTGACTCCATGAACACCCAATCTTCAATGGTCAAATGGCACAGGACAAATATTATAGATATCCTGTTCAAAAGGAGTTAAATAGAATGATCTTGAGAACGCCTAATACCTCAACTTGGTGGGAATACCAGACCACCTTACCTATCTCCTGAGACACCTGTATGCAGTACAAGAAGCAACAGTTAGAACCTTACATGGAACAACTGGTTCAAAATTGGAAAAGGAGTATGTCAAGGGTATATATTGTCACCCTACTTATATAACTTATGTGCAGAGTAGATCACGTGAAATGCTAGGATGGATGAATCACAAGCTGGCATCAATATTGCCAGCATAAACATAAACAACCCCATATATGCAGATGATACCACCCTAATTGAAACAGGAGTGAAAAAGCTGACTTAAAACTCGACATCCAAAAAAACTTAAGTAGTGGCACTGGTCCCATCACTTCATGGCAAATTGAAGGGGGAAAAGTAGCAGTGACAGATTTTATTTTCTTAGGCTCCAAAATCACTGCAGATGGTGACTGCAGTCATGAAATTAGAAGACTCTTGCTCCTTGGAAGAAAAGCTATGACAAACCAAGACAGCATACTAAAAAGCAAAGATATCACTTTGCCAACAAAGGTCTGTAGAGTCAAAACTATGGTTTTTCCAGTAGTCACGTATGGATATGAGAGTTGGGACCACAAATAAGGCTGAACACCAAAGAATTCAAGCTTTTGAATTGAAAAGACTTTTGAGAGTCCTTTGGACTACAAGGTGACTAAACCAGTCTGCCCTAAAGGAAACCAGCTTTGAATATTCTTTGAAAGGACTGATGGTGAGGATTTCCCTGGTGGCTAAGTGATAAAAGAATCCACCTGCAGTGCAGGAGACATAGGAGACGTGGGTTCAATCCCCGGGTCAGGAAGATTCCTTGGAGGAGGGCACGGCAACCCACTCCAGTAGTCTTCCCAGGAAAATCTTATGGAAAGAAGAGCCTTGTAGACTGCAGCACATGGGGTCCCAAAGAATCAGACATGACTGAAGTGACTGAGCACACAAGACTGATGCTGAAACTGAAGCTCAAGTACTTTGGCTGCTTGATATGAATAGCCAACTCATTGCAAAAGACCCTGATGCTGGGAAATATTGAAGCAAAAGGAGAAGGGGGCAGCAGAGGATGAGATGTTTAGATAGCATCACTGACTCACTGGACATGAATCTGAACAAACTCCAGGAGACAATGAGGGACAGGGGAGCCTGGAGAGCTACAGTTCATGGGGTTGCAAAAAGTCACACACAATGACAGAGCAACAACAAGACTGGATACAATCCGGTATGGTAAGATGTACAAAAATGGAAATGATTATCATAAAGAAGTTTATACTCACAATTGCCTAGAAATACTTTGGCCACCTGATGGGAAGAGCTGACTCATTTGAAAAGACCCTGATGCTGGGAAGGATTGAGGGCAGGAGGAGAAGGGGACGACAGAGGATGAGATGGCTAGATGGCATCACCGACTCAATGGATATGGGTTTGGGTAGACTCCGAGAGTTGGTGATGGACAGGGAGGCCTGGTGTGCAGCGGTTCATGGGGTTGCAAAGAGTCGGACACAGCTGAGCGACTGAACTGAACTGAACTGCCTAGAAATAGAAAGCACAGCACACCACTTTAGAAACACTGGAGTCAGTGAAAAGGCAGAGTGAGCAAGGGAACTCTTGGGCTAAAGCTTTCATTGTGCTTTCTATGGGAAAGAAGTGGTAGGAGAGGATAGATAGATTGAGTGGCTAGTTTGAATAATTTCTGTGGCTTTGAATTGTCCGGGCCATCTTTAGTTGTGTGGTTCCTGGTCTGGAGTAGTTAGAGCAGGGAGTAGTGGTCCAGAGTATAAAAGCTCTATAATGGACATTCTAGGGTTGTGAGCTCTGGATTGGTTAGTTTACATTCGAAAGGTATAATTAAGAATAAGCTGTTCATTGTCTCTAGCAATTTGCCAATCCAGGAAGGGTAGTGCCCCACCAGGCTCAGCAAGGCCCTGGATGTCAAAGCATCAGAATAGAAAAGAAAGTAAAAGTGGAGTCACTGATCCATAGCAATTCTGAAATCCAGTTTGGTGATCATAGAAACTTTTTGGATTAATTATTAATGTTTGAAACTAATACTACATGGCACTCAGCTTTGCCTCTGTGGTCTTGATTTTGACCTTTGAATCAGCTTTCATTTTTCATGATTAGAAATACAGGTTTGCAGCTGAACAGTTCTCTTGGCTTCCCTTCTGCCAAGGTATTCAGGAGTCCAAAGACTTCTCAGTGATTATCATATATAAGCCCCTTAGTCAAAGCAAGTGATGCTTCTGCATTAGACAAAAGCCACACCCTTAACCCTCTGAAAAAAGAGAAGCACTTTTCTATTTGAGGATCCTGCTGGAAGAGCCTAGAAACAATATCCTTAAGCTTCCTGATTCTTATTTGTTTAAGAGAATCCTGAAGACACACCATTTGAATCTTTTTAAAGGGCTTTTTGTGTGACTGAATATTTGAGGCACCACCTTTGATGTTTCCTAGGTTTTAAAACTTTGGCTTCATCTTTGTACCAAGTTTTCCTAGCAATGGAGTAGACTTTGTATTTGCTTGAAAACTCTTCCTTAGTATTGCTGACCATCTGGAAAGGTGAGGAACTTAAAACCATCGACTCTTGGCTCTTTTTAATTTAGCAGTTCTCCTTTCCATTTATCTATCTCCTCTTGATTTTACTATAACACATAAAAGAAACAAAGGGGGCACTTTTAACACTTTTTTTCAGAAATCCTCTTAGCTAGTTCAGCCTCTTCAATCAGCACTTTCTCTACTTTTTGCATAATAGCGGGCAAGAATGTTGCTAAATATCCGCCTTTTTAAAACAGTTACCAACTGTCTCTTGCTTTTGAGCCTTTGCACTTAGCATCCTTAACGTCCAGATTTCTGCTAAAAATCTGCTTAATGCAATTTAAAATTCGTCTAACAAGTTAATCAGAATCCTCCCAGCCTCTTTTCCTTCCTGGTTCCCAAGTTATTCCCACATTTCTAGGTAATCGTTGTAATGGTACACCTCTCCTGGAACCAAAATCTGTGTTAGTTATCTATTTCTGTATAACAAATTGCTTCCATATTTAGTAGCTTAAAATAGCAAATATTAATTATCTCACAGTTTCTGTGATTAAGAGTCTAGGTCTAGGTTTCTGGTTATCTGTGACTCAGGCTTTCCGCTGTGCTTGAAGTAGATCTGTTGACTGAGGGAAGGGCACCTCAAGATACAAGTGAGGCCAAAGGACTGTCTCCAGCTCTCCCTTTGGGTGACTGGCAGTCTTCAGAAAGTCTGCTTCTGTCGGGAGCCTTCAGGATGCCCCTTTGCTCGGATGACAAGGTCATGAGACTAAGAAAGAAATTGAAAAGCTTTCTTTATCGGGGCATCCTGGGCAAGCTCCACCCTGGTATTTTTCTTGGGAGTTCTGTCCATGCTCGGAACATTGGCTCATCTCAGTAGGTCAGTCCCAGTTGGAAAGAATTCGTCCTGAGATAATCCCCCCAGACCAGAGGATCCCGGAAGGTAGATCACCTTCCCCGGGGGCTAAGGAGGAATGAAAGGGACATTTAAATAGATTACTACTCCTCCTACTAATTACTGGCAAGTTTACCAAGAGTTCTCTGGGGGTCATGGCAAGGCCACCACCAGAAAGGCTGTACTTGGGTCACCTTTCCACCTCCCACTCCCCTGACCACTCCACAGAGGAGGCCCTCTTCCTTGAAGAAATCAGGCTCGATTGGGACTAAGGAATGCTCATAATTGTGGCCAGCATAGTTGGAGATATTGATTGCTTTAAGATAATGTAGACATAGGAATTCATTATAGTAGTTATAAGGTTAATAGGGTTTTATTGCTGAAGCAGTGCTGCTTGACTGTCTCTTAGTCCTCTTTCCTTTTCCTAAACTGTCTTAGTCCTCTTTCCTCTTTCTAAACTGTCTCTTTGTCCTCTTTCCTCTTTCCTCATAAGAACTGAAGTAGGTTACTAGAATAAACAGTCTCAAGCTTTAGCCCTTCCCTTTAGCTTCTACATAGTTGTACCTGATAAGAGAAATGTAACCTTTCTACTTAGGTTGATGTACTTATCATGATTGAATGAAGTATACTGAAGACATTTAAATGGTAAACATACTATTGTTATATCTAATTACATAAAAATCTGACTTCTGCAAAGGGAATGTTTCATGAGAGATTGGAGAATGAGCTCAATGATAAGGTTGCTATGGAAGGTAGAAAACAAAAAATTGTATAGAATGATAGGTGACGTAATCATGTAATGGGGATGTCTTTTGGCTATAAAACTGTAAACCAACAACAATAAACGAGAGACTTCACCATCTCCTTTTGGAGAGACTTCTCCATCACCCCACAAAACTAACAGCAATAAAGAGACTGCTCCATCACCACACATCGACTCAGCTCAGTTCTTCCGCCGACGCCACTCATCCCTCAAGACCCCCGGACCCGCCGAGGCTGGACCCCGGCATGCTTCCAAGCTCACTCATGTGCATCTCTGCACAGGGCTCCTTTGTGATGGGACTGCTGGCTTCCCCAAAGCCAGTATACTAGCAGAGTGACTGAAAGAGTGTTCAAGAAGAAAGCCATTATCCATTGTAACTGAAGAGCAACAGAGGCTTCCTGGCACTTCTTCCCATTCTGTTTATCAGATGTGAGTAAATATTCGAACCAAGGGAAGACGTTACAAATGTACATGAATACCAGGAAGCAGGAAACAGCTTGGTCCACCATAATGGTTCCCAGCGAATATTAATGTTTACTAATGAGTTATATGCAGATCTTTCTGTCTCAGGCAAATTCTACCAATCTATTTGTGGGAATCAATTTTAGAATGTCTACAGATCTGGGAGGACTGTCACTCAAAATGGCCATTTGCATTGTCAGTATGAGCATCATGAGGTAATTGTTTCTCCAATGGCCTTGGAATGGGAATGGTTAAGTCAAAAGGAAAAACTAGGACTTGCCACTGCTCCTACCACCTTTAATTGGTGTCAAAAGCAAGATTTGGTTAAACAATGTGCTACCTCTGGCCTTATTCAGAGAGTATTTTAGGAAAACCAGATATGTCTGTAATAGAGAGTCCTCTCATCATCTGTTTTATGGTACAGAATAGATATTCTTAATATAGGAAGGACTATTTTGTGTGTGTGTGCAAGCATGCTCAGCTGTGTCCTGCTCTTTGCAACTCAGTGGACTGTAGCCCACCAGATTCCTCTGTCCATGGGATTTTCCAGGCAAGAATACTGGAGTGGGTTTCCAGGTTCCTCCTCCAGGAGATCTTCCTACCCAGAGATCGTATTTGCATCTCCTGTGTTTCCTACTTTGTCAGGTGGATTCTTTACCACTGAGCCACCTAAGAAGCCCCAATATAGGAAGGAGACGGGTGGTAAATTATGCAGGCATTCAAATGGGAAGTTGCCAAATATGCAGGTCATAGTGGTTGATGGGAGGCAAAATGACTGAAGCAGCGTTTCTAGCTAATATAATTTTTGCACAAAGTATATCAGCTAAGGATTATTTTCCACTGGAACCTATGGAGATGAATAAAAGTAATTATTTCTGTTCTCAAATATGTTCTACCATTCCCTACACTTAGAAGGATTTTCTTAATGACAACTGCAAGCATATTAACCTGGTACACTGTGTATAGGACACTTTGGAGTATGCTCAGCACAGATTTTTTGAGAGGTTGGTGCGTTTGGTACTTTGCTAAGAGCAATATTGTCTTTACAACAAAGTAGATAATGGTTTAAATTCCGGCTTTGTCATTTATATTAAATAATGAATACTAATTCTGTCTTACAGATGTTTATGGTGATTAAAGGAGAAAATAACACTACAGCGTCCAGCGTCACCTAGAGCTTGTTGCACAGAAAATGCTTAAAAAAACAGCAATTGATTCCCTCGCCCGGGCCCACCCGTTAGTAAAGCATTAAGAGAAGGTGCTTGGTTTTGTGTTCCCTGTCTGGAATTTTATTTTTAAATTCAGTCATTTTAAACATATGTAATAATCCCTGAGTAATATTTACCACTTCACATATTTCATGCTCATTTATGTACAAAACAAAACATAAAGGCTAAATAATTCTGAGTAAGTTGTATTTAAACATAGTTTAATTTCTTGACAAAGAGCATGTTGGTAGGTTTGGCAGGTGTGCATTGCCAGTGTTGAAAAAATTGAAATCTTGGAAGGTGGGCCACTTCAATTTCAAAATAACAAGGGAACACAGATAAATCTAAGCATGTAGATCACACTTATATGTATATTTATTTATTGAATTAAATTTGAACTTGGATGTAATATAACTTTAAGTTTTAATCTACTTTAGGTGTTGAATAGGTAAATGCCTACATGGAAAATGTAGTTCAAAGATTTTTTTTTTTTCTATTAGTTTTGAGTACAGTAAATTTGATAAAGGTAAAAGGCAAGAGAAAACTGGAAAGCTGACATAGCAATACTGAAAAAGGAAATAGATACAGCAAACAGTGCTTAAATCATAAGTAATTATGATTACTAATAATAAATTAGTAATTCATAAATCTATTTTAATCATGTAAGTTGCAGTTGATTGAAAGAATAAGTCATATAAATCATGCATCTAAATTAACAAGAACTGTGTTTATGTGTCATTTTAACAGGTATATATTTTTTGTGATATCATATTATATAATACATACATATAATGTATTCTTTTGGAAATTCAATTATGACATATAAATGGCTTATGTAGGGAACTCTGACAGTATTTTTTTATCTTAGAAATTCTAAGGATTGAATAGAAGATTCACATAGTCCATGATATATGTAACATTTTTTTCAGTAAGCAAACTGAGCCATTATTTCCATAGATTTCTCTGAGAGGAAATTGTTGACACTGTAAAACCTTGTATACTTACTGATAGACTGCTCTACTAGAATTGCCTACAAGCTTAAACTGTTGAGCTGACCAACAGAAAAATACTCATAGGAGTGGGTAGGATTGCAGATGACCATGCTGTTCAAAAATACTTATAAGGCATTTTATATCTCATCTTCTTAGGGTGTTTAGAATTATCCATTTCTAGAACAACGAATATTCTTGGGTTGAAACTCAGCTTGAAATATATTTTTAGATTATTATGACTCTGTTGGACATATCTTTTATGCCAACAAAATGCTTGAGAAAGAATCCTTCCTCACTCCTATTGAATTTTTCCACCTGTTTTTCAACTCCATCACTTTCTGTGGATAGTCACAAAATTCTCTTCCAGTGTGTTTTGGACAGTTTCCAACAGCTCTCCCAAAGTATTTTCTCCTTCACTTGCTCTTGGCTCAAAATAAAATGCCTGGGAGTCCCTAATGGCTTTAGTGTTCACAGAAGTCCTTATTTTCTCTCCCAGTTTTGACTGTAATTTATATCAGTACCATCATCCTTCAAAGTTTCTTGGAGTTATTTTTAACTGGATTTTTCTCCTGTTTCATTTAGTATTTTTTTATATAGGCAAGTCATAGAATTCAGCCCTTCTCATACAAGTCATTAGAGTAAAAGGTATTTACTGGTTTCTACAGCCCCATTTATTGTACTGTAATTATCTAGTGAAACATGAAGCGAAATCTAGAGGTTTAAACTTATCAAGAACAAAATTTTAACTTTTGAAGAGTGCTGCCTCATCTGTTTGAGTTTAAACATCTCAAATATGATTCATAATTCTATTCAAGAAACTGACATTTTGGTAAATTCCTATAGTTACAATAATGGACTGTATTTTCTACTTTATATTATTACCTTCATTAATGTTTCCATCAATGGTAGGTTATTCTGGGAAAACTCCAATAAAAAATGTAGGAACTGTGATTGATTTGTTTTTGACATGAGACCTTCCTTATCATAATTGAATATTGGGAGATTATACATTTTATAAAGGCAATGAATCTATAATTTTTGACATGAAAGGGACTTGCTAAACAGATAGTCTGATCTATCAGCCTATTTTATAAATGAAAAAGTGAGTCCAGTGAGGTTAAGTGATGGTCAAAGACTACCTGTTATTGAGTAAAACAGGAAAATCCATAACCTTCTATGATTTTTTTCCTCTGGGGCTTTTGGCCATGAACTTTTTACTGAGATTACTGGCAGTGTGACAGATTAGGGCATTTTGAATGTTTATTCATGTTTCATTCATCTGGCAAACTTAACTCTTTGTTTGTATGAAACAAATACAGAAGCCTGGAAAATGGCAGCAAGATTTGCTTCTTATGTGTGTGTGTGTGTGTGTGTGTGTATATATGTATATATATATATATATATATATATATATATATATATATATATATATCACAACACCAAATGGACTTCTTTATTAGCCAACTCCTTATGCATTAACTCTTATTTCGATGGAAATAAGACTGCTTTTCAGTGCAGTGAAATTTTTGAAATATTCCTAGAGGTAGGACTATTCCTAAAAGCTCCTCTTTAATAATGCTACTTCATTGTATGGTCCTTAGGATGATGTTTCTTTGTGAACTTTATGTTGCTGGTTTATACAAAACAAGCACAGAAATTGGAAGAATGTATATAAAAAAATGTATAACAACCTGTATTTGTTGAAACTTCCAAGTGTATTATCAGTACATTTTATTATAAAGCAGAGTATAGAATGATTCAGCTGTTGTTGAACTCATCTGATGAGGCATATGTGGTCGTCTCAAGTCGGAGACTGTTTTTTAGTCCATTAAAGATAGAGTGTACTTTTTAAATGGTCCTTTACTGCATAGTTTGAACAGCACTTGTCCAGAGATTTCAGAATTCCAGGTTGATAGCTTCTCACCAATGACTGCTTAAATATTTATTTGATTTCAATTCCCCATAGCCTTGTCTTCTCAAGGAAGCACACAGTTCAGTTTTCTCTGTGATTATGGAAATCATTGCCTAAGGGACAGAAAATGCCAGTGACTATGGACTTAGTTCACCCATGAGCCAGCAGAAGTTACTTATTACTAATGGGTATGTTGGTTGGAGAGCTAGAAACTATAATACAGCCCAAGAGACTATTTATTTGCTAATTCCTAGGGTAAAACATTTACCATATTAAACATTTACCATATTAAAAAGCAGAGATATTACTTTGCAAACAAAGGTCTGTGTAGTCAAGGCTATGGTTTTTCCAGTGGTCATGTATGGATGTGAGAACTGAACTATAAAGAAAGCTGAGCGCCAAAGAATTGATGCTTTTAAACTGTGGTGTTGGAGAAGACTCTTGAGAGTCCCTTGGACTGCAAGGAGATCCAACCAGCCCATCCTAAAGGAGATCAGTCCTGGGTGTTCATTGGAAGGACTGATGTTGAAGCTGAAACTCAAATACTTTGGCCACCTCATTTGAAGAGCTGACTCATTGGAAAAGACCCTGATGCTGGGATAGATTGGGGGCAGGAGGAGAGGGGGACGACAGAGGATGAGATGGCTGGATGGCATCATTGATTCGATGGGCCTGGGTTTGGGTGGACTCTGAGAGTTGGTGATGGACAGAGAGGCCTGGTGTGCTGTGGTTCATGGGGTCACAAAGAGTTGGACATGACTGAGTTACTGAACTGAACTGAACTGACATTAAAACATACATTTTTCCTGGGAGTGGTACACACTGAAATATTTGCAGCTTCTCAACAGTGTAGTTTTTCCCAGGAGAGAAAAGAATGGATGAGGAAAGCAGAGAGGATTCCCCTTAGGGACAACATTAAATACTCTTTGAGATGTCGCTGGAAATCAGGGCATTTGAAATATGCAAGTGACCTCTCATCCATCTCTAAAAATGTGCTGAGGTCTAGGGATTTTGAAAAGTTTCAAAATATGCTCTTGAAAAAATTAGGATAATAAGTAATATCAGCACCAAGGAAATATTCTATAATTACTCTAACATATTCTATAATGACTGTAAAAGGTTGTGAGAGCTGGACTGTAAAGAAGGCAGAGTGCCAAACAGTTGATGCCTTCAGACTGTGGTGCTGGAGAAGACTCCTGAGAGTCCCTTGGACAGCAGTAGATCAAACCAATCAATCTTAAAGGAAATTAACCCTGAATACTCATTGGAAGGACTGATGCTGAGGCTGAAGCTCCAGTAATTTATTCACTTGATGTGAACAGCTGACTCATTGGAGAAGTCTCTGATGCTCAGAAAGACTGAGGACAGAAGAAGACGGGCGTCAGAGGATGAATTGGCTGGATGGCATCACTGATGCAATGGACATGAAATTGGGCACATATAAACTCTGGGAGATGGTAAGGGACATGGAGGCCTGGCATGTTGCAGTCCGTGGGGTCACAAAGAGTTGGACATGACTGGGTGAGTGAACAACAACTGTAAAAGTTAGCAGAGAAGGTCAGGGAAAGTGATGGGACATCTGTGTTAGAGATGAGAGGGCTGAAAAATGGTTTCTTGGGCAGTAAGCACTTTTAGTGAGGTTGTTGGAGGTGTCTGAGCTCACTGTATTTGTAAATACTAAGAAGGAGTACTCAGAATGGAAAATTTAGGGTAAGGATATAAGAAAGGCTTTTGGAATGATCTAATGTTTTCCTAGACTCTATAGAAGAAATGCAAAATTTATAAAAATAAATTTCATTTGTAGGCCTCATTACAGTTTGGAAGAATGTTCATGTTGATTTTTTCTCATGTCCTACAAATAACAGGTAAATCAGAGAGTTATTATTTCCATTTCATAGATGAGGAAAATGGATTATCAGTATGAATCAAAGAATCAGGACTCCACATACCAAATTTTGCTGTGTACTTCTGTAATAATCTGCAAGGAGACATAGACTATATATAGTTTTCTTCCCCCTCTCCTTCCAAATTCAAGATATATGGCAGGAGTTGGTTAATAACAGTTCTGCTATTCAAAAATATGTAGACTAATTTGACTAACCTTAATCATTTTCTTTTACATTCTTATAACTTTTCTCAAGGTGTCCTGCTTTTAGTAACAAAACATTCCTTCTAAAGATATTCTAAATATTCAGTCAGCTATAGATATTCAGTCAATCAGAAGACTGTGACAGACCAAATTACATGTTATGTTTCACTTTTTAGATTGGGGTTGTTTTGATGTCTTTACTTCACAAGTTAGAAAATGGTAACCTGAATAAATTCAGGGATGTTTCAAGATTTTTGAAAAGTCAAGGGCATATTATTTTGGAGATATCTTGGAATCTATCAGAAAATATGTAGAGGCATAAAATATAGCATTTCTGCCAAAATAAATAATAATAGGATATAATAACTGTTTTGTTTAAAGGTTAATTGGGAACTCATAAAAACTTATAAGAGAATTTAGAAATATTTAATTACAAAATAATTCACAAAATTCTGGCTGATTTTTTGCTTTCACTGATATAATATTTAAATGAATCTTGAAAAAAGTATTACATGTGTTCAAAAAGTAACTCAGAAGCATAAATGATTTGATTGATGTTGATAACATCTAAGTTGTATTTCTGAAATTCTATGGGGGAATTTTTGCTTTAGCTTAAGTATTTCATGATTTATGATACTTCTGATAGTCATTGACTGTGTTACATTTTAAAAATTTTGCTGTTAGCTCTAATCATTTTGCTTGTCTACTAAATACCCTATTTCTATGTCATTCTTTCTCCCCTATATATACCAATTTGATGAACTGCATTAAAATCAACATTACCAACATGCTAGCTATCCACAGCTATAAAAATCTTTTGCATATTTCATGATTAATACATGAACCCTTAACATACATTTCCAACAAGTAGAAAAATATATGATGGGGTGTTTTATGTATAAAGTCTGTGAGTGTCTTTTCCCAGTGAGATAGAGGCAGTTGATTCAAATCCTTACCCTTATCCCTTCCATGAGGAAAGTCATGGATCAATTCAGTTCAGTCGCTTAGTTGTGCCCAACTCTTTGTGACCCCGTGGACTGCAGCATGCCAGACCTCCCTGTCCATCACCAGCTCTGAGAGTTTACCCAAACTCATGTGCATTGAGTTGGTGATGCCATCCAACCATCTCATCCTGTGTTGTCCCCTTCTCCTCCTGCCTTCAATCTTTCCCAGCATCAGGGTCTTGTCCGATGAGTCAGTTCTCCACATCAGATGGCCAAAATATTGGAGTTTCAGTTTCAACATCAGTCTTTCCAGTGAATATTCAGGACTAATTTCCTCTAGGATGGACTGATTGGATCTCCTTGCAGTCCGAGGGACTCTCAAGAGTCTTCTCCAACACCACAGTTCAAAAGCACCAGTTCTTTGGTGCTCAGCTTTCTTTCCAGTCCAACTCTCAAATCCATACATGACTACTGGAAAAAGCATAGCTATGACTAGACAGACCTTTGTTGGCAAAGTAATGTCTCTGCTTTTTAATATACTATCTAGGTTGGTCATAACTTTTCTTCCAAGGAGCAAGTGTCTTTTAATTTCATGGCTGCAGTCACCATCTGCAGTGATTTTGGAGCCCCAAAACATAAAATCTGTCACTGTTTGCATTGCTTCCCCATCTATTTCCCATGAAGTGATGGGACCAGATGCCATGATCTTCGTTTTCTGAATGTTGAGCTTTAAGCCAACTTTTTCACTCTCTTCTTTCACTTTCATCAAGAGGCTCTTTAGTTCTTTGCTTTGTGCCATAAGGGTGGTATCATCTATGTATCTAAGGTTATCTTGATTCCAGCTTATGCTTCATCCAGCCCAGCGTTTCTCATCATGTACTCTGCATATAAGTTAAATAAACAAAGAAAGCACAAGGGCTCAGCCCAAAAGAAGCACAGAAGCTTCCCTTGTGGCTCAGCTACTAAAGAATCTGCCTGCAATATGGGAGACCTGGGTTCAATCCCTGGGTTGAGAAGACCCCCTGGAGAAGGGAAAGGCTACCTGTCCAGTATTCTGGCCTGGGGAATTCCATGGACTTATAGTCCATGGGGTTGAAAGAGTCAGACACGACTGAAAACTTTCACTATCCACTCACTATGGTAGTTCTCTATCCAGTTTTAAAGGAATTTCCACAGTGTTGTATGCAGTGGCTGTACCAGTTTGCATCCCCACCAACAGTGAAAGAGGGTTCGGTTGTCTCCACATCCTCTCCAGTGTCTATTATTTGTAGACTTTTTGATGGCTGCCATTCTGACCAGCGTGAGATGATACCTCATTATGGTGTTGATTTGCACTTCTCTAATAATGAATGATGTTGAGCATCTTTTCATGTGTTTATTAGCCATCTGTATGTTTTCCTGGAGAAATGTCAGTTTAGTTCTCTGGCTC
This sequence comes from Antilocapra americana, assembly GCA_007570785.1. Taxonomy (NCBI): domain Eukaryota; kingdom Metazoa; phylum Chordata; class Mammalia; order Artiodactyla; family Antilocapridae; genus Antilocapra; species Antilocapra americana. The sequence goes on from ML663010.1 coordinate 13,152,209, forward strand.
ACTTTTTGATTGGGTTGTTTTTCTGGTATTGAGCTACATGAGCTTCTTATATATTTTGGAGATTAATTCTTTGTCAGTTGTTTCATTTGGTATTATTTTCTCCCATTGTGAAGGCTGCCTTTTCACCTTGCTTATAGTTTCTTTTGTTGTGCAAAAGTTTTTAAGTTTAATTAGGTCCTATTTGTATATTTTTGTTTTTATTTCCATTACTCTGGAAGGTAGGTGAAGATCTTGCTGTGATTTATGGCAGAGAGTGTTCTGCCTATGTTTTCCTCTAAGAGTTTTTATAGTTTCTGTTCTTACATTTAGATCTTTAACCCATTTTGAGTTTATTTTTTTGTATGGTGTTGGAAAGTCTAGCTTCATTCTTTTTTTTTCTTTCTTACTTTTTTTTTTGTTGTTGTTGTTTTTGCCATACAATGCCATGATATCACCATGGGTTTACATATGCTCCCCCTCCAGAACCCCCCTCCCTCCTCCCCCCCTCCTCCCTCCCCTCGGGAAATCTCGATGCACCAGCCCCGAGCATCAGTCCTGGGCTGGCGATTGATTAGACGTATGATAATTAACATGTTTCAATGCCCTTCTCCCATATCATCCCACCCTTACCCTTATCCACAGAGTTCACGAGTCTATTCTATACATCTGCATTCCTTTTGCTGTCTCGCATGTTGGGTTCTCCTTACCGTCTTTCTAAATTCCATATATATGTGTTAATATACTGTATTGTTGTTTTTGCTTCTGGCTTACTTCACTCTGGATAATGGGCTCCAGTTTCGTCCATCTGAGTAGAATTGCTTCAAATGATTTTTTTTTTAATGCTGAGTAATATTCCATTGTGTATATGTACCACAGCTTTCTTATCCATTCGTCAGTTGATGGGCATCTAGGTTGCTTCCATGTCCTGGCTATTGTAAACAATGCAGCGATGAACATGTTCTTGACCTGTTTTCTCAGCACCACTTATTGAAGAGATTGTCTTTTGAGAGTAATATATATGGACTGTATAGAGTCAGAAGCAAAATCCTGGCATGAAAAGAGCAGGAAAAGAGAGAAAGAATAGTATGTTAGTAGGAAGTGAAACCCAAAGAAATGAGACAGAAATCTTTTATATTTTGGCTAGCCAAGAATGAGGGGGTTGGAGAATGGGCAAGAGTTGCTAGAAAAGTTCTGTCTTCCATATGGAAATCCCAATTCAGTCTTCCTACAACAAATACTGACAATCTGTGATGTGCTAAGCATTGTGTTAGATAATAGAGGTCCATGTTCAACAGGACACTTTGTCCACAGCCCTTATATCTGATCAGATAGGCATTCTTATCCACCCTACCTCTATCCTTTGCTGTCATTTCAGTCACTTTCCAGTCCCTCATTATCTCTTGAATAGATCTTTATAACTCCCTACTTTTTAACTCTCCAGTACCCTCCCAATTTTAAAGTTCCTTTTCCTGATCACTTTTCTAAAAAGACAGATAAAATTGTATTTAAGAATACAGCCTAAGGATTTAGATAAACACATCTTTTTATGAGATCTGGATCAGACTCCTCAGTATTTGCATGTGAAGGCTTTCAAACTCGTCCTACATTTTCTCTGCCATCTCATTTCCAAATATTTATCTCCTGCTACTCTCCTGCATTGGCTGTAAGTAATTTGGTGTCAGTGCCTTAGGGGCTGTGTATATCTTTTTGTTTCTGTTTTCATGACTTTGATAATATTGTTCTTTTTGCCAGAAATATTCCCCCTATGCTACCATCAATCCTTCAAATGTGTCCTCTTCTCAGTGACTCTTTCCTGCAATTATGCTCTCTGACTTCTGTGAATTTCTGTAAGTTGAAAACTCTGTATTTTCTCTTATTGCAATTATCTTACTTAGTGACCAGTCTATCAGATACCTTTTTTTTTTTTTTAAGTCACTCAGTCATGTCCAACTCTCTATGACCCCATGGACTATACAGTCCATGGGATTCTCCAGGCCAGAATACTGGAGTGGATAGCCTTTCCCTTCTCCAAGGGATCTTCCCAACCCAGGGCTTGAACCCAGGTCTCCCACATTTCAGGCAGATTTCTTTGCCAATAAGTGAATGAACACATCCTAGTAGTAGCTTTAGCTTTTGTGTCTGCATGTCAGTCTCCCATAAAGAAAGTATGTTGATCCTTATAGGTTTTATAAGGCATGTAATTGAGCTTAAGATATATCTTTTATTCTATGCAGAGAGGGAAAAGAGACAAAACCAGGTAAATCTTTCTATATGTCTTACCCTACACACACTCACACACATACACTCATACACACACACACAGACTCAGTCACTCATAAGAAGAACCATCTGGAGGAGGCAGTCTCCTCAGGTTAAACTATTAATCCTGAAGACTTGGAGAGTGAAAGCATGGAGAATTGTCTGTGTTGAGGAGACCAATCAGCCCCCAACAGTCTTCATCATTTCTTTCTTCAGCAAGGCTTTTATGTGGCCCTGATAACAACCTGCCCTTGTCAGGAAAGCAACTGGGCTGTTGCTGGTGATCTCTCTGATGAAGAAGCCTGCAATGATTGTCTCAAAGTAGCAGAGTTGAAAAGCAAGGGAGCAGAATATAATAATTGTATTTCAATTCATCTGTTCTCCCTTCAGCTTCCGTCTGCTCCAAGTAACAGGCACAACCCACCTGTCTCCACAAACTGAAGACACACATCAAATTCAGGATGGACTTCAACTTGTTCAATCTGTGAGGTCCTGGGATCCATAATTCTGGTTCACTTCTCTAATTTCTATAGGGCTGCATTCAGTGGGGGAAGATGATAGCCCGCAGTAGATTGTCAGTCTTGAAAGAAACAACACAATATTAACAACCATGATGCATGGGTGGAAGGACCTTAAAGAAATTCTTATATTTGAGTTTTTAAAAACAGTCTAGTATTGAGACACTGATTATCTTTCATTTTCATGTTGTGTGCTGAAAGGTTCTCTAGTATTATGGAGTTTAGCATGTCATACATTTTTGTCTATAATTCAGTTTTGTCTATAGGAGCAAGTTGATGGCAGGGCTTGAGCTTGATTTGCGTTTTCTCCAGCTGGGCAAGAACACTTTCCATTGTATCATTTTGCTTTAATTAAAATGAGGTCAATTCTTAGGAAAACTAATTTAACTCAAGTGAATAGATGAAGCATGAAATAAGCAACATGAAGCTATACGATATCCTTAGACAAGCAGACCCAATGTGATCCACATCAGGAAACTTTTAGCTGTCTTGGGCTATGCTCTAATGAAACCTTTAGGTCAAAATGGACTTTTTAATTCCAGTGTTTTCTAATATATAAGATTATTTATTTTATTCCACCTATTTTTAATGAGATATGAGCAGTATAATATTAAAGCCACTCAAAAATTATTATAAAAACAATTTTGTTCTTGCAAATGTAATAGTTTAAAGTGACAATATCATCCGATGATGAATTAAATAAGCATATGTTGTTCAATGCAATTATCATCTATTTTATATGATAAAGTGTTTATATTGGTTTCATTTTGGGGTGAACCACAATAATAAATCCTGAACTAGTCTAGTCCTGTCCATCCCACTGGTGTTTCATTTTTCTTGAGGGGGTGCTTTGGGGGAGGTGAGGGTAACAAGAAATTATCAACTAGTTCTTTTTTAGGTGCACAGCTTTTGGTTCATTGCAACTGATTATGTTTTATACAAATTACTGTGGAAAATGATTCTTTGATAGGTGATTGCAATCAGGATGATAATATATAATTTTGATTAATCAAGGAAGTTTGATTAATTTCAGTGTTGATTGTGGCATAATCCCACACTAGAATGAAATGCTGTTTACTGTCATTTGAAATGAATAATATCCCATAGTGAATTGAGTCTCTGAGGTTCTCCAAACTTTGAAGTTATCTAACATTTCCGGTTATTTCTATTGATGAATATAAATAATGTTTCAGTGCTTTCAAGAGCCTAAATCTTCAAATTCATCATAATATGTAGTAACACTCTTAGAAGATTATCTCCCAAAACGTAATGTTAAATATTTAAGACTATTGTTTCCTTCTTTCCTTCCACCAAATCCTTACATCTCCACAGTATTATTCATTTCCTCTTGAAATGACTGGAATTTTACTCTATATGTTTAATTAATTTATTATTTTTATCTAAAATAGCATTTCAGTTTTTATTTCACTGGTATTCATATGTGATTTCATCTCTGAAGGTTTCAAGTTAGGCATTGTTAACCCTAACCATTAATACAGAGCAGAACAACTTTGATTTTGGTTAACCCTCATCTCTGTTAGGCAATACTTCCTTAATTTGTGATAAACATGTATCATCACCACTCTATCTATTTTAGCATTGTTTATACTATTTTTTCTCAGTCACCAGATCCTCACCTAATGACATAGTTTCCTACCTTTTGCAAAGTAGCTGTGTCCTGGATCATCCCAAGTCCAAATCTTTTTCAGGGTTAAAAAAAAAAAAAATTGTGTTGTTTGTAATATATCCTTGACTGTCCTATTAGCACTTTAGCATGAAATTTCCTGAAAAGGAGATATAATCAGGCTACCTAGGGATTCATGGAGGCATGGGGGCCAGCACTAGGAGGCCTACAAAGTCACCAACTCCACTTTATACACTTGGTGACCCAGTAGAATGAGGCTGATAGAATGTGAAGAGAGAGCAAGGAATGCAGGATGAGGAAAAGACAGGCCCTGGCTAGTATCTTTGCCTGCAGGATGGAGAAGGGAGAGGAGGGGACTCGCCCTGTGCAGAAAGGCAGGAGCTACACATTAAAGCTCTCAGCCTCATTGTCTACAGAAAACAGACGAGCCTCTGTCCATCTGTCTTGAATTAGGACCACTTCCCCAATCAGTCCTTTGTTATCTCAGTTCTGTCTTCCTAATTCTGTAGTCCAAACTTTGAGATTTGAACCCATGTTCTGTACTCTGTCATTATTTATCTGAAGTGTTGCTTCTCCTCCAGTTATCAGTACCATAGCACACTGTTGAATTATTATTGTTCCAACACTTATCCTTTTCCATAATTTGTGCTGTTATTAATTTTGCCTTTATGTGTATTTGACTTTTCTGTCTACACATCAACTCGAAGAGTGCAGAAAGCTTTCCTGTTGTGTTTACTGCTCTACTTCCAATCTCAAGGAGAAGATTTCACCTATAATGGATATTAAAAGAGAATGTTGAATGAATGAATAAATATTCTAATGTTCTCTTATTAACCCTCATTTTTATTTCTGTGAGTCTATCAAAGATTATCTACATTTTACTTCTAATAGAATCTGCAGATTTAGTCAGTCTAAGTTCAATATATATGATGAATTCCAATTTCCTAAACATAATGACCTTCATATAATATTTCCCCTCTATTTTAATGTCCTTAAATCTCTTCTTATCAATTTTTAAAATAGAGTTCATGACATGGGCACTGAAGTCAGGCTGCTTCTAGTATTCCACAGCTTCCTAGCAGGGCCACTTAGACACACTCCTCAGGCTTCTAGCATCTAATTTCTCACCTTCTTTCTTGATGTTAGTACCGCCTTATAGGTTTATTCTGGATATTAAGGGTTCAGTCCTCATCATGCTCAGAAAATCACCTGGTTCATTATAAATTCGTTTCACCAGAATTGAAAGAGCCACGTGCACCCCAATGTTCATCGCTGCATGGTTTACAATAGCTAAGACATGGAAACAACTTAGATGCCCATCAACTGATGAATGGATAAGAAAGCTGTGGTACATATACACAATGGAATATTACTCAGCATTAAAAAAAAA